>PVHT021183594.1:5266841-5282904 GCA_004024745.2 Catagonus wagneri
CAGGGAGCGGGGGGGTGGTCAAGAAAAGCCACAGGGAGCACAGGAGAGGCGCTGAGACTGCGGGGAAGCTCCAGGTCTCCAGGCGACCGTCACCGCCGCTTGGCCCGTCCCCATCTGGTGAGTACACGAGGGGAGGGCGCGGTGGGGGAGTTCGGGGGTGGCCAGCTGCGTGGGTGGGGGTCCAGAGGGAAGCGAGAGCCTAACTCGCTCCACCTCCAGCCAATGGAAGCTAATTAGTAATCACACCACCTTCCACCTGCTTCCTCTTATCAATCACCCTACCATTTATTGAGCACTTATTTGGCACAAACCTTCGTACATTTAATCCTCCAAAATAACGCCTGTAGTGACAAAAGTGTTTTGGCACTGTACGAGGTGGCGGTTGTTGGAGTTCCCGTCATGGCTCAATGGTTAACGAACCCGAGTAGCATCCGTGAGAACACGGGTTCAATCCCCGGCCTTGTTCAGTGGGTTGAGGATCTGGCATTACTGTGAGCGTGAGCTGTGGTGTAGGTTGCAGACGAGGCTCAGATCTTTTGTTGCTGTGATTCTGGCATAGGCCATCGGCTACAGCACCGATTCGGCTGCTAGCCTGGGAACCTCCATATGCCGTGGGTGCAGGCCTAAAAAGACAAAAAAAAAAGTGGCAGTTGCACAACACCGAATGCACTAAATGCCACTGAACTGTACACGTGAAAATGGTTCATTTTATGTTATATAAGTATGCCTGAATTAAAACTAACCAAAAAACCTTTTAAGGTAAAAACTTGTTAATCTTCAGTTTAAAGACAAGGAAACTAAGGCACAGAGAGGTTGAGCAACTTGCCCTAGATCACACAGCTAGTAAGGAACTCAAACGCAGGGTTTCTTCCCTCAGGGCTTTGGCTGAAGTACCTGGAAAATGGGATTTTCCAGCCTGAGCTGCAAAGATAGCCAGGCACCCTGGCTCAGGATTGAGGCGGTTCCAAAAGAATGTCCTGATTTGGTGGGAACGCTGGGGTCATGAAGGTCAGAGGCAGGACCTTCAGCCTCTGTCTGCTGCGTCCTACTTGGCCCTGTTGGAACTGAGCCAACGCCGCCTTTGGGCATGGTGGGTTTTGAAGACTCCAGCAACTACCTCACATCTTTGAATATCTCCCCACAATTTGACCACTGCCTCAGGGAATTCAACTATTAGTAATGCACTTATTTGAGTAAAACGCTGAGCCTGGTCCAAAAACAGAGTCCCCCGAAAAGCATCCTGCAGGGAAATGCCCTCGATTGGAAAGCTCAGCATGATAGTAGGGCCCTCCACCCGGGCTCTGTAGTAGGTGAAGGCTCTGGAAGGCACTGAAGCTGTAGGGAGTGGGGTGGCGTTTTGTCGTCACAAGATACACACCCCATAAAAGTTAGCAGTTTTAACCGTTCTCAAATATAAAATTCAGTGACTTTTAGTACATTCACAAGGTTGGTCATCCATCACTGCTATCTAGTTCCAGAAGTTCTAGTTCTATTTTCATCGCCCAAAAGAAAACTAGTACGGCGAGTTCCTGTTGTGGCTCAGCAGGTTAAGAACCCGACTGGTGTCTGTGAGGATGCAGGCTCGATCCCTGGCCTCGCTCAGTGGGTTAAGGATCTGGCGTTGCCACAAGCTGTGGCGTAGGCCACAGTGCGGGTCAGATCTGGTGTTGCTGTGGCTGTGCCGTAGCCTGATTCAACCCCTAGCTTGGGAACTTCCATACGCCATGGGTGGGGCCTTGCAAAGAAAAAGAAAAAAAGAAAACCGGGACCCGTCAACCAGTCAGCCCTCCTTCCTCGCCTCCCCCATTCTGCTTCCTGCATCTCATTTGTCCCGGGCTATGTCTAATCGTGTTCCTTCTTCCCTCTCCTAAGAGCACAGTTCAGAGACCTAGATTTGGGAACCTCAGGGTCGTTGGCAGGGTGGCCATGTACAAGTGAGCAGGTTGTAACCTGCGCAACTCTGTGTAGGTGACCTGGTCACTGAGCAGCTTAGATTGAGCGGGGGCTGATCTGGGGAAGCCTGACCCAGAGGGCTACACAGGAGTTCCCGTCATGGCTCAGTGGAAGTAAATCTGACTGGCATCCATGAGGACGCAGGTTCGATCCCTGGCCTCGCTCAGTGGGTTAAGGATCTGGCGCTGTGGCGGGCGAGCTGTGGTATAGGTCGCAGATGTGGCTCAGTCAGTTCCCTCGTTGTGGGTGTGGCCTAGGCTGGCAACTGCAGCTCTGATTGGACCCCTAGCCTGGGAACTCCCTTATGGGTGCGGTCCTCAAAAGATTAAAAAAAGAAAAAAATCCAGAGGGCTACACAGCCAGGCTACACCCACCTCAACCCCCAGCCCACCCCCATGTCCAGTCACCTCCACACATGGTTTGGGACTCTACCAGTCAGGGTTCTATGGTGAGTAAAACCTCTGAGCCCCGAAGCTCTCAGGGGTCAGCAGGGTTCTGGGGAGGGGCTGCGTGGCAGTGTGCTGGAGCCAGGTCGGCGTGCAAGTGGGTTCTGGCCCTGCCACCTTCCAGTGTCCCTGAAGTGTATGTGGCTGCAGAGTCCCCTCCATTAAAATGAGAATAATGTGGAGATTGATCAGCATCTAAAAAGTAAGGAGGAGGGAGTTCTCATCGTGGCTCAGTGGTTAACGAATCTGACTAGGAACCATGAGGTTGTGGGTTCGATTCTTGGCCTTGCTCAGTGGATTAAGGATCCAACGTTGCCATGAGCTGTGATGTAGGTCACAGGTGCTGCTCGGATCTGGCGTTGCTGTGGCGGGGCTGGCAGCTGCAGCTCCGATTTGGCCCCCAGACTGGGAACTTCCATATGCCGCAAGTGAAGCACTACAAAGCCAAAAACAAAAAGTAAGGAGGAGTTCCTGCTGTGGCGCGACAGGTTAAGGGTCTGGCGTTGCTGCAGCTGTGCAGCTAAGGCTCAGATTCGATCCCTGACCCAGGAACTTCCATAGGCCTAGGGTGCAGCCAAAAAAAAAAGGTAAGGAAATGTTCATGGATGAACCTTGAAGAGCTTAGCGACAGATGCCAGACAGAAAGGGACAGATGTTGTAGGGACTCGCTCACAGGCGGTGCCGAGAGTGGTCAGGCCCACAGAGACAGAAAGTGGAGAGCGGTTGCGGGGGCGGCCGGAGGGGAGGGGAGTTAGTGTTTAATGGGTGCAGTTTCAGGTCTGCAAGAGGGGGAAGCTGTGGAGACGGACGGTGGCGACAGTTGCACAACAGTGCGAGTGTACTTCGTGCCCGATTACAGTCGGAAGTTCTTCTGGGTTTTGTTTTTTTTTTTGCTTTTGCTTTTTAGGGCCGAACCCACAGCATATGGAAGTTCCCAGGCTAGGGGCTGAATCAGAGCTACAGCTGCCGGCCTGCACCACAGCCACAGCAACGCCGGATCCTTCACCCACTGAGCAAGGCCAGGTATCGAAGCCGCGTCCTCATGGATCCTAGTCGGATTCATTTCCACTGAGCCACAGTGGGAACTCCAGAAGTTCTTTTTTATGTATTTGACCACAATAACAAAAAAAAACCACATTGAAAAAGTCTAAAAATAGTGGTGACTAGTGCCAGCTCAGAGAGAGGCTCGTCCCCCACGGGACTCCGCCGAGAGGGCGGCCTGGAGATGGGCGCCGTGTCGGGAGGTCATTACTCCCTGTTACCGAAGCTGCTCTCACACCGCACGAGCCACCCGTTTACAGCGGCTTTCAGCGCTTTCACCGAATGGTGCAAACTGTTCCCACCACCGACTTAGACATTTTCATCACCCCCAAAGGAAGCCTTGAAACCTTTGCAAGTCACTCCCCCACACCCACGACCCCTGGCAACTATTTGTTTCCTTCCTGCCTTCCTTTCTTTGCTTTTTAGAGCCGCACCAGTTCCATATGGAGGTTCCCAGGCTAAGGGTCCAGTTGGAGCTACAGCTGCTGCCCTACGCCACAGCCACAGCCACGCCAGATCTGAGCCGTGTCTGTGACCTACACCACAGCTCATGGCAACACTGGATCCTTAACCCACTGAGTGAGGCCAGGGATCAAACTCACAACCTCATGGTTCCTAGTCAGATTCATTTCTGCTGCACCACAACAGGAACTCCTCGTTACTTTCTGTCTGTGTAGATTTTCCTGTTCTGGACTTTTCCTATGAGTGGCCTCTGGGGTCTGGCTTCTTACACTGAGCATTGTGTTTTCGAGGTTCATTCATATGGCAAATATCAAAGCTTTGTTCCTTTTTATGGCTGAACTCTTATTATTCATGGCGCTTCTGACACCGCCTGGGTCCTAGGATTCAACCAGCTCCCAGGGGTTAGTGCTCACTGCGCAAACGGTGTCAGGGGGTGTTGTGGAAGGCTCCCCCCCGGGGCTGGCCTGGGGGGGCCACGAGCACGCTGCCCTACCGTTGGGGTAACTAGAACGGGGAGGCGTCCAGGGTGGACCTGCTGGGGGCTCCCAGGGGACTGGGAGGGGAGGAGGCAGAGCGGGGAAGGTGAGGCCCGCTCCCCAGCCCCCACTCTCAGTCTCCGGGGGCAGTCAGTTGTGACACTGGGGCCCCCATTCAGAGTCAGAACGCCACGGGGTGGGGGGGGTGTGCTGCGATGCTGGCCGGTGGTCAGAGGTCTGGGGGGGATGAAGGAGGCTGGACCACGGCCCGGCTCTGCAGCATTAAGAGGTCAGCCCGGGAGTTCTTGTCATGGCACAGCGGAAACGAATCCGACTAGGAACCGTGAGGTTGCGGGTTCGATCCCTGGGCTTGCTCAGTGGGTTACCCATCCAGTGTTGCGGTGAGCCGTGGTGTAGGTTGGCAGCTGTAGCTCCGATTGGACCCCTAGCCTGGGAAACTCCATGTGTGGCAGGTGCCGCCCTAAAATGCAGAAAAAAAGAGAGATCAGCCCAGGGATTTCTCATCGTGGCTCAATGGAAACAAATCCGACTAGCATCCACGAGGACGCAGGTTCGATCCCTGGCATCACTCAGTGGGTTAAAGATCCGCCGTTGCCACAAGCTGTGGTGTAGGCCGCAGATGCGGCTTGGATCTGGCGTTGCTGCAGCTGTGGGGTAGCCCAGTGGCTACAAATCTGATTTGACCTCTAGCCTGGGAACCTCCATATGCCGCCGCAAGTGCAGCCCTGAAAAAAAAAGACCGCAAAAAAAAAAAAGAGGTCAACCCAGATCATGCTTCTGTCCACCAGGCTGGGGTCTGACCAAGCAGCTGGGCAGGTGTACGGGGACAGCCACAGGCACTGAGAGCTGTGTTTGGCCTCTTCAGTAGCCGCGCGGGACCCCTCCCAGGTCTGTCCCTGGGGCCTCAGCAACCCGGGCAGCCCCTCCGAGCTGGCCTGACTGGGGAGAGGCCAGGGTTCCAGGCTGTCCGCCTCTCCCCCGCCTGGAACGTCCCCGGTGTGATAGCCGCCGGCCACAGGCAGCTGTTTAAATTGATTAAATGGCTATGAAGGTGGCGTATATCTATATAAATAACAAATAGAATCTAACCACTTCTCACAAGCTCGGTAGCGTGTGTGGCTCGTGCCGCCCTTAAAATGAGAGTATTTCCACGGTGGCGGGAAGGCCGTGGGGCAGGGCTGCTCCAAGGCGTCCTGGGTCGGCAGAGGCTGGGGCCTTGCTGGGAACAGGATGAACTGGGTGTGGGTGGAGCAGGGACCCAGGGCCGGGAGGAGAGGGTGTTTGTCCACAACCCACTGGGGCTGACTCATCATTTCCGAGGCCTGGGCCCCCCGTGAGGGATTAAGGCTGAGCCAGTGACCAGAGAATGGCCCGCGGTGGCCTGGCCTCCCGGGTCCAGGGCAGGAATGTTTGACCTCAGCAGAGAAGGTGGACAAAGGGCCCGGGCAGGCCTGGACCCGGGTGGACAGGCAGGAGGGCAAAGTGGCCGAGATGGGGGCAGCCCTAGTTTGAAGCTCACAGGGCGGAAGAACCAGCCCCTGCTGGTTCTCTGAGCACAGCAGCCCAGCCGAGGCTCGCTTCCCAGGGGGGCCTGCAGACCCTGCCCTCCAACCCTGCCCTCCGACCCTGCCCTCCTTTCCAGAGCCCGGCCACTCCGTCATTCATCAGCCCCCGCCCCACAAGTGGGCGTTTAGGTCACTTCATCTCATAATTACTTATTTATTTATTTTGCTTCTGAGGGCCATACTCGCAGCACATGGAAGTTCCCAGGCCCGGGGGTCTAGTCAGAGCTACAGCTGCCAGTCTACACCACAGCCACAGCAACACGGGATCCGAGCTGCGTCTGCGACCCACACCACAGCTCATGACAAGGCTGGATCCTTAACCCACTGAGCGAGGCCAGGGATCGAACCCACAACCTCATGGTTCCTAGTCGGATTCGTTTCCGTGGCACCGCAACAGGAACTCCAAGGTCACTTCATTTCTTTTTAAATGCTCTTGTCTGCTTGCTTTTCTATCCGGTTCCTTGCCCGGATGGGCCGTGCAGGCTGTATCCTGTTACTTGCTGTGCCTCCAGGGCGGGGCATGCAGTGGGTGCTCCATAAATGGATGGGTGATGTGTGGGAGGCAGTGTGGAGGCGAGAGGTCAGGATCCTCCCGCCAGGTAGGGTTGGGGAAGCCCGATTCCATGGAAACGTGGGTGCTGGGAGCGAGGAGGCAGGAGGTGGAGGGAACTGGGGGGTCCCCGCCAGCAAGGGGCTCCCTCCACCTCCCCATCAGGCCTCAGCCTGGGGTCCAGCACTTCGCCTGCAGTGTCCCCAGGCCCCTGGTCTGTGACTCTGCCTGGGTCAGTCCATCATTGGGGACGTGGGAGAGGTGCCGTCATCCACCCACAGGGACCTCATACTCATACGGTCCCCCATCCCTGCCCCAGTCCTCTGCTGCCAGCTCCCTGAGGGCGGGAACTTGGGTCGCTTAGATTCGGCTTGTACCCTGAGCGTCAGAACCGGACGTCACAGAGCAGAGGCTCGGCGACTGTCAGGTGAATGAGTGACTGTCTCCCTTCCCTGCCGTTGCGATTCTGAGTCGGGACCTACTAACCCTCGACGGCCCTCCTCCGGGGACCTTCCCTGGGGCCGCAGTGCAGGGACCCGTGCGCTCATTCCTTCATTCAACACAGCGGATGCTCCGTGGGCACCTGCTCTGTGCCCGGCGGCTGGTGGACAGCGGAGGTGGAGGGGACAAGGACGCTGGCTCAGACCGCAGGGCGTGAATCCCGAGGCTCCCCCTGACTGCCTTGAGCAGGCACTGGATGTCTCCCCCCCCCTTTTTTTTTTGCTTTTTAGTGCCGCACCCACAGCATGTGGAAGTTGCCAGGCTAGGGGTTGAATCGGAGCTACAACTGCCAGCCTGCACCACAGCCACAGCCACGCGGGATCTGAACCACATCTGTGACCTACACCATATCTTAGGACAACACCAGATTCTTAACCCACTGAGTGGGGCCTGGGATTGAACCTGCACCCGCAGGGACACTAGTCATGTTCGTTACCGCTGAGCTCACAATGGGAACTCCCAAATGGTATATTTTAAATATGTGCCTCCTGGGAGTCACAGCAGGTGAAGTTTCTGGCATTGCCTCTGGAGTGGCTCGGGTCACTGTTGTGGTGTGGGTTGGATCCCCGACCCCAGGAACTTACACATGCATCAGGCATGGCCAAATATATATATATATACATACTTTTTTCTATATGTTTAAATATATATATATATATATATATATATATATATATATATATGGTCTATTTGTGTCCATCACACCTCCAGTGAATCCAGAAAACACAGTGCTGACCCCACAAGACAAGAACTAAGCACAGGGCCTGGCATATAGTAAACACAACCAGACGTGTTGTGTGTCGTTGTTACATGTCTGACGTCACTGAATCCTTTCAAGACCCTATGAAGCCGGCACCAGGGTGTCCCTATTTTGCAGACGGAGAAACTGAGGTTCAGAGAGTTGAGTACAGTTTCCCAGGGTCACACAGCTGGGAGAAGGAGGAGCAGGGATCTGATGTCTTAGCTCACTGCTCTTTCCCATTTTACAGATGGAGAAATTGAGGTTCAGAGAGGTTAAGCCAGCTGCCTAAGGTCACACAGCTGAGTGCATGGCGGAGCCAGGATTCAAACCCAGGTTGGCTTCATGCGGAAAACCTGATTTGATTTGGGTTCTGTCCCGTGGGGCCTGGCCTGGCCATCACTCAGGCCCCCAGGCTCAGGAGGGAACGGGGTCTTGACCTCCTGACCTGGGCGATCCCCATTTCCACACTGGCCCCAGAGAAATGTAGCCCCACCGGTCTGGGCAGCGTGAGCCCTGGCGGGTGGGGCAGGAGGAAGTGGGCTTGGTGGTGGGGAGGGGAGTTTTGGGGTTGGGCTGGGCAGCCTGTCCTGCAGGCATCCCAGGCCTGGCAGAGCCTGTCTGGCTCACGGCCCCACCCAACTCCATTCTCTGCCCGGACGGCGTGACCTCCACACTGGGTGGCCCTCGCAGCCTGACCCGTGAGCCCAGGGACGGGCTTGAAATGAGGTGTCCAGGAGGAGGAGTAAGTGGTGCTGGAAAGCCGTCCGAGGTTCCTTCGGGCTGAGGCCTGGATGTGCAGGGTGCCTGCCAGGCGGCCCGTGGATGAGGCAAGGTCCAGGAGGCCCCCTGCTGAGCAGAGGCTTAACCCCTCAGGGTCCAAGGGCAAAGGCCAGGAGCGCTGGGGGCTCAGAGCAGCCGCTCTTCAACCACTGGCCGGGGCCGTCTCCATATTTTGACAGCAGATGGCTGTACAGGTGCCATCTACACCCCGAGAGGGCTGGCAGGAGGGCCACCCTTCACTTGGGGACAGCAGGGTGGGACTGCCTGCCAGGCGGTGGGGAGGTGGCCAGGATGCAGCAGCCTGCCAGGGGCCTTGGGCCAGGGGGTGGGGTGGGGGGGGGGCACGTTCCTGGGGTATGACTCAGGAACAGGCAAAGTGGGTGACTCACCGTGGACCCTCTCCTGTCCTGCTGCCAGGGCCCAGCCTCTCCTCCTGTCCCAGCGGGCTGTGGGGAGCTCACCAGGCCCCCAGCCCAGGGCTGAGAGTGAGTCAGCCCATGTGGGCTGGAGGGCCAGCATGATTTTCCATCTGCATTGTTCCGCAAGAAAAGTAAATACGTGTTACAAAACACAGGGTAAGGTGGGGCAGCCCCCTCCTGTCCCCTTGGAGGGCCTCTGTGCCAGGCGCTCTGCACACATCACCCGGCACTGGCTCTTCCCCATTTTACAGACGGGGAAACCAGGTTCAGAGAGGTTAAGCCACCTACCCAAGGTCACACAGCTGGATATATGGCAGAGCCAGGATATTAACCCAGGTTGGCCTCAAGCTACATTCAGCCTGTGGGTTCTTCCCTGGCGAGTGTAGACCAGGGCCTGAGCACGTGTTGCATCTCTTTCTGTTCACAGCTATGTTTCTCGGCGTGGCCCAGAAACCTGCCTGCTTCAGCATCCCAGCCTGGTATGTGTGTGTTGTCATGCATATTCCTGGGCCCTTCCCAGACCCACCCAACTCTAATCTCAGAGAAAGGACCCAGGACTCTGCATTTTTAAATGCCTCCCTCCTGGGTGGGGGTGAGGCCATGCCTTTGGAGAGAGGAGAAATGCTCTCCGCCCTGGCCCTGCACGCCCCTTTCTGGGGCTGGGAGAATGCTGCTCTTCTTGTTTCAAACTGGTTCACGGAAGGTCCAAGCCCGCCAGGGAGCAGTGAGCGCCTCTCCAGCTGCGGGGGAAACAATGACAGCAAACAGGGAGGGTGTGGGTGACCCTTCAAAAGGTGATGGCCTCCTCGGGGCCGGCAGCCTGGCCCAGCTTTACAGAGGGGACAGGGTTCAGGGGCCAAAGGTGGCCTGGTTGCCAAGGAACTGGAGGGGCCTGCAGGTACCATCTTTACCCGTCTCCGAGGGCTTAGGCATCAAGTCAACCCCAGGAAAGCAAACACCCTCCCCGAGCCCCCGCCCCACGTCACAGGCCGAGCGGATGACTCACTTGGCAGGAGACAGCCCCGTGGAACCAAACAAACCCCATCTGCCCAGAGGAGGATGCTCGGGGCCAGGACACAGCTCCCACCCCATCCGGCCTGCCCAGAGTATCGTGCACACGTGTGTACACACGTGCACACACACACACACACACACACACACACACACAGCTGCACCAGCTTGGAACCCAGATACTAGAGTGGATGGACGGAAGGTGAAGCTCAACTCAGCTTCCTTCCTAAATCTGCTAATTCTCCCCAAAGCGCCTGGGCCGGCCTGGCCGGGCTGACTCAGCAGGAGTCTGGCCCCCGCTGGCCGGGAGGGTGGAGGCGGTTGGGGGTCCCATAGCTCGGGGCTGGAGCCTCTCAGGGCCCCTGCGCCCCTCCCTGGAACTTGAGATAAGAGAGCATTCTCCCAGGTTGCGGGTGCGGGGAGGGGTGCCTGCTTCACGGGGGCGGGGGTGGGGGCCGCATGGAGTCAGGCCTCAGCAAGTGAGGAATGGCAATAATAGCATCTGCTACTCAACCTGCTAACCTGGGGGTCCCTAATTTGGTCCCCTCCCCAAAGCTGAAGTTTTCTAGAAGGTGTGGAGAAGGAAGATTTCTTGGACACGCTTTGGGATTCCCGTAATTGCTTGTAACCCCCACCCATTTGTGGGGCCCTCGCTCAGGGCCAGGGGCCAGTGCTTAACCCAGGGGACCTCGCTCTCTGAGGCTGAGGCTTTAGTTGTGCCCATTTCACAGATGAGGAGACTGAGGCTCAGAAGGGCAACAGGACCTGCCTACGAGCTGTTCACACGGCTGAAAGGGACTGAGCGAGGACACCTCCCCGGGCCGCCCCGTCCTTGGAGCCCTGATAAGGCCCTTCTTCCCAGAATTGTCCCAGCTGGCTTGGGAGCCCTTGTATTTTTCTTTTTGCTCTTGGAGTATCAGCAGCTTGAAGGCAGAGCGGCTTCCTTCCTCAGCACGGGGTCTATTGCCCAAATGTCTTATCTTCCATGATCCTCATCAGCCTTTATTTATTTATTTTTTGTCTTTTGTCCTTTTAGGGCCATGCCCAAGGCATAGGGAGAGGTTGAACTGGAGCTGCAGCTACCAACCTCCACCACAGCCACAGCCACAGCAACTGGGGATCCAAGCTGCATCTGCAGCCTACACCACAGCTCATGGCAACGCTGGATCCTTAACCCACTGAGCAAGGCCAGGGATCGAATCTGCGTCCTCATGGATATTAGTCGGGTTCGTTAACCCCTGAGCCACGACGGGGGCTCCCAGCCTATCTTTCAGTCCAGGAGAAAGTCTGACAAGGAAGGGGGTAGTACCGGAGAGTATGGGGGTGCTGCTGACGGAGGGGTATGGCGTGTGGAGGGGGCCGCGGAGAGCGCTGTGGGGAGGGCCCTGGGACGTGAGAACTTCGGGCTTGGGTCATTTTGAAATGAGTTTTTCAAAAGTAACTAAAGGAGCTCCCTGGCGGGTTAAGGACCTGGCGTTGTCACTGCAGTGGCTCGGGTCGCTGCTGTTGCTCAAGTTCAGTCCCTGGGGAACGCCTGCATGTCACGGGCACGGCTACAAAATTAAAAATAAATAATTTCATTAATTAAATAAAATTTAAGAAATTAAAAGAAACGGAAAAGAGCCAACGAAAAAGCAGTCCAATCACATAGAAAAATAATATCCGCAGGAAGTTTTAAAAACGAAATTAAATCCAAATGCCATACAAGAGCATACAGTGGAAATTCTTTTTTCTTTTTTGGCCACCCCTCGGCATATGGATCAGGTCCGAGCCATAGTTGCGACCTAAGCCGCAGCTTAGGTCCTTAACCCACTGTGCTGGGCCGAAGATCGAACTTGTGTCCCAGCACTCCCAAGGCGCCACCGATCCTATTGTGCCACAGCAGGAACTCCCGTACAATGAAAATTCCAATTCTCTCCTGAAGGGACTCAGGGCTGACCTTTTTCTCTGCACATATACACACACACAGTGTCTGCTTCTCCTGCACGCTTTGCCTCTGGCGCCTGCCTGTGTTCCCCATCTCTTTCTTTTCCAGCTGCCTGGTCTTCCCAGTGTAGATAGATGCGCCCTGGGTTTTTAACCACCTGATCATGATCCCAGAGGCCATCGGCTTGTTCCCAGGGCCTCCGCCCCGGGAAGCAAGGCTGCTTAGCCTCCAAGGGAAAGGTAAGCGGGAGAAGGAACGTGTTGCCGCGAAGAGCTGTGCCGTAAAGCGATATTCACATAGAGACACACATTTTGTTCTTGTTTACTTTTTCCGCTGTGCCTGCAGCATATGGAAGTTCCTGAGCCAGGTGTCAAACCTGCGACAGGGCAGCAACCCCAGCTGCTGCAGTGCCAGTGCTGGATCCTTAACGCACTGCACCATGAGAGAACTCCAAGAGACGCACATTTTGAAAGCAGCTGTAGGAGGGTCCACAGACCCCCTTAAGCCCACCCGTGGGTGCCCCCTTAAGAACAAGGTTTTCCTAGAGTCTCTGTGACACTTCAAACCCGAAGTCCTTTGGGAGTTCCCTTCGTGGCTCAGTGGTTAACGAATCCGACTAGGAACCATGAGGTTGCGGGTTCCATCCCTGGCCTTGCTCAGTGGGTTAAGGATCCGGCGTTGCTGTGAGCTGTGGTGTAGGCTGTAGAGGCGGCTCGGATCCCATGTTGCTGTGGCTGTGGCGTAGGCCGGCAGCTACAGCTCCTGTTAGACCCCTAGCTTGGGAACCTCCATATGCCGCAGGTGCAGCTCTACATAAAGGCAAAAAGACAAAAAAAAAAAAAAAAAAAAACCTGAAGTCCTTTGGCAGCGGGAACAACAGAGGGACTAAAGGACATAGTTCTCAGATGTCCGGGGTCTGGGGCAGGAAAAGTCTGTAGAAATCAACTTCACCAACCTTTTAATTTTATTTTATTAATTTAATTTTATTTTTTGGTCTTTTTAGGGCCACACCCACAGCACATGGAGTTTCCCAGGCTAGGGGTTGAATCGGAGTTGTAGCGGCCGGCCTAAGCCACAGCCACAGTGTACAGGGTCTGAACCACATCTGCGACCTACGCCACAGCTCACGGCAACGCGGGATCCCTAATCCGCTGAGCGAGGCCAGGGGTCGAACCTGTGTCCTCATGGATACTAGTCAGATTTGTTTCAGATGATCCACAACAGGAGCTCCCAACCTCTTTATTTTATAAATAAAAAACAGCTGGGGGAGTTCCTGTCATGGCTCAGCAGTAATGAAACCAACTATTATCCATGAGGATGGGGGTTCCATTCCTGGCCTCGCTCAGTGGGTTAAGGATCTGAGCTGTGGTGTAGGTCGCAGGTGTGGCTCAGATCTGGAGTTGCTGTGGCTGTGGTGTAGGCAGTTAAGGGAGCTCTGGAGTGCCTGCCTGGGTAGTTATAGCTCTGATTCAGCCCCTAGCCTGGCAACTTACATATGCCTCTGGTGCGGCCCTAAAAAGACAAAAAGAAAGATGGGGAAAAAAAGAAAAATAAACAGCTGGGGAAGGGACTGGCTTGAGGACTCTGGATGCCCCGTGGGGGCCCCTGCCTCCTGCCCCCGCAGATCTCATTGCTCCCCATCTGCGCGCTAATTAGCCCTTTGGCCAGGACTTATCTCCGATGCCTTCTGAGTCACTGTGCGCTCCTCCTTCCCGCTGGGCTCCGCACCCCTAGTGCCCTCCAAAGTGGAGCCGAGCCCTCCCCGCCGTCAGGGCCCCCTCTGGTTCGCGGGCCAGGCTCGGTTCACTGTCTAACTGCAGCTTTCTCTGCCGCACAGTGCACCCCGCCGCGGGCTCACCTGGCACATTAGGCGTTGCCCTAAGCGCTTTGTGTGCATCTACAGGAACCTTCTCAGAACCCTATGGGGTGGGGGCTGTGGTCATCACTGTTTGACAAATAAGGAAACTGAGGCTGGAAGCGGCAAGAAACCTCGCCAGGGAGTCAGCTGACCGTCTGCAGGGGTAGGATTTGAACTCGGGCAGACGCACTCCAGAGCTTCCTTAACTGCCATCGACCCTGCCACCACCTGAGTGTAATTCACTCTCAGTGGGGCACGGAGACGCATCCGATCTCCGCCACACCTGGGGGGCGAGGGGAAGTCAGCCACAGAGAAGGGAGCGCCGAGGCCCAAGAGGAGCAGCGGAGAGCCTGGAGAGGGCCCTCGACCGCGGGGCGCGCCGCGCCGGGGGTGGGAGGCCACGGGGTGCCCAGCTTGCTCGGAAAAGCGGACAGTGCGCGCCCGCCCGCCGGCCCAGCATCCCCAGGGTCCGGGCGTCCCCTGGTCGGGGGGCGGGCGTCCCACTCGCTCCAGCCCGGCGGGGAGGAGGGCGCGCGCCCGACGTGCCGGGAAGCCCCGCCCGGGGCCCCTCCCCCGGGAAGGTAAGCACCACCTTCCCGGGAGCGGCCGGCAGAGCCCGCGGCCCGCGGCGCCCCGCCCCGCACGAGTAGAGCCCGGCCGCCGCCGCCGCCGCGCCGCACTCGGGGCTCCCGCGCCGCCGTTCGCTCACCTGCGCCCGCTGCCCGCCCGTCGGTGCGTGCCGGGCCCTCCGCCGCCCAGTGCCCAGCCCGGCGCCGCGACCCGCCGCCCCGCCGCGCGCCCCGAGCGCCACCATGAACTCGCTCTTCAGGAAGAGAAACAAAGGCAAATACAGCCCCACCGTTCGGACCCGCAGGTGAGGAGGCGCCCGCCTGCCGCGCGCTGCGGCCGCGCCAGGCCGGGATGCGCCGCCCAGGGCGTCGGGGGCGGGGACCGCTGGGCCTCGAGGGCTGCGGCGGGCGCCCTGGGAGGCCCAGGGGGCGGGGAACCCGGCCAGGAGTGCGCGACGCGCGGGAACACGGGGCGCGAGGGTCACCCTTGAGCTGGGAAGCACCGCCAAGCTGGGGATGGGGATGGGCTGGGGTCGCCGAGGGAAAACACGCTGTTTGCTATCAGAAAGTTCTACGAGCCCAGAAAGCACTGGCTTGGGCGCTTAGAGGGCGGGGAACTAAGCCTTGCGCCGGGGGTTGCGGCGGGGGCGAGTGGGTGTCCTCCTGGGCCAGGAAGCACCACCAGGGTGAAGGGTGATGTGTCCGAAGAATGCAGGGGCGTTTGGGGGAAGCGCAGGGGACCTGGGAAGCTTCGTCTAGGGGCGCACCAGGACAGTGAAACTGAGCTGGAGCCCGAGCAGGGGGCGTTCACCCGCGCTTCTTGGAGGAGCGCAGGTGCTTCTGGCGTCGGGCAGGCGAGTTGGGGGCGCGTGCCACCTGCAGCATTAAGTCCTGGCATCTGCCATCCCGCGCTCTAGAATCTGGTCCAAAGGAATTGGGTGGGTGTGGGGTCGGCCTGGGGAAACTCCGCCTGGGGGTCCACCCTCTCTCCACCCCCAGCTCCCCACCAGGGGTCTGCGCGGCAGCTGAACTGCAACCGGGCCATCTCCCTGCAGGATTTTTCAGGGGCGTGTCTGCCCCCCCTCCAGCCCCGAAACTGTTGGCGTCTCTGAGCTGCGGGTTCCCAGGGCTGCCTGGAAAGGGAATGACATGTCTTGATGTGTTTGCTTTGAGACAGCAGCCTACGTCCATTTTGATAAACCTGATGTATGCACTTAATAAGGGGTTTAGGGAGTCTGGTGCAGATGCTGAGATTGAGGGAGGCGCAGGACTGAAGACCTCGCCTTGTTCCCCCTGTAAGGAAAATGGGGTGGGGGCTCCCAGCTGGGAGCCGCCTTTACCAAACTTCTGTCTAGGGGCTTCAGGCAGGTGGGGAGCACAGCAGCTGCACAGCACATCTGCCTGAGTATCTGCCCCCAGGTGCCCTCACCTGAGACCCCTCTCCCTCCCCTGCACTCCTCCGCAGGCCTCGTGGAGACTCTGGCCTGGGCTTCCAGCCCCTGTGGTCCCCTGCAGGCCAACCTGTCCGACAGGTGCAGGCAGCCTGGGCACTGGCCTGAGGAGGGCGGGTTCTCTGTTTCTTTGAGTTCCAGCCCTTTCAGAAACTCCCCTGTCCCCCCCCTGCCCCACCGCCCAGCTCCCCTTTGAGCTGTTTCAAGTTCACAGGCATTTATTCCACTCCCCTCCCAAGCCTCCATAGTCTTTCACAGCCCCAGGGACTGGGCCGGGCCCTGTGCGCTGTT
>PVHT021183594.1:5288723-5370850 GCA_004024745.2 Catagonus wagneri
CCTATCGGCCAAGCCCACCCGTCACCATGTGGGTGACCAGGACCAGAGTGACCTGCCTGGCCGCTTCTCAACTAACACCTGCTGTGCGCCCAGCGCGGCCGTGGACGTTACAGCCTCTGATTCTGACGCCGTGGCTGCTGGGCTGGTGGTGGTGTCCCATCCGACAGAGGGTAGCACCGCGGCCAGAAGCACAGGTGCGCCCCTCAGGCTCCTAGCTCACAAGTGGCCGATGCTGGGGACCCAGGGCCCCTGGGGAGGGAAACTAAGTCTCCCCAGTTGTACCCGGGGCTGGTGGCAGCTGTCTCTGGGGACTGCCCCAGGCCAGCTGGTGGAGTCCTCGGGTTCTGTATCCCTGACTCCGCTCAGCCAGCCTTCCCGCCTCCCCCCTCCTCTCCGGCTTTGCCCTCACTTGCCCAGCCCTCTTGGCGGAGAGCATGGGACCTGGGAAATTAGACTCAGAACAGAATGGACCTGAACCTGTAACAACGGCCGCTGATGGTACATCTCAGACGTTGTCAGGGCGGTCACATGGGGCAGGGGTTTTGCGGGAAGAGGCTTAGCTCAGTTTCGACCATTTAGACAACATTGTAGGGGGGCTGGGGGCGTCTGCAGGGCCCTGGGGACTGGGGGAGAGGCTGCCCTTGAGAGCATTTCAAAGGTCCTTGTCAAGGCTGAAACCCCAGCTCCGCTGCCAGCACCGCCTGACACTCTCCCAGCCTGCCTGCCCTGGCCTGTCTCGGGAGTGGGGAGATGGAAATGACCCCTGGTCTTTGTTCTCTCTGCTTTTAGTGGGTCTTCTTACATACCCCTGGGCCTGGGGTGGGGCGGGGGGGGGGTGCGTGCTGGTGCCCCTTCATGCCTCCAGCAGGTAGATCCCTGCCCTTTTCCTCCAGTCTCCCCGCCTCCCGCCAGGCCCCGTACCCTGTGCACGTGCAGAGCCCTGTTCGCATTCCTGCTTCTACCCTGTCACCCCAGTCCCTTTTCCCCAGGGCAGCCAGGGAGCTCTTTGCAAGATGTGATGCGGTCCTGTCCCCACCGCTGCTCGATCCTGCCGCAAACTTCTCTTTGCTCCCAGGCCCCAGGAGCTGCCACCCCACACAGCACCAGCGCGCTCCCCTCTCTTCCCTGTGATGCTCGCCGCCCCTTGGCCTTTTCTCGTGCTGTTCCTCCTGCCTGTGCTGCTCTTCCCGCTCCTCTTGGCTCTCTCTTTCCATCGGTCTCTGGTACTCGGCAAAGCCCTTCCGGACCTCTCTGCTGGGGCAGATCCGCCTCCTGCATTGTCTCACCCAGCTGTCCTCAGTCACGCTTATCTCTGCGGCCGGCCTTTGACTTTGTGCGTTGGGTGGCCTGATGGCGTCGGAGGTCTGACCGGCCGGGGCGGCGCGTGCGCTGAGTGAGTGAATGAATGAGGGTGAGCCCAGGGGAACTGCTGAGATTCTAGTCCTCCTGAAACTTCTCACGCTGGTGCAGGCACACGCTCCCCCCACCAAGCCACGGGGCGGGTGGGGCTTCTGTCTAGTGGGAAGGAGGGCGCCCCCTGCCCGCGTCTTCCGTCTTCCGTGAGCTTTGTAAACAGGCGGCTAAGTGCTGGGAGAGTGGAGGCAGAGGGGCCTCTGGAGGACGGGGTGCTGAAGAGGGAACCGCGGGGCATGAGATGGGCGAGGTGTGCACCCATGCGTTGCATCGGCCTGCAAGGGCGTCCTGTTGTGTGGACAAAGCCAGCTAAGGACACAGAAAGCGCGTTTGTGCTCATTGGAAAACACTCACACAAAGTGAGTCTGGGTGCAGACTCGGAAATGTACTGAAAGTTTAAAACACACTTAGGAAGAAACCAGCAGCTCCAGAATTACCCGCCCCGGGAAGAGGGGGCTCAAGGGCTGGTGAGTAATAACAACACTGTATTTCTTTTTAAAGCAAATCTAAGGCACCTGCCATTTGGGAACATCAGCCGTATCCGGTAGGATTCTTTTTCCGTACTTTTCTGCATGTTTGAGCTAGGTTGGGAGTTTTCAAGTTTTCTGAAGTGAGAAGTGGACTGGGCCAGGGGAGCTGGCAGCTGGAGTGGGTTAAGAATCCAGCTGGTATCCAAGAGGGTGCAGGTTCAATCCCTGGCTTTGCTCAGTGGGTTAAAGGATCAGACGTTGCCATGAGCAGGTTGCAGATGGGGCTCGGATCTGGCGTGGCTGTGGCTGTGGCCAGTAGTTGCAGCTCCGATTTGACCCCTAGCTGGGGAACCACTATATGCTGTGGGTGCAGCCCTAAAAAGCAAAAAAAACCCCAAAAAACCCAGCAGGGGCGAGAGCCCAGGGAGGGAAGCCTGCAGTCCTGTCTCAGAGTCCTGGGGAGGAAGACCAGCTGGTCTCACCAGGGGAAGGTGCTCAAGACCTGGGGAGCAAGAATGGAGGGCAAGCTGGAGGGACCTGGAGGGAGAGGCACCCATGAGAGTCTCAGAGGCGGGGGAGGGGACGACAGGACTGATCGGAAAGGGTGCTAAGATCATGTGAGAGGCTCTGAGGCTGAGTCCTATCATGGAACACCCACCCTGAGCTGCGATTGTATTGTCTTTCTTAGATAACACGACCCTCATCTCTCTTCCAGGTGAGGCTCGGAGTTTCAGTCTCAGCTGCTCTGAGCAGGGAGCGGGCGAGCTGGCTGGTGGGGTGTCCCAGCTGGCTGCCCAGCCCATCCTTCCCCGGGCAGAGGGTTTGTAAGAAAAATGCAAACCAGGCTGCTCGCTGATTAGTAGCTCCACCCCGCTGGCTGCCTGCTGATCCTGGAAGGCTGTGCGGCTGCAGGAAAACAGTCATGTGTAGAATTCTCTGCTGCCCCAGCATCCTGGGCTCAGATTTCAGACCCAGGGCTATTAGGGTTTTCAGTTCTCCGTCCTGGGCAGGGGAACTTTTTGGTTCTCTTTGAAGGTTGAGGAAGGATTCTGACTTTGCGCCACCAAGAACGGAGAGGGCTCTGGTCTTGCTGCTGCGGTTAAGGAGCTTGACTCTCCCCAACTATAAACTGGGCAGCCAAGCCCCCATGTTCCTGAGAGGGACGCCGAGGCCAAGGGCAGGGACAGAGAGGGCTTGGTGGGTTGCGGAGCCATGGACCCATCTTCCAGGCCCAGCTTTGCCTCTTGGCAGCTGTGCCGCCAGCCACGTTCCTGGCCCACTCTGGGCTTCAGGAAGGCAGGGATTTTTGCAGGCTGTGCAGTTGCTCTCAGGACAGTGCCAAGCACATAGTAGGTGCTTAGTAAGCAGTGGTGGGAGGTCCATTTTGAATCTGCAGACTAGAGGTGTCTAAGATTATGGAGAGACCTCAAGATGATGTGTGTAAAGCACCGAGCACACAGTAGATGCTTTATAAACAGAGGCCAATACTCCTGGTCCACCGGCCTCAAACCTGAACGATGTCCTAACAACCAGGGGTGTCAAGATTGGCTTAAGGCCCATTTAAACCTTGCAGAAATGTTCATGACACACCCTGGTATTACCCGAAGTGGCTTGAACTTCTGTGTGTGTCTGTAAAAGCACAGGCCTGACAATGGGGCTTGGAGGTGGGTGGCCTTCCCTGGGCGGAAATGGATTTGGCCATGAAACCCAGCCATGGTTCCTGTACCAGCAGCCCTCTCAGTTTAGGAATCTACTTCCCCAGGATGAGTAGCTGGGTGTGGAGGCACTTACTAAGTAGACATATTTGTCTAATGACCAGAAAAGTTTCCAGGAGGGAGCCTCTCCGGCCATTGACCAATCTGGTATTTGTTGGGTGCTTCCTGGGTACTGCTTCCTTCTGCAGAGACCTGGGGCCTCGTCCCCAATCTGCTCCCCTAACCCTGTAAAACAAGGCTTCGGTTCGTTTCCTCGTCCCCAGCCCTGCCTGTACATTAGAATCCTCTGAGCTTTAAGAGTGATGTCTGGGTACGGTTGCCAGCCAATTAAGTCAGAATCAGTGGAGCAGAGCCCCGACTTGGGCCGAGTCTTTTGAGGTGCAGCCGGGGTGGCACTGATGACCCCTATTCCATCTCACCCTGGAGCTCCACACACCTTGTTCTCCTTTTCCCAGCAGTTGCCTGGTCCGCTGTACTCTTGTCCTCAACCTTCCATGTCATTTTGTTTTTATGTACAATGTCTGACAAAATGGCACAGAGCTGGCTTTTGTTTTCCTGGTCTCACCCGAGCGTCGTCACTTTTAGCAGGTGAATTTAACTCATTCATATTTATTTTAATGACTACTATGTTTGGACCTACTCCCGCCATATTATTTTGTATTTCCTATTTATCTTGCTTTCTCTTTGTTTCCTTTTTGCTCTTTTCCTGTGTTTTCTTGGACCGAGCTCTATGTTCATAATTAAGTTAGGATACAAGGCCTGAGAGGGGCAGAGTGGATGAAAATACCCTGACCCAGGCAATCTGAATCTTTGTAATTGTAGTTATTGAGGTGCTTTTCTTAATCCTACCTATTAGGCCACAAACATTTGGACAACAAGGACTTACTCGTCTTTTGGTGGAGGTTCTTCTGTATCCCTAATTCCAGGCCTTGCCCAGGCTTGGGGCTCAAGAAATAGGTGTTGAATTGAGCAGACACTTCAAAGCGTGTTGACAATGCCTATCTCCAGGGACTTGGTAATGGAGAAAGGCCTGTCCCCAGGGACTATAAGAGAGGCAGAGAGATGACGAGGAGTTGGGTGTGAAAATTTACTCGGTAGTTACTGACTATCTAGAAATATTGATAATCTGGAAAACCAGTGGGGGTGGCAGCAGTCAGCAGCATAGACACCAACCTTCTGGCCTCAGGCAGGTGTCCGCCCCTCCCCAGGCCCAGGTTCTCTGTCTGCACTGGAAGCAATAATAGTGTCACCCGTGATGATAAGTTAGGTTCAAAGCGAACATGCAGCTGGTACTGAGGGCGTGGCCCGGGGAGGAGCTCCCTCCTGCCTTGAATGGCTTGTTCAGCGGGCTGGGCTGGGAGCCCCCTGTGGTGGCATCTTAGGAGAATGACTCAGCCTCAGTTACCACCACTGATTGTTACTCAACCACTGGGATTAGTTGCTGTGATGAAGGTGCCAACAGGATGGAAATTGCCACACCTCCCCTGTGAGGTGAACGCCTCGCTGCTTTGTCCCGTCTCCCTGTGTCTCCCCGTCACTTTGTGAAATAGCACTGACACCCCTCTTGTTCTGAGGAGGTGACTCTGGCCTGTTCAGATCTTGGCACGACCACTTCCCCACTGTGTGACCTTGGGCAGGTTGCTTAACCCCTCTGAACCTCAGTTATCTTCACCCGGAAAATGGAGAGATAGGAATCGTTTATGTGCTATAAAATGTCCGCTCAGTTCAACAGCTGTTTATTGAGCCCCAAGCCTGTGCAAGGCCTGGAATTAAAGGCTACAGAAGGCACCACAAAAGATGAGTAAATCCTTATTGTCCAAAAGTTTATAGCCTAATAGGCAGGATTCAGAAAAGTGTTCTAGGAGTTCCCTGTGGCACAGCAGGTTAAGGATCCCTGGACTGTCACTACTGTGACTTGGGTCACTGCTGTGGTGCAGGTTCGATCCTTGGCTGGGGAGCTTTCACATGCCGTGGGAGCGGCCAGAAAGTAAAAAGGAGGAAAGAAAGGGAGGAAGGGAGGCGGGAGGGAGGGGAGGAGGCGGAGGAAGGAAAGAGGAAAAAAGGGAAGGGAAGGAAAGAGGAAGGAAGGAAGGAAGACAGAGGAGGAAAAAGCGCCTCTAAGCGTGCCTTCCTCCCAGGGCTGTGACATCTCAAGGCTGGATGCAGGGAAGGGCAGCGTGGGTAATGGGTACCTGGCAATTCCACTTAGTGTCTACTCGTTCGTATCCAGCAGTCATTTCCTGCAACTGCTGCGTGAGCCGTTGTCACAGAGACAGGACAGGTGTCCTGGAGTGACAGCCTCTGCTCTCTCAGTATTTAAAGAAGGTGGGAGCTGGGGGCCATCCAGCACCCAAGATGAGCTTGGAGATCCCCAGGGAGCCGATTAAGTCTTGGCTGGCCCTGGAGGTGGGCAGGACCCGGGGGCAGGGGGCGGTTGACCGGGGCCAGCGGGCCAGGCCCCGTGTCTGGGCTCCAGGAGGGGCCAGGGTAGGGAGGCTGGCTTCAGGGAGACGTGTGGGCTCTGGGCATTGCAGGCGTTCCGGGGCTGGTACTCCTGCTGGCACCCACAGAGCCGAGTTGACCCCGAAAAGGAGGAAGTGTAGACGTGCTCCGGGGCCAGAACACGGGGACTGACTGAGGCCTGGAGGGTGAGGTGGCCCAGGCCAGTGAGGAAGGGCTGTCCCCATCAGACACACCCTGTCCCTGTCACAGTCCATGTCGCCACATGGAGAGAGAGCAGGCTGGGCTGTGATGGGTGGCGGACGGCTCAGTCCTGGGCAGGCAGCGACGGCTGGGGTGGAGGCTGATGGCAGGTGTCCTCTCTGTGGTCTGCAAAGCGGCCGTTCTCCCAGGCAGGAGGGGCGTTTGGCTGGAGCAGGCCTGTGTTCCTTCTCTGCCCCGAGGATGTGGGCAAGGATGCTGCAGCTCCTGGGGCCTGCATGCCTTGGCGCTGCACACCGGGCCCCAAGCTCTGCTGGGCACAGCCGGGAGCCCTGGATTGTCTTGAAGTCAAGCAGCAGAGACCCAGAGACGGGGCCTGGCCTTGGGCAGGTGTCTGGCCAGCTGAGTGGGTCTGGTGGGAGAGTGGCAGGGAGCCAAGGGTAATGACCTTTAATTGAGTGTCCCTGGGTACCAGGCACTGAGTGAGGGAGTCAGATGCTCCAAGCATCCATCAGCTTCATTGCGGCAGAACTGATGGGCTGCAGTCACCGTGGGCTCAGAGCAGAGCGGTCCAGAGGCCCCAGGATCGCCCAGAACTGTGCCACCCTGTCTGTTACCCACTAGCCACATGAGCTGTGCTTAGAAGGAACTGGGATGTGCTGCGAGTGTAAACCACATGCCAGGCTTTGAAGGCCTAAGTATGAAAAAAAACGGAAACTATGCGTTAACGATGTTCTATTGAGGAGTTCCCATCGTGGCTCAGTGGTAACGAGTCCGACTACTATCTGTGAGGATGCGGGTTTGATTTCTGGCCTCCCTGGCCTCACTCAGTGGGTTAAGGATCCAGCGTTTCCGTGAGCTGTGGTGTAGGTTGCAGATGCGGCTTGGATCTGGAGTGGCTGTGGCTATGGCGTAGGCTGGCAGCTGTAACTCCAGTTGGACCCCTAACCTGGGAACTTTCATATGCCGCAAGTATGCCATAAAAAAACAAAAAATAAAAATAATGTTCTACTGGGGAGTTCCCATCGTGGCTCAGTGGTTAACGAATCCGACTAAGAACCATGAGGTTGCGGGTTCAATCCCTGGCCTTGCTCAGTGGGTTAGGGATCTGGCATTGCTGTGAGCTGTGGTGTGGGTTGCAGACGCGGCTCGGATCCCGCATTGCTGTGGCTGTGGCGAAGGCCGGCAGCTACAGCTCCTGTTAGACCCCTAGCCTGGGAACCTCCATATGCCGCAGGTACGGGTCTACATAAAGGCAGAAAGACAAAAAAAAAAATAATAATGTTCTACTGACTAGTTGTCAAAATAATAGTTTAGGGAGTTCCCTTCATGGCTCAGTGGTTAATGAGCCTGACTAGCATCCATGAGGATGTGGGTTCAATCCCTGGCCTCGCTCCTGTGGGTTAAGGATCCAGTATTGCCGTGAGCTGTGGTGTAGGTCACAGAGGTGGCTTGGATCCCACCTTGCTGTGGCTGTGGTGTAGGCCGGCAGCTGCAGCTCTGATTTGGCTCCTAGCCTGGAAATTTCCACATGTTGCGGGTGCAACCCTAAAAAGCACACACACACACAAATTACCTATATTAGGTTAAAAAAAGTAGAAAAATTTTAAATTACCTTTTTTTTTTTTTTTGGTTTTCACGTGACTACTAGGTAGATTGAAACGGCAAATGTGGCTCATATCCTATTTCTATTAGACAGCGTGGTCTTGAGAGCAAGGAGACAGCAGCCAGCATCCCCGGCAATATTCTCCTGGCAACATGTGCCTTTCGGTTTGCTACCCGGTCAGCAAATGCAATAACCTCACTGTGCAGACAGAGAAATTAAGGGGAGGCAGGCGACATGATGCTGGTCGTTCCTCCAGGCATCAGCAGCAGGGATGAGCCCCGTGGACATGGCAGCGAGCACTCCTGAGCCTTCGCAGGGCGACATCCACACTGTCCAAGGTCCAAGTGCTTTACAAAGATCATTTCCTTGAATGGTCTCAACCCTCTGGGGTGGGGCTGATTCTTATCCCCATTTGGCAGACAGGACAGCTGAGGTCCAGAGAGGCTAAGGGACCTGCCTGAGCCCCTCGGGTGGGGCAGCAGCGCCTGTGCCGGGCTGGCCCTGCTTCCCCGCTGCAGGCAGCGGGGCAGGGGGCAACGGGCCAGTGGGTGCAGGGTGACCTGGACGGTGGGGGTGCGGGGAGCTGATGGCAGTAAGGGTGGGGGTGGGCAGGCCCTGGGCAGGAGCCTGAGCTCTGTCGGAGAGCGTTTGGGAGCATCAGCAAGTTTGAGGCTGGACAGCGTAGATCCGGTTGCATCTCGAGAGTTCTCACTGGCAAATGCGCGGAAGCTGGCCGCGGGCAGCGGGGGTCGGGGTGCAGGACGTGGGGGTGGCCCTTGCTTCGGCTCAGGTGAGAGGTGGGGCCCTTGGGAGACCGTAGGGCCAGAGGGAGGATGGGAGCCCAGAGCTGTGTGTTCCCAGGAGAAGGGGAAGCAGGAAGCTGAGGCGGTTCTTGGGGTTCTGCCGAACAACCTGGTGAGAGGCCCCCACCCCCCCGCGACGCGCTACGCCCGCGCTTGTTCTCCCGCGGACAGGGGAGAGTTCTCGAGCAGCAGACCTCCTGGGAGAAACACCCCGAACCCCTCAAATCCCCAAGCCAGTGACCCGATCCTCAGCCCAAAGTCGAGATGGTTCGTCTACACTGGGCCTGGGATCCACCTCCTCGCTGCAGCCGCATTAGCGCATTATCGGTCCTTGCGCCCTGCGGGAGCTGGAGGCCTTTGCAGATAATGAGGTTCCTTGTGAGTTCCCCACGCCGCGCAAGGTGACAGCCGCAAGGCGGAGCAGAGTGTGGTGTGTCTGCGCTCGCAGGAGGATCAGTTTGAGAGGTGGGGGTGGCCCAGGGGTCTTCTTTTAGCTGCACCCGCCTCTCCGTGAGCGTGGGTTCTGACCTGGGGCCTTGGCTGCCAGCCTTTTTCCTTAAAAGGAGCTCAAATCCCTGGCTGTCGACTCCAGGTGGAAGCAGAGTCTGGACTCTCCCCCCGGCCCCCGCCAGGCAGCGCTTTGTATCCGCCCTGCCAATGAACTGCTGCCCTAGCGTTGCGGGGTGTGGACTGCCACGACCCCCAGTGCCAGATGGGGAACCTGGGACTCAGAAAGGCTAAGGATTTGACAGCTTAATTAGGACTGAATCAGGATTCGAAGCCAAACCGCCTGCCTTTGGTCTGGGTGTTTAACCACCAGGTTGCACTACTGTGTCGTGGAAAAGAGCAAGGGGCTCTGTGCTGGAAATTAAAGCATAAGGGAGTTCCCATTGTAGCTCAGCGGGTTAGGAACCCAACTAGTATTCATGAGTATTCGGGTTTGATCCCTGGCCTCTCAGTAGATTAAGGATCTGGCATTGCTGTGAGCTGCGGTGTAGGTTGCAGATGTGGCTTGGAGCCTGCGTTGCTGTGGCTGTGGTGTAGACCAGCAGCTGCAGCTCTGATATGACCCCTAGCCTGGTAACTTCCATATGCTGCGGGTGTGGCCCTAAAAATGGGGGGTGGCAAAAAAAAACAAGCACGAAGAAGTGACGTGTGGTGGGTGAGAGTCAGGGTCCTTAGGCACCTGTGTTCTCTTTCTTGACCCACATGAGCATCTGCAGAGTCTGGGTGACCTGAGGTGCCACCTCTGTCCCCACTTCTGTGGTCAGCATTCCTGCTGGCCCGCTGACCCGACCACCAGCTGTCCTGGGCCACCACCACCCCCGACCCGGGCATCACAGCACTGGGTTCCAGCCCCAAGTCCCACCTCGGCAGCTGACCTCCTGGGCTGTGAGTGGCCACTTGCAGAGCAGGTCGGGCTGTGGTTATTGAGTTTCTAAGTCCCGGTGACAGAGCGAGGCTACCCAATGCCACTTGAGGCTCCCAGGCTGTCTCCCCACAGTTCCAGTGCTCAGAATACATCCTGAGATACAAAGAAACGTCTGTTCCAGGCTGGGGCCTGTGGGCTCAGACCCAGAAAGCAATTGTTTGTCCCGAGTGTCCTCAAACCCAGCCTCGGGGCTCTGAGGCAGCCCCAGAGCAGTCTGCTGGCCTGCACCCCATTTTCCCTTCTCCCACCAGGAGCCTCATATGCAGATCCGACCAAGTAAACAGGGCCATTTGTCATGCCTCAGATGGGACCTGGGCCCTCCTGGACCCTCGCCAGACTCCGGCGTCCTCAGCCCTGAAAAGAAAACAAGTGCGGATTCGTTGGAGAAACAGCCCCAGTGTGCTGGGTGTGATGCTACCTGGCCCACGAAACCCACTCTCGTCCCCTGACCGCAGCCCGGGCTGGGCTGAGAGGGCTGCTCCTGGGGACAGCCGTGTCGAGATCCCCACTGGCTTTCACCAGGTGGGGTCTTGGGCCTCAGCAGCCACTGCCCTACCTGCCCGGGTGGGCACCCTGGACGCTCCATCACCCAGAAGCATCCACTTCTATGGGTGTTTGCTGGAAAACCTGAAAATCTGGAAGAAACCTTTTCAAAAATAAGACTGAAGGAGTTCCTGCTGTGGCACAGTGGGGTCGGTGGCATCTCTGCATTGCCAGGACACAGGTTCGATCCCTGGCCTGGCACAGTGGTGAAGGATCTGGCAGCTGCGGCTTAGGTCATGATGCGGTTTGGATCTTATCCCTGGCCTGGGAACTCCGTATGCCACGGATTGGCCAAAAAAGACAAGCAAAGCAAAACTGAGCTATGACCTTGTTCTCGTTGCCCGGTTCCCCCCACGCGCTCTTTCTGTTCAGGACCCCGTGTTGCTGTTAATTCTCCCGGGCCCCTCGTCTCCTCCCATCTGACTGTTTCTTGGTCTGGTCTTTCGTGTGCCCTTAGCACTTTTGGAGAGGTCTGGTCGGGTGTTTTGCAGAACGGCCCTCAGTTGGTGATTGTCTGCTGGCTCCCGCGGTGAGGCGGGGCTTGTCGTTGGGGAGGGTTCCCAGGCAGTGCTGTGTCCCGCACGGTGGTGCCATCAGGAGTCCACCGTGTTGATGCGCCTTCTCCTTGGCAGAGTCACTCTGCTGTCCTCAGTGCTTTGAAGTAACTGTTTTTCTTTTTTTGCTATGCCCAAGGCATGTGGAAGTTCCTGAGCGGGGATCAAACCTGTGCCACAGGTTTGTGATGATGCTGAACCCTTAACCCACTGTGCCACCAGGGAGCTCCCTGAAGTTACTGTTCTTTAGAAGGAACCTATCTTACAGGACCAGGCACCAAGTGGGGGGTCCCCAAAAGAGAAAGGGGGTCCATAGGCAGAAACCCCTGAGCAGGAGTTCCCATTGTGGCTCAGCAGGTTAAGAACCCAGCTAGTGTCCAAGAGAATGTGGGTTCGATCCCTGGCCTCGCTCAGTGGGTTAAGGGTCGAGTGTTGCCACAAGCTGTGGCGTAGGGCTCGGATGCAGTTCGGATGTGGCGTTGCTGTGGCTGTGGCATAGGCTGGCAGCTGCAGCCCTGCAAAGAAAAGAAAAAAAAGAGAAAGAAAGAAACCCATGTACAGACCAGGGAGCAACATAGGGCTTCATTTTGTTGTGAATGGCAGCCGCTGCAGGGAGTATAGTCATGTCACCATTTACGGGGCCCCTGCAACGTGCTGGTTGATTAGCAAATAGTTGTGGAGTGTCTCCGGTGTGCCACGCACTGGCACTGTTTTAGGTGCTGGAGAAGCTGGTGACATCCCACTCTGAGCTTACCTGATGTCTGATCTACTAATGGGCCCCAGAGGCTGCTCTGAACCTCCAGCTCAGTCCTCGAACCCCATAGTGGCCTTTGAACCCCAATTCTGGTGTTCGCAGAAGTGGCCCTGCCCCTTCGGCCCACCTTGCTCACCTAGTTAGGGTGTATCTTGGCCATTTGACGGATGATAAAACCGAGGCCCAGAAACAGAAAATAGCTCCTCCAAGTTTACGGCAGTCGTGGGCGCAGTCGGGATTGGAACCGTGTTTGGCTCCGGACACCAGCTGCCCCCCCTCTCCCGTGACTGGGGGCGGGCGCCTTCGCTTCTGAGGGCCTCAGTCTGCTCATCTGTGTAATGAGCAGGTGGGGCTGGGTGACCTCAGAGGCACCTGCCAACTGAGTAAGTGGAGGGAGGCTGGGTCTGTCCCTCTGTCAGCCTGTCACTCAGATCTGCTTCCCTGGTCCCTCCTTTTCTGCGGGGTGGGGGTGGGGCACCTCGGCTTTCCTGGCCCCGCTGGGAGACTGTCGTCTCCGAGGGTGGGAACAGACTCAGGAGAGGCTGGTAGGGAAGGCCTGTATCTGGGCCTCCATCAGTCCGGCCGTGATGGTCCCTAGGTGCCGTGGCTGGCGGCCTCAGTGTGGCTCATTAGCGAGATGAAAAGCTGGGTGAAGAGCCCGACCGGCCCGGCCGGTTCCCCCCGCCCTCCTGGCATCCGCATCCCCTCCCTGCGGGCTCCCGGACCCGCCCACATTCCTGCACTCCTGGTGGGGCTCTGGGGCTCTCAGGCGGACACGTCTGCTCCAGTGGCAGCTGGATGGCGGGAGCAACGCGGGACCCTTTGGGGCCTCTCAGTCAGGACTCCGAACCCCAAAGGCAAAGGCGCCGAGACTGTGCCCTGGAGGCCTGGGTTGGAATCCCAGCTCCGCCCTGCTTTCTGGCCTTGAGACCAAATTATTTTATCGCGCTGAGCCTCAGTTTCCCCATCTGTAAGATGGGAGAACAGTGCCACTTCAGGGGTTGGTTGGATTAAATGGGCTAATCTACGTGTGATTTGCTTAGCACCAGCCAGACACATGGTCAGCCCTCTGTGAGTGTTTAACTCACACCTTCCAGGCAGCTGGGCAGAACCTGGAGCTGGCCCAGCCTCCCTGGAAAACAGGATAAAAGGTGGGACCCACGGGGGGGGGGGGGACTATAAGTGCCACTTATAAATGGCACTTGCCAATGTTTTTGGTAATAGCTTTACTGAAACGTAACTCACATACCATATAATTCACTCATTTAAAGTGTATGGTTCAGGAGTTCCCGTTGTGGTGCAACGGGAATTAATCCGACTAGTATGCATAAGGATGCGGGTTTGATCCCTGGCCTCATTCAGTGGGTAGGGGATCTGGCGTTGCCGTGAGCTGTGGTGTAGGTCTGGTGTTGCTGTGGCTGTGGTGCAGGCAGGGAGCTGTAGCTCTGATTGGACCCCTAGCCTGGGAATTTCCATATTTCATGGGTGCGGCCCTAAAAAGCAAAAGCAAAAAAAAAAAAAAAAAAAGTGTACAATATTTTTAATATATTCACAGAGTTAGACAACCACCACTATAATCAATTTGAAAACATTTCATCACCTTCAAAAGAAACCCACAGCTTTAGTGCTCACCCCCCCACTTGTGCCCCACCCTAGCCCCTGGCCACCGCAGCTCATCCACTTTCTGCCTCTGAATTTGCCTGGTCTGGATGTTTCCTATAAATGAAATCCTGCAATATGTGAACCTTTTGTGTTTGGCTTATTTCACCTAGCATCGTGGAGTCAGAGTTTCGCAATACTTGAAGGATTTTTTTTTTTTTTGCCACACCCACTGCATATGGAGGTTCCCAGGCTAGGGGTTGAATCAGAGCTGCAGCTGCTGGCCTACACCACAGCCACAGCAACGCGGGATCCGAGCCACATCTGCAAACTGCACCACAGCTCACGGCAACACGAGATCCTTAACCCACTGAGCGAGGCCAGGGGTCGAACCTGCTTCCTCATGGATACTAGTCAGATTCAGTTCCACTGAGCCACAACGGGAACTCCTCGCCATACTTTAGCATGTACCTCATCCTTTTTTGGCCTGAATTGTATTCTGTTGTTTTTGTAATTTTTAAATGTTTTTCTTTTTATGGCCGCACCTGGGGCCTATGCAAGTTCCAGGTGAGGAGTCGAATTAGAGCTGCAGTGACAGGCCCACGCCACAGCCACAGCAACATGGGATCTGAGCCACATCTGCGACTACGCCACAGCTTGTGGCAATGCCAGATCCTTAACCCACTGAGCGAGACCAGGGATCGAACCTGTATCCTCATGGATGCTAGTCGGGTTCATTAACTGCTGAGCCACAATGGGAACTCTGATATGTTTAACTTTCTGAGAAACTTTTAGAATATTTTTCTAAAACACCGCACCATTTTCCAGTCCCACCAGCAGTGTATGAGTTCTCATTTGCCAGCAATTGTTACTCTCTGTCTTTTGGCTTGTAGGCACCCTCATAGGTAAGAAGTGGTGTCGCATTGGGGTTTGGGACACTTGGCACTTGGAGCTAATCTGTTGATCGCCCGTGGTGTCCTGGGAGCCCAGCAGGATTGTCACATGGGTGGTTAACAGCCTAGTTTCTGGGCCCTGCCTGAGATGGAATTCTGGCTTTGACCTTGAATAACTCTGTGACTTTGCAGAGTTATTGAACCTCTTTGGTCCTCGATTTTCCTATCAGCGAAGCGGGAATAACAGTAGGATTACACGCTGGCCAGCACTTACCTGAGGCTGTAATGAAGACTGAGTAAGAAATAGTAGGAGCCTGACATGCAGAAAGAAAATATGCGCTCACGCTCTGATGGTGACTGATGGTGGTCATTGCTGTGTGTTGGCTTGCATGATTTCTCCAGCACCCCTCTGAGTAGCTGTGTCCAGTGTTTGATTGTGTAGCCTCTGGAGCAAGACTGCCAGAGGAGACCATCCTGGCTCCCATTCACAAGCTGTGTGACCCTGGGCGAGTGTCTTGACATCTCTGGGCCTCGGTTTTCTCATCTGTAAGCTGTGTGACCCTGGGTGAGTGTCTTGACCTCTCTGGGCCTTGGGGCGAACAAACCTCCCTCAGGGATTTAGGGTGCGGATGCAGTGGAGGCGGTGCCTGTGAACATGTCTGATGTCTGGTGAAGTGTGTATAGTAAGCTCCCGTTACCGTGGTGACTCTGGTTATCCCCGGTCAGCAGATGGAAAGACTGAGGCCCCTTGAGAGCAGGGGCGTGCTTGGGATGGTCCACGCGGTCAGTGGCCAAGCAGGATTTGTAACCCACGTCTGTCTGACCACAAGTTTCCCCTGAGCTATCCTGTTCTCCACCAGGAGTGAAGGGTCTCTGGGGCTGGCTGGCTCTCCCCTGATCCGTGTCCCTTTCTGGAGCTGGGCTTCAGCTGGATTAGTGGGTTGGCCAGGGTGGGGCCCGGAAGGCACTTGCCTCGAACCTGCCCTGCCCGGTGAGGGGGCTGGTTTGGGAGCTGGCCCCGTGCCCTCAGGTGGGGCCGGGCTGGACCCAGTAAGGATGCAGGCGCCCACTTATCCCACTGCGCAGGTCCCCAGTGGTGGCCCGAAGCATCATGGGTAAAATGTTTGCGTTGAGGCTCACGCTCACCACATCAGTGGCTGGGTGGGGCTGAGGCGCTGGAGAGCCTGCATTCCCCACGCGGTCTGCCCAGCCAAGGGGGGAGCCTCCCCCTCCTTACCCAGACCCCCCTCGTCTGAGCCTTCTGGACACTCCACTGGATACCAGCTTTCTCCTCTGCAGGACTTCTCAGAGCCTTTACTGGCTCATGAGGTATTAAGGGGTTAGGTGTTCCTAACCACCTTGACTGATAAAGCCTTCATTCCGGGAGTGATTGCCAGGTCCAGGTTGGGGGGCCCCGCTTCGGGAGAGGCTGCCTCCGTGGCTGACTTTGCGGAGGATGTGCGTGTCTCGTCTTGTTCCCTAAGACCCTCCGCTCCCCCCTGCTAGCTAGAGCAGGCCCTCGGGCAGGGTTTGGGACATGGTTAGCCGGACTCAGAGCTTCTGTTGGTGTCCCTGTTTCTGCCCCCAACACTAGCAACACCTGCAGTGCCGGACCTCAAACCCTGGAGGGTTTCGGGGGCCCCTGATAACCATAATGATAGCAATGGCAATAATAATACAGTCTGTTGGGTCCAGCTCTGGAGAGCTGGGTTCAGAAGGTCTGGTTAGTGCCTGGGAATCTGAATGTTTCATGCCTCAATGGGTGGGTCCCAGGCCTTGATTTGAGGAATTCCACTCTGAAGAGCTGGCAGCCCCCTCTACTTGAGGGTCAAGAACCCTGCCCTGGCCCGTCCCAGGGGACACACCCAGGACCTGCCTCGTTCGTGGCCCATCCTCATTGGAGCCTTCTGCCCACAAACCCCAGCTTCTCTTCATCCTTCAGAACCCAGTCACCACCTCCTCCTCCAGGAAGCCTTCCTTTACCACCCCTGTTCCCACCAAGCTGATCAGGAGGCTCCCTGGTCCTGCCCGCCTCTGTCTTGTGACTGTTAATGTAAATGCCGATTTCCTTCTGGTCTGGGGGTGAGCTCTCAGAGGGCTAGGCTGTGTCTGTGTGTGGTGCTGGGCCTGGCACACAATAGGTGCTTAATAAGTGTGGGCAGAATGAAACTTCTGGGAGCTGAGCTGCTCAGGCCCCACTGTGAAGTCAGTTTAAAAGGGTCTTTGATGGAGATTGGGGGACTCAGTGCTAATCCTGACCATCGCTAGTGACTGGCTGCCTGGCTGGCTGACTAGCTGTGTGACATTAGCCAAGTTACTTTCCCTCTCTGGTCTTTGTTTCCTTCTTTGTTTCCAGGAAACAGCAACAAAGTGGGAGCTTGACAATGTTCAGTGAGTTTCCTTAACAACTATAGTTATGAACCTTTGTGAGACTTACCGGGTGCCCAGCTCTTTGTCCATCTGACAGTGGGAAACAAAGGCACAGAGAGGGACAGCAGCTTGGCCAGGTCACACAGCTAGAACCCACATCTGAGTCCAAAGCCAAGGTCTTCACTCCCACGGTAGTGTTTGCCAGAGTGGTCTCTGGTGGTTTTTTTTGTTTTGTTTTTTTCTGGTGTGGTTTCATGGGCCAGGACAGATGAGACGAGAGAACACAGAAATACCGAGTGAGAAAACCATTCTGATTTCAAGTCTCTTGGACACTCTGAGAACACCCAGGAGAGGGTCTCAGCTTGCTCTAACTCAGCTGTGGTACATGCCAAGCTCTGCTTTAAAGCAGGAGAGGGAGGGTTCAGTCTCAATGTGGGCAGGCAGCCGAGTGTGCAGCTTGAACTTAATGCTGTCCTTTTAGTTCCATAGAATTTTTGTCTTTTGGCCACACCTAAGGTATTCAGAAAGTTCCCAAGCAGTGACAATGCCACATCCTTAACCTGATGAGCCACCAGGGAGCTCCTCCATGGAATTTATTTTGGCAATTGCCTCCATTTATGGCAAAGGCTTCTGGATTTATGTTGACAGTGGGGAGAGCAAGTTCCCTTTTTTTAAGTAAGTTTATGTGGATGTAAAAAGTGAGAGAGTTCCCATCGTGGCGCAGCGGAAATGAATCAGACTAGGAACCATGAGGTTGTGGGTTCGATCCCTGCCCTCGCTTAGTGGGTTAAGGATCTGGCATTGCTGTGAGCTGCGGCGTGGGTCAAAGACCTGGCTCGGATCCTGCATTGTTGTGGCTGTGGTATAGGTGGGCAGCTACAGCTCTGATTGGACCCCTAGCCTGGGAATCTCCATATGCTACGGGTGTGCCCCCCCCAAAAAAGTGAGTAGATTGAAAGAAAAATATCAGGTATTTCATAATAAGGGTGCTTGCCCAAAAACTTGGACCCGGATGTTCAGAGCAGCCTGATCTGTAATGGCTAAAAGGTGGAAACAACCCAAATGTCCACCAGTGGATGACTAGAGAAACAAAATGTGGCAAATCCATGCTGTGGAATATTATGCAGCCATAAAAAAGGAACGAAGCACTGACACATGTTACAACATGCATTCCCCTCAAAAAAATACTGTGTTGGAGTTCACGTGTGGCTCAGTGGTTAACGAATCCAACTAGGAACCATGAGGTTGCGGGTTTGATCCCTGGCCTCGCTCAGTGGGGTTAAGGATCCAGTGTTGCAGTGATCTGTGGTGTAGGCTGCAGACGTGGCTCGGATCCTGCATTGCTGTGGTTGTGGTCTAGGCCGGTGGCTACAGCTCTGATTAGATCCCTAGCCTGGGAACCTCCATATGCCGTGGGTACGGCCCTACAAAAGGCAAAAAGACATTAAAAAAAAAAGTGTGTTCAGTGAAAGAAATTAAATAGGAAAGACCTCATGTTGTATGATTCCATTTCCATGAAACATCCAGAATAGACAGATCAGAGACATAAAGTAGATTTGTGGCTGCCAGGGGCTGGGGGGAGGGATACTGGGAAATGAGGGATAAAGGGTGTGGGGTCCCTTTGGGGGTGATAAAACCGTTCTCGAATTACACAGTAATGATGGTTATACAACCCTGTGAAAACACTAAAAAGGGTCAATTTAATTTTATGTATGTATGTATATATTTTGCTTTTTAGGGCTGCACCCATGGCATTTGGAGGTTCCCAGGCTAGGGGTCAAATTGGAGCCACAGCCGCCGGCCTACACCACAGCCACAGCAACACGGGATCCGAGCCGCGTCTGTGACCTACACCACAGCTCACGGCAACGCTGGATCCTTAACCCACTGAGCGAGGCCAGGGATCGAACCCGCAACCCCATGGTTCCTAGTCGGATTCTTTTCTGCTGCACCACAACGGGAACTCCAAAAGGATCAGTTTCATGATACATGAGTTTTACCTGAATTAAAAATACAGAAAAAAGGAAAACATGCGCTCTGCCTACACGATCAAAGAGAAGCCTGAGCGTGATGGCCAGAGTAGGGCCAGGTGCTGCCTTTTTGCTGTGGCTTCAGTGACGCCCCCCTGGGGTTGGGGTAGGGGTCAAGGGACAGCCAGGCTCCACCCGAGGCTCCTGGGGCAGCTCCGGCTGCAAGCCTGGGAGGCTGGGCGCCGGCGGGGACTGGCCTTGGCCTTGGCCTTCACCTGCCTCCTGTCCTCTGCCTGTAGCATCTCTAACAAGGAGCTGTCAGAGCTGATCGAGCAGCTGCAGAAGAATGCCGACCAGGTGGAGAGGAACATCGTGGACACGGAGGCCAAGATGCAGAGTGTGAGTCCCGTCTTCCGGCCCGGTGCCCCCGCTGCCAGCTGACCCCACGGTCCTGCCCCCGGGGCGACGTGAAGATCTTTTTAGCCTCCCCGGGGAGGGCGGTGGGGGGGCCCCAGCGGCGGGGCAGGGATGTGCTTGCCCTGCACCCTGCCGCGCGCAGAATGACGCAGAGAGAACACGGAATGATCCGGCCCCCAGAGTGCCAGGTAGAGACACGCCGAGAGCGCCCTCCTTATCGGCGTTAATGCCAGCTCCTCCGCCCGGGGCCTCAGTCCTGCGGCTCGTGGGCTTCCTTGTCTGGGAGGACGTCTCCCCACAGTCTCAGGAGCCGGGCCCCGGTTAGGATCCCAGCCTTGCCGTTTGCTGTGTGACATTGGGCAAGCCGCCTTACCTCTCTGTTCACGCGCCGCCTCTGAGAGGGTGAGAGCGAGCGTCCCCATGTCCTGGGCTGCGGTAAAGATCCGACGAGATAGTGCTGTGCAGGACGGGGCTCAGGATCATTAGCTTCTCCGCCCGCCGCCGCTGCTCAGATGCAGGCTGGGCCCATCGCTTTCCCTCTGTGCTTAGTTTCCTTTCCTGTAACGTGAGAGTGACAACCGGCCTGAGCTGGAAGCGTCTTCCGGGGATTTTGCACTAGGGGCAACACCGGAGCTGTGCCCACCCCAGGAGCTGCTGAGGGGACCACCTCCTCTTTGAACCCTCCACCAGCCCAGTGCGGGGGTATTTATATTTTTTGTATCTGGAGAACCCGAGGTTCAGAGAGAGCCAGCAGGGACTGTCAGGGACAGAGTCAATCCCAGAGGCAATCCAGAGGTGCAGCTGCCAGACTGAGCAAATAGAAGTACAGGCTGTCCAGTTAAAGTTGACTTTTAGAACAAAAATAAATTTGCGGAGTGCAAGTATATCCCGTGTACTTCTTGGGATATACTTATGTTATGAAATTAATCTGTTGTTTATCTGAAATTTGAATTTAACTGGCCAGTCTGTATTTGTTTTGCATTCCAGGGGTGACTCAGAGGTGGCTCCAGGGGAGGAGGGGGCTGAGGGTGGACAGGTCACGAGAGAGGTCAAGGTCCAGCTGGCCTCAGTGCTGTCCGCAGGCCTGGCTCTGACTTCCCGGGTGGCCGCCCACCTGCGGGCCAGTCCACAGGCAGTCCAGAGACCTAAGGGACGGGGTGGGCTGGGAATGGCACAGCTGGGGAGGGGGGTGAGAAGTGGGGGCGGGACAGGCGAGAAGGGACTCTGCTCTCTGCCGGGCCCCCACCCGTCCCCTGCTCTCCCTGCCCCCACCTTGCTGGCCTCGGCCGGCCCTGCCCGCTCCTTCCCTCTGGCTGTGCCCTCGCGCTGGAACCCAGCCCGCCTGCTCGTGTTTGAGTCCCCTCTCTCGTGGCTGCTGTGGTGGCGTGTGTTTTCCTAAACGAAAACAGCTTTTGGGGCTGTGTCCTTTCTTCCTCCTAATAAAAATAATCTGGGTTTGTTACAAACATCTCAGGACTGTAAACAAGTAGAACAAATTAAGCAAATTTAGTTGGAGCATGGGAGTTCCTGTTGTGGCTCAGTGGGTTAAGAACCCGACTAGTATCCCTGAGGACGCGGGTCCAATCCCAGGTCTTGCTCAGTGGGTTAAGGATCCAGTGTTGCTGTGAGCTGTGGTGCAGGTCGCAGACACAGTGTGGCTTGGATCTGGCGTTGCTGTGGCTGTGGTGTAAGCGGGTAGCTGTAGCTCCGATTCAACCCCTAGCCTGGGAACTTTCATATGCCGCAGGTGCGGCCCTAAAAAGAAAAAGAAAAAAAAAGATGGAGCGTAATTTCAGGGAGAACTGCTCTCTGTGAGTGTTCTCGTGTTTCTTTGACCTTCTCGTGTGTGTGTGTGTGTGGGGGGGGGTATGTGTGGTGTGTGTGTGTAGGGTCCGGCCCTCTCATATTTGCTTAAAGTAATGACTCAAAGTAACAATGTTTTGGGGAGATAATTTTGAACTTTTTTTTTCCTATTTCAAATGAGCAAACTTGAAAAAAAGGAACCACACTTTGAAGACCTCATGGGCTAATCTTTGTCTTTTCTCTTCCTTCCTTCCTTCCTTTTTTCCAAAGAAAACAGCATTATTAATTGTGTTACCCAAAAGTTCTCTTGAATTTTCCTATTTTTGTTTTTAGTTTAAAAAGTGAGACGCCTGTAAGATAAAATTAACCATTTCAAGCACAATCTTGTGGCACTTTATACCTTTTCGGTGTTGTGTGACCACCTCCTCTGTCCAGTTCCAAGGTCCCTTCATCATCCCAGCTCTACGCCTGTTATCGGTCTCCCCCCCACCTCCCCCCACCTCCCAACCCCCACCGCCACCACTAATCTGCTTTTTGTGGCTATCCTAATTTTTTGTTTGTTTTTTGGGTTTCTCTTTGGCTGCACCCACAGCATGTGGAACTTCTCAGGCCAGGGATGGAACTCGTGACACAGCAGCAACCCGAGCCACAGCAGTGACAACACCAGGTCCTTAACCTGCTGTGCTGCCAGGGAACTCCTAGCTTACCTTTTTTTTTAGGGCCACACCCATGACATATGGAAGTTCCCAGGGTAGAGGTCGAACTGGAGCTGCAGGTGCTCGCCTATGCCACAGCCACATCCACGCGGGATCTGAGCCGTGACCTACACTATAGCTTAAAGCAACACCAGATCCTTCACCCACGGAGCGAGGGATCGAACTCGCATCCACATGGATACTAGTCGGGTTCGTTACTGCTGACCCACGACAGGAACTCCCATTTTTTTGGCTTTTTCTTTTTTTCCTAGCTTCTTTCTTTTTTTTTTTTTCTTAATGGATTTTATTTCAATTATAGGTGTACATAAATCATCACAAATCAATTTTACAGATTTTGTATCCCAAACCCCCAGTGCATCCCCCCACCCTCCTAGCTTATTTCTTAAGCGCCGCTAAAGTTGGAGGGACTGGAGAACATCCATGTCCCCACCACACAGATTCTGCCAGTGACGCCTGCTGGACTGGCTTTATCACAGATCTGTCCTTAGCCTGTGGGTCATTTATAAGACAGTTCAGTCTCTGATATTTTTCACTTTATTATTACTATTTTTTTTTTTTAGGGCCAAACCCATGGCATATGGAAATTCCCAGTGTAGGGGTCGAATTGGGACCATAGCAACGCCAGATCTGAGCCACGTCTGTAACCCTTACCGCAGCTCACGGCAACGCCAGATCCTTAACCCACTGAGGGAGGCCAGGGATCGAACCCACATCGTCGTGGATACTAGTTGGGTTTGTTACCATTGAGCCACAATGGAAACTCCTGATTTTTTTTTTTTGTTTTTTTCACTTTAAAGTGAAACACATATAAGGTCTATGGAAAGTATCCAGACTTTAAGGGTTCACCCTCATGAGTTTCTGCATCAGTGAGTCGTCGTGGCACCATTCCTGGGTCAGGGTGGAGTGCATTTCCCGACATGTCCCGGGTCAGTGCTGCCCGGAGGGAGCCAGTGGGCAGACTGTGTCCTCATCGATCAGTCTTGTCCGACCGTGGACTTGAACGCCTCCACGCCTGCTCGCTCGATGTGCTCTCCTCGTCTGGGGAGGGCTGGCGTCCCGCGCAGCACCTCTGCCTCTGTGAATTAGGAAATGATTAATGGGCTTCCTTCTTGTGCACCAATTAATCTTTGACACCGTTACTGCCCAGCAGAGCTTCAGGTCAGCGGGTGATGCTGGAACGGATAAAATTCCACCCAAGCCAAGGACCGTGGCGTTTTGTTGTATTTTCTGTCGTTGCTGTAAATTTTTAACTGGCCAGACCCAGCCGTGGCACAGTAATGGCCCAGCGCCTCTGGCCTTTTGACACACGGGCCTCAGCTCCAGGCCGTGGGTCCCCCCAGCCCTCGGCCCTCCGCGTACCGGCCTGGGTGGGCTAAACACCTTCGCTTCCTCCAAGAGGAAGTTGTTTTCCACTGTGCCAGGTACCACTTCACCTCCACTTTTTCCTTTTGCCATTCTTCCCTTCCGTCTTTTTCTCTTTTCTTTTCCTTTCTTTCTTTTTATTTATTTATTTATTTATTTTTTGCTTTTTAAGGCCGCATCTGTGGTATATGAGGTTCACAGACTAGGGGTCGAATTGGAGCTACAGCCGCTGGCCTACACCACAGCCACAGACACAGCAACGCCAGATCCGAGCCACATCTGCGACCTACACCACAGCTCACGGCAACACCGGATCCTTAACCCACTGAGCGAGGCCAGGGATGGAACCCAAGTCCTTGCAGATACTAGTTGGGTTTGTTAATCGCTGGGCCAGAATGGGACCTCCTCTTTTTCTTAACAACTTTATCGAGGCATGTTTCGCAGGTCAGAGAGAGCACCCGCCTCAAGCGTGCGGGCCTTGACTGGTAGTAACGTCGCTGCGTGGGCACGGCTACGGCTATAGGTCGGTCTCAGAACCTTTTCATCCTTTCGTAAGATCTCCTGCTTCTGTTTGCTGGGATTCCCACCGCCACCCCGGCCCCCGGCATCTGCTCTTCCACTCTCTGAGGATCAGCCGACTGAGGGCGCCGGCTCCGGCCGCCGGGCCCCCGCGGCTTGGCCTTCTGTTTCTGGCTCGCTCACTTGCGTGGTTTTGAGGCCCACCCCCGACGGGCCTGTGTCTGTGCTGAGACCAGCCGAGGGAGGCTCTCGTTCTAAAGCAGGGGTTCCTCTTGCTCCCGTTGCAGAGATGGGAGGCGCTGGGGCCCAGCGAGGGGAGGGGACTGGCCTCACTAGGCCCCCCAAATGAGCCCTGGTCTGTGCACGCAGAGTCCAATATTTGACTGTCCCCCCGGGCCTGGGGTCCCCGGAGCCATCTGGTGTTTCTGTGGCTTTGGCGTAGGCTGGAAGCTGCAGCTCCGATTCGACTTCTAACCTGGGAAGCTCCGTATGAGATGGGGAGGACCCTGAAATTGGACAAAAAAGGAAAAAGAGAAAAAGAAAGGGTAGATGAGTTGCACTGTGCCTTCTCCCACTTTCTCTCTACTCCTCCTTCCAGCCTCAGTCACAGATGTCCTTTCCCGCCACAGGGCCTTTGCACAGGCTGTTCCCTCCACCTAGAACACTCTTCCCAGACTTCCTTTATTCTTAGGCTGTGTCACCGCCTCAGAAGGGCCTCGCTGACACCTGGAGCAAGTCCCCCACTTTCCACCTCTGCTGTGTTTCCTTGGTAACAGCAGCTTGTATGAACTTGCCATCACCCTTTTGAGGTTCATCTGTTGACCTGCCCTCCTGGGGGTCTCCCCCGGGCTGGGCTGGGCGGGGCCGAGGCTCTGCACTGCTGTATTCGCAGCCGCCACAAGGAGGCACGGGAGGAGGAGCTGGGCAGAGGAGCTGGGCGGGCGAGGCGCCCCTCCGCTGTCCCCCTCCTCCCACCCCTCCCGTCTGTCCTGTGCCCACTGAGTCCCCGCCCACCGTTCCCCCCCCCCCTCCCCGTGCCCCTTTCTTGTGACTCTCACAGGACCTGGCCCGGCTGCAGGAGGGCCGGCAGCCTGAGCACCGGGATGTGGCCTTGCAGAAGATCTCAGACTCGGAGAAGCTTCTGTATGTGCTGGAGGCGGACGCGGCCATCGCCAAGCAGATGAGGCACCCGCAGGGGGACATGATTTCGGAGGAGTAGGTCCCCTCCGCCTCGGGCCCTCAGGGAGCTCCTGGGGGCGGGCGGGGACTGCAGCCCACACAGCATTCGGGAGCCCAGTGAGGGTCTGTCGAGGGTCTCGCAAGCGACAGACGCTTTGCATTATCCTCACGGCCACCCACTTTGCAGTCAGGGAGGCTGGGGCTCAGAGCGCTGCTGTCCTCTGTTCTGGTCATAGTGTGAGCACAGCCCCCGACCCCCAAACTTGTGCAGCATGCTCTCCCCGTGCCCGATGCCCAGCTGGCTTCCCGGACTCATGGCTCTCGCCTCAGCTCATGTGGACAAACCACTGTCCTTGTCGCAGCCCAGACCACCCTGTGGCGCCTTCTGGATGGTGGGCTCCAGAGACCTGCCTGTTTCTTCTGGAAGCTTCTGTGGTTCTGGGCACACAGTAGGCCCTCAGGAGACATTGGTGGGGGGAGGCAGGATGATGGAAAGTGCACAGAAGCAGGGCGGGAGTGACTGCCTGGACCCAAACCACCGTGACCCTGACTTGCCAGGGCACTGAGCAGAAAGCCGAGGCCGGGGACTGGGGTGGGAGGTCCCACCTCAGGGCGGGGCCAGCGCCACCACCAACCAGCCCCGCTGACCAGGGTGGCCGCTGTCCCCTCTCAGCATCCGTCAGCTGAAGGAGCGTGTGACCAACCTACGTGGGAAACACAAGCGGATCCACAACCTGGCGGTGAAGGAGGCGGACCCGCAGGTCAACTGGGAGGCCCTGGTGGAGGAAAAGCTGGTACGGCCGGGCCTCCAGCTGGCAGGGCGTGCGCGGGCCAGGAGACCCCACCGTTTAAGGGCTGCCACAGTCCTGCCGGGCCGGGAGTCTTGTTCTCAGTGTTTCCTGATGTTTGTGTCCATGAGATGCGCAAGGCTCAGAGAGGTGCAGCACTTAGCCCAGGGTCACACAGCAGCAGCGGTGGAGATTGGGGCCCTCCAGGGATCATTTGGGTCCTGCCAGGCTGGAGTCAGTGGCCAGATTTTGGGCTGGCCACTGCCCTGCCTGTGCCCTCCCCAGCGCATGTCCACCACGGAGAAGCTCGGCCACTGGGGTGACCCTGAGCGAGCGATTCCCCGGGGGGGGGGCTGCGGGTCCTGAGCCCCGGCCCACACCTGTGCTGTCCCTCCACCCGCCGGCCAGGACAAGCTGAGCAGCCAGAGCTTCGGGACGGATCTGCCGCTGGTGGACCACCAGGTGGAGCAGCATAACATCTTCCACAACGAGGTCAAGGCCATCGGGCCCCACCTGGCCAAGGACGGGGGCAAGGTGTGTGCCTAGGGGCGGAGGGGACCCCCGGGAGGGGCTCCCACCTGTTCCCCCGCCCTCACCCTCATCCCCTGCTCCGTCCCCAGGAGCAGAACAGCGAACTCCAGGCCAAGTACCAGAAGCTACTGGTGAGTGGCCCCGGGGAGCAGGATGGGAGGGGCTGGGAAGCCGGGCCGTGGGGACGGAAGCGCGTGCGGTAAACATTTCAGACAGACAGAGGGGGCTGAGGGGGGCAGAGGCAGTCCCCAAGCCTGACCTGAGAGGCGCCCCGCTTGCCTTACCCTCGGAAAACCCCCAGGGGCCCCATCATACCGTTTGCTTCTTTTTGGTGCTTTCTAAAATTATTAAAGTATAGTTAATTTACAACCTTGTTCCCATTTCTGCTGTACAGCAAAGTGACCCAGTCTCACACATACATATACATTCTTATTTTGTGTGTCTTTTTAGGGCCGCACCTATGGCATATGGAGGTTCCCAGGCTAGGGGTCTGATCGGAGCTACAGCTGCCGGCCTACACCACAGCCACAGCAACACGGGATCCAAGCCGCTTCTGCAACCTACACCATGGCTCACGGCAACGCTGGATCCTTAACCCACTGAGCGATCCCAGGGATCGAACCCATATCCTCATGGATACTAGTCGGGTTTGTTAACTGCTGAGCCATAATGGGAACTCCCTGTATACATTTTTTTGTGTGCTTTTTAAACTTATAGTTGATTTACAGTGTAGCAGTTTGCTTCCTAGTCTTTATTGAGCACCTACTGTGTGCCAAGTATGATGCCACATGCTTAATAAGCAAACATTTTCAGTTTCCCTTTTCAAAACCATTAAAGAACGTCCTTTTTTTTAAAACTGCGCCAGCGGCACAGCGGTACTTTCTGGCTGTGAACCTGAACATGCAGAGGCGGCAACTGTGTAGCCATTGGAGGCCCTGGAGCCAGACGGCCTCCGTTCCTTTTGGTGAGGAGGCCCTGAGCGTGACCTTCTTAGCCTCTGGGAGCCTCGGTTTCCTCCTCTGTAAAATGGCGTTACTTGGGGTCCCTGGCTCACAGGGCGTGTGAGGACTGCGTGAGTTAACGCGGGAGAAGCACCGTCGTGGCACGTAGCAGGCTCGTGCATGTGCTTTCGTCTGCAGAGTGGAGGGCAGACATCGGTCCTCCTCCCCACCTCCCTGCCCTGCGGGAGTGGGCCGCCCTCCTCCTTGTGCTGGGACATGCCAAAGGCAAAAGTGGAGGCATAGCTGCTGATGGTTATTGCATGCCAGGCTTGGTGCCCTGTGGGCTCAGAGCTGTCATTATCCCCATTTTGCAGACGAGTAAACTGAGGCTTCTCAAAAATGCCAGTTCCATGAGGGTTTCATCTGTTTTGCTCACTGCTGTGTCTGCAGTGCCCGGAGCCAGGCCCAGCACTTAGTAGATGCTCAATAAATGGTTGCCGACTGGGTGAAGGGGTTTAGGCAGGGGGCCACGGTGGGCTGGGCAGGGAGGTTCTCTCCGGCCCACCGCAGCCCTGTCCTCACCCCGCCTGCAGGCGGCATCGCAGGCGCGGCAACAGCACCTGAGCTCGCTACGGGACTACATGCAGCGGTGCACCAACGAGCTCTACTGGCTGGACCAGCAGGCCCAGGGCCGCATGCGGTACGACTGGAGTGACCGCAACCTCGACTACCCCAGCCGCCGGCGCCAGTACGAGGTAGGCACTGGGTCCTGGGGCGCAGGGCCGGCAGGGGCCGTGGGGCTGCCCGGCTGGGCGCTGAGCCCCTGCACGGCCCCCGCTGCAGAATTTCATCAACCGGAACCTGGAGGCCAAAGAGGAGAGAATCAACAAGCTGCACAGCGAGGGGGACCAGCTGCTTGCCGCCGAGCACCCCGGGAGGAACTCCATTGAGGTGCGTGAGCCCGGGAGGGGACGCCTCCTCCGGGCTGGCCTCAGCATGGCCTTTGCTGTGGGCTGCCTGCACTCGGGTGGTCCCCAAGGTGGGGGTCTTGCCAGCTGCGTACATCTGTCCATCTGTGCCTCCGTTTTCCCGTCTCCTCTTATTCTGTTCTGCCTGAGCCTGACCCCTGTCATGAGTTTGATGCTCTCCCAGACTCCTGACGCCCACGGGGTGGCTGTATTATCTTCCTCTCACTGCTGTAACAAATGACCACAAACTTTAGGTTTATTTATTTATTTATTTTTTAAGTTGTATAGTTAACCTACAAGTATAGTTAACCTACAAGGCTGTGATCATTTCTGCTGCATGACAAAGTGACCCAGTCATACAGATACACACATGCCTTCTCTCTCAGGTTCTTTGGGGTCACTTTAAACAGTGAAATGGTTATTCTCTCAGTTCCGGAGGCCAGACGTTCGAAACCAAGGTGCTGGCAGGCTTGTTCCCTCGGAGGCTCTAGGGCTGAATCCTTCCTCATGTCTCTTCTTGCTCCTGGGGCTGCTGGCTGTCCTTGGCCTTCCTTGGTCTGGAGCTGGATCTCTCCTGCATCTGCTTCTGCGTCCTCACGAGGCCTTCTCACCTGTGTGTCACCTCCTCCTCTTAGAAGGACACCAGTCACTGGATTTCCAGCCCACCCTAAATCCAGGATGATTTCCTCTTGAGATTCTTTAACCAATTACAACTGCAAAGACCCTATTTCCAGATAAAGTCACATTCTGAGTTCTGGCAGACATGAATTTGGGGAGCGCCTTTGTGAGGATTTTTTTTTTAAGGCCACCCCTGCGGCATATGGAAGTTCCCGGGGTAGGGGTCGAATTGGAGCTACAGCTGCTGGCCTACACCACAGGCACAGCAACGCCAGATCCGAGCTACATCTGTGACCTACACCGTAGCTCATGGCAATACTGGATCCTTGAACCCACCAAGTGAGGGCAGGGATCGAACCCGCATCCTCGTGGATACTGGTCAAGTTCTTAACCCACTGAGCCACAACAAAAGCTCCAAGAATTTTTTAAAAGCAGACACAGCCACAACTTGTCCCTTGTGCAGTGCACAACCTGAGCACCCGTATGTGGCAGCCCTGCTTGGCTCCTCAACATTTTCCCCTTTCCTCCTCCCACCCCTGGGAAAGAGCTGGCTGGGAGCCACTTCTTTGGTACCTTAGGTACGTGGCCAGCGGCAGTCTGACCCCTTTCTCCTGGCAGGCTCACATGGAGGCCGTGCATGCAGATTGGAAGGAGTACCTGAACCTGCTCATCTGTGAGGAGAGTCACCTGAAATACATGGAAGACTACCACCAGGTACCCGCTGGCTCGGAGCCCCTTGGTGGGCACACTCAGTGCCTACTTGGCTCCCTTGTGGCCTCGGCACCGCTTCCTCCAGGAACTCGGCAGGGCCGCCTTCCCAGGCCTCCCAGTGCCCACACATACCTCCCAGTTCTGGCGGCCGCCTGGTTGTGCCCCATATTTGCTGGGCCCTTGTCTGCCTCCCCGAGGGCTGAGGCTGGGCAGTCTGACTCACCGGGAACACACAGACCCAGGAATAGGGGTGTGGGGTTTTAGTTTAGGTAAAAAATATATAACTTGAAATTTGCCATTTTAGCCATTTTTTGGGGGGAGTGGATTATACTATTTTATTTACACTTAAAATTTCTCTAACAATGCTGGCCATGCCTTATGTTCACATTCTTGAAATAAAGACACACAGAGTTTTAAGGATGCAGTGTTACACGCAGCATGATCTACTAACAGAATCTAACAGGTGGTATAACTGCCTTTGCACAGAAGTTGAGGAACAAGCCCTGCAGTGGGAGGAGAAGCTTTGGACCGAGCCGAGAGGTCCTTGGCGGCTGATAGAATCTCTCCTTGGCTTCCGACTTGAGACAAACCAAGGGGTCTGTCAGTTCACAAAAAGCACTTACTTCAGGAGGAGACAGTACCAGGCTAGGCTGGCAAGCGCCAAGTCAGAGCTCTCAGAGCCTGTCCGCGGTGAGCAAGGTCAGCCGGAGGCTCCGCAGATTACGGCAGGTCTAGAGACAGGGTGGTTCGTGCAGCCTTCTGGAATTGCTGGTCTCCAAACGAGGTCCTAAGATGCTTTTCCCAAACAGAGCATTTTAGCCCTTTTTACCTATTTATTCATTTATTTTGTGTTTTTAGGGCTGCAGCCGTGGCACATGGAAGCTCCCAGCCTAGAGGTCGAATCGGAGCTGCAACTGCCGGCCTACACCACAGCCACAGCAACATGGGATCCGAGCCGCATCTGTGACCTACACCACAGCTCATGGCAATCCCGCTTCCTTAACCCACTGATTGGGGCCAGGGATCGAATCTGCATCCTTATGGTTCCTAGTCGTTTTTATTAACCACTGAGCCACAAAGGGAACTCCTAGCCATTTTTAAACGTCCAGTCAATCCAGTGGCATTCATTTCATTCAGTGCTATGCACCCATCACTGCTGTGTTTCTAAAACTTGGTCATCACCCCAAATAGGAATTCTGTACCTGGTAAATAATCACTCCCTATTCCAACCCCTGGTAAGCTCTCATCTTCTGTTTCCTTGGATTTGCATTTTCTAGGTATTTTCTAGAAGTAGAATCACATATGTAGCCTTTTGTATTTGGCTTTCACTGAACGTAATGTTTTCAGATTCACCATGCAGCACGAACCTGAACTTCATTACTTCTAATGGTTGAATAATAATCCATTGTCTACATGGAGCGTGTTGCGTTTATCCATTCACCTATTGCTGGGTACTGCATTGTTTCCACAGGAATATGAGGGTTTTTTTTGTTTGTTTTTTAGAGCTGCACCTGCAGAGTATGTAAGTTCCCAGGCTAGGGGTTGAACTGGAGCTGTAGCCGCTGGCCTACACCACAGCTCACAGCAACACCAGATCCTTAACCCACTGAGCGAGGCCAGGAATGGAACCCATGTCCTCATGGATACTAGTTGGGTTTGTTACCGCAGAGCCATGACAGGCATTCCGGCATGTGTCTTTTTAACGAGATGGACGTGATTCTTATGAGTAGGTGGTTTGGGGACAGATAAGCTCAGATGACAAGGATGTATCTAACTCTCGGTTTGGAGTCTTAGCCCTGCTGGGCTGTGAGCCTCACAGGGGTCCCAAAGTCCTGCTCACAGCTGCGGCCCAGGGCACAGGTGACGGTGAATGCTTCCAGGGCTGTTGGCCTGAAGTATGAGCAAGAGAGTTTTCTAGAACCAAGAAGGGAGGCTTGTCCTCCGTGTACTGAGACTTAAGAGTACAGCAGTAAGTCGGTGTGTCCACAGCACACACGTAGTGGAATAGAGGAGAACCCTGAGCTACTGGTTATATACGTAAAAACGTGTCATTGAGGTGGCATTGCGTGGATCGGTGGGAAGGCCCGGGTCCCTCCCTGTGAAACCCCCCGGGAAGCTGGGCTGACGGAGTGTTGGGGTGTCCCCAAGCAGCAGAGCCTGAGGGTTCAGGGTGAGTGGGAGGCCTAGCCCCATCTGGAAGTGGGCTTAAGGCCACAGCCAGGATTAGTGCCAGGCGTCCTTGTGGTTTCCTGTCCGTGATAAGAAACCTGGTCTCCGCTAGTTCCACAAAGACGTGAAGGATGCCCAGGAGCTGCTGCGCAAGGTGGACTCGGACCTGAACCAGAAGTACAGCCCCGACTTCAAAGACCAATACCAGATTGAGTTGCTGCTGCGTGAGCTGGATGTGGGTGATGCCCCAGCAGCGCCCCCGACCCCCAGCCTGCAGACTCGGGGAGGCAGCACAGTCTCACCCGCACTCCCCTCCACGTGCAGGACCAGGAGAAGGCTCTGGACAAGTACGAGCATGTGGTGCGGGGCCTGCAGAAGCGAGGACAGCAGGTGGTGCCCCTCAAGTACCGCCGGGAGACACCACTCAAGCCCCTCCCCGTGGAAGCGCTCTGTGACTTTGAGAGTGACCAGGTGAGCTGCCGCCTAGATGCCCCAGGCAGGCTGGCCCAGATCCGCTTCTTCTTAGGTCACTGAAAGGCCCTAGGGGTGACCTGGCTGGATGCCGGGCCTCATTTTCAGGAACTGGTGTTTGCTTCTGTCACTGGGTCACTCCCTGCCAGCCCCTCCCACTGCCCTGGCTTCTGTTCCACCAGCTTAGCAACCCCAGTCATTCCAGCGGAAGTCCCAGGGAAGGTTCTTTTTGGCCAAATCTGAGTCGTGTTCAGCCTAAACCAATCGCTGTGGCTGGGGATGCCATTCTCTCACGGGCCAGGCCTGGGCCACATGTCCACACCAAGGAGCCAGGGAATGAAGTCCCATGGGCTAGGACTGCAGGGGGGGCTCCACAAAGGGAAATCTAGGCCAGCAGACCCAACGTTTGTCCCCTTGGTGCTGGCCCTTCTCTCTGATGAAACGCTTTGGGCAGCGTCTGAGAGACAGGACACGACTCCCCAGGTCCCAGAATTAGGGGTGGGGATGAGACGGCGACTGGGCCGGGTTCTCCATGTGTTCTCACTGGCCTGTCCCAACCAGGGCCTGATCTCTCGGGGCTACAGCTACACTCTGCAGAGGAACAACGGGGAGAGCTGGGACCTCACGGACAGTGCGGGAAACGAGCTGACTGCCCCAGCTGTCTGCTTCATGATCCCCCCCACCGACCCGGAGGCCCTGGCTCTGGCTGACAGGTACGGCGGCAGAGTGAGGAGCCAGCGTGGACCAGCTCCACCCTCTCGGGCCCCTCAGGCCCTCTTGTGTTGACCCCAGGTTAACCTCAGGCTGCCACTAACACCCCCATAGCTGCCCCCTTGGAGGTCCAGGCAGGGGAGGAGCAGATCCTCTTGGCTGTGTGGGTGTTCCGCTCTGGGCACCGTCCAGGGAGTGGTTTCTCTTGCTCTGTACAAGCTGCTCCCTCCGTCTGCACACCAACCCAGTGCCTCGTTGGCTCAGGCCTCTTGGCTGGAAGACCCAGCCCGGAGGTCACCTCTTCCACAAAGCCTCCCTGATTGCCCCCTGGTCCTCCACCCTGGCACCCGGAAAAGGGCTGCTGCCTCTTGGCTCTCAGGCCCCTCCTCCCACCACTCATGCTGCTCTGTGCCTGTGTCAGTCTCATCGGCAGGAGCTTTGTTCAGAACCTGGTACAAAGCAGGTACCCAAGAAGTTTTTTTTTTAATTTTTTGTTTTTTTTTAAATTATAGTTGATTTATATTGTTCTGTCGATTTCTGCTGTACCCAGAAGTCTTTACTGAGTGATTCAAGGAATTCCTTCCTTCGTTCATTCAGTAAACATGTATTGAGCAGCTTACTGCGTACTTACTGCTCCCTCAGGGTAACATCTTGGGGAAAAAAAGCCCAAACACGATCATTTTAGATAGTAAGACTTGCTATAAAGAGAAACAGAAAAAGGAAGGAGGGAAAAGGGGTCCATTGAACCCAGGAACAAAAAAAGACCAGTGTTTAGCAACCCCCCTCTCTTTTTTTGCTTTTTTTAGGACCGCACCCACAGCATATGGAAGTTCCCAGGCTTGGGGTCCATTCAGAGCTACGGCTGCCAGCCTACACCACAGCCACAGCGATGTGGGATCCGAGCCGCGCCTGCGACCTACTCCACAGCTCACGGGAATGCCATATCCTTAACCTACTGAGCGAGGCCAGGGATCGAAGCTGCAACCTCACGGCTCCTAGTAGGATTTGTTTCTGCCGTGCCACAACAGGAACTCTGCAAACCCTATTTGTGTTAACTTTTCAAAGCATTTTGATGAGTCACCTGACTCCTTGCGGCTGTCTGTCCAGCCATAGCCCAGGGTCCTGCGCCTGTGGGTGGTGGGGGCGGTGGGCTGCCCCAGGTCCCGAGCACGTTTTTGCTGTCACAGCCTGGGCAGCCAGTACCAGAGCCTGCGCCAGAAGGCAGCCGGGAGCAGAAGGGCACTCCAGCAGCGGCACGAGGTGCTGAGGGCAGAGAACTCTGGAGGTGGGTGCCTCGGGGGGACAGGGAAAAGGGGCTGTGCTGCAGCCGGACGGCAGGGGAGTGGGAGGCCGAGCTGGCCGCCTTGCCCCATCCCGGGGCCTCCAGACCCCCACTGCCAGCTGACTGTGAGCTCCCTCTGGCAGATGCTTCTGACCTACAGGGCCGGCAGCTCCTGGCCGGCTTGGACAAGGTGGTCAGCGACCTGGACCGGCAGGAGAGGGCCGTCACAGGGATCCTGAGGCCGCCGCTGGAGCAGGGCCGGGCTGTGCAGGACAGTGCTGAGCGGGCCAAGGACCTCCAGGTACCCCAGGCTGGCCCATTGGCTCCCTGCTCAAGGTCTTTTCCCCAGGGAGGGTCTGGGTGCCTGACAGGGACCACTTGCCACATCTAGTGAGTTGTCCTGGAGGCAACTATTCTAGGCTGAGAACTAAGAAGGGGACTGAGGCCTGGTGCCCACCCCACCCCCCAACCAAAACACATCCCCAGGAAAAAGGGCCTGAGCAGCTCAGCACTGAGCCGAGGGCAGGGTGGCACATGGGCTCTGAAGCCACAGCAGCTTTAGAAACAGTTTCTTCCATAAATGGGCTGGTGCCCGGTGGGGGTCGGCGGGACGGGGCGAGATGAGGCACACAATCTCCAGCCACTGGATCTCCGCGCACACGGTTTCCGGGGTCCTCAGCGCCCTCTGAGGTGGGCGCAGCCGGTCCCAGTTTATGAAAGAGGACGTGGCTCGGAGAAGGGCTGTGGTCCTTGATGGGCCTCACATCAGGGCTGGTGGGTGCTGAGTCACGGCCAGAGGACGCCTGGTACAGGAGTGGAGGCAGGGCTGGGCCCTGCCGCGTCCCCTCCAAAGCTCCCTGGCGTCACACCTACCTCATTGGGCTGCCCCCAAGAGGGAGAGAATCATCCTGGGAAATAGTGGGAACAATGGGTGCTGGATATTCTCACCACCCATGAGGCGCCAGCCACTGCATCCGAGCTCCCAGGCTGGCGCCCCAGCCCCTGAGCCGGGCTGCCCAGGGAGGAGGTCCGGGGCTGGGGGCGCCTGCTGGCTGTGGCCAGTACCAGGCTCTGGTCCCCACAGAACATCAGCAACGAGTTGCTGCGGATCGAGCCCGAGAAGGCGCGCAGCACCGCGGAGGGTGAGGCGTTCTTGCGGGCCCTGCCAGGCAGCGGCAGTGCAGCCCTGCTGAAGACACGGGTGGAGGACACGCAGCGCAGATACGAGCGCCTCGCACAGCTGCTGGACGCGGCCCAGGAGAAGTGAGCACGGCTGGGCAGCAGGGAGACCGGGCAGCAGGGTCAGAGGCCCGGCTCCCCCTCCAGCTCCTGACTCGTGTCCCCAGGGTCGACACGGCCAACCGCCTGGAGAAGAGCCTGCAGCGGGGCTGGGAGGTGCTGGCCACGTACGAGAACCAGCTGGCCCAAGAGGACACGGTGCCTGAGTGTGGCCATGCCCTGGACAGCAAGAGGCAGGAGCTGGCGGTGAGTGTAGGGACCCATCTGAGCTGGTTGTGGGCTCCAGGTGCCCTCCCCGCCCATCCCTTCCTGACAGCTGAGGGCCTGAGGCCTGGGGCAGCGAAGTCTCTGCAAGCTTGGAGTTCCGGCCGCACACGGGGTCCGCAAACATCAGGTGGTACTTTAAAATCAATATCCACGTACCCCTCCCCCCGAAGCGCAGATCTGGGCCCGCGGGGCAGGTGTGCTGAGCAGGGGGAGCCTTTGAGCTCAGGGGCTGCTCTGAGCTCCAGGGCCTGAGCCCGTGGAAGCCTCATGTTCACACACCAGCTCACCAAACCCTTGCCCTCGTGTCGAGCGCCTCACTTCGGGACCCAGGAAGTGGGCTTTGAGAGCAGAGCCTCGGCCTGGGCTAGGCCAGTCCCAGCGTCACAGACACGCTCTGCGGGCCACAGGGCTTTAGAAGTTCGTCTTTCTGGGTGTTGTCCATAGTAACAAAATGGAAATTGCAGAAATGACCACAGGCTTGAGGAGAAACTAAGGCAAATCCCTGGCCCCTGCCCAGGCCCACCACCCCCAAAGCGGGCAGCCCTGGAGCTCTGGCCACAGCGCCTGCCCTCTGCCTCTCTGCCCTGCCAGGCCCTGGCCGCTGAGCTGCAGGCCCGGAAGGCCCTCCTCGGTGAGGTGGAGCAGAACCTGCAGGCCACCAAGCAGTGCTGCAGCTCTCTGGCCACCCGCTTCCAGGAGCACTGCCCAGACCTGGAGCGCCAGGAGGCCGAGGCGCACAAGCTGCGCCAGCGCTTCAACAGCCTCTGCCAGCAGGCTGAGCTCAGGTGAGCGGCCACGGGCGGGCGGCGGCCTTGGCTGAGCTAGTTTGCCTCAAGGCACCAATGTGGCATTTCTGCAGATGCCACCAAAAGCTGTTTGTTTTCCAAATACCTCTTTCTGAAAACAAGCAATACACATACAGTGACAAATGCATGGTGATTGTAACGGCCGACCTCCCCCTTGAGATCAGCACAGCTAACAGTCTGTTCGTATCCTTCCAACAATATTTTGGGATCAGGAGCAGGTAGATATCGTATGAATGACAACATGCCACCCGGTGTCCCTTGCTGTTTTCCATCTTGTTCTGCCAGCCTCATGCGTCAGTATTCCCACCTGCTCTTTTCTTTTCTGCAGGAGGTTGTGTAGACTGGGTATCACTTTCTTAAATGCTTGGTAGAATCCGCCAGTGCAGTCATCTGGGCCCGTTTAGAGAGAGAGAGAGAGAGAGGGAGAGAGAGAGAGAGAGAGAGAGAAAGAGTGTGTGTGTGTGTAGGTTTTCAGCTACAAATTCAAGGACACAGTGGCCAGCTCAAGTTGTGGACTTCATTAACATGAAGTGGTTAGAATATTCTCTTATCCTTCGATGTCTGCATATCTGGGGGATGTCTTCTCACTCCTGACACTGTGTCTCCTTGTTACTTTTTCTTCCCTAATCATTCTGACTTTTTCAAAGAATCAGCTTTGGATTGGGGGATCCTCCTGAGTTTCTTCCTGTTTCTTGACAGCTGCTCATTATTATTTCGTACTGCTGCTTAACATTAGCTTCAGTCTGCTCTTTCGTTCTTAAGGTAGGAGCTTAGACCGTTGATTTCAGAGATTTATTTTTCCAAACTAAGCATTTAAAACTGTTATTTCCCACTGAGCATTGCTTTCACTGTGTCCCACAGAATTGGATTTCTTTATTCTTGGTGAGTTCAAAAGATTTCCTCACCCCCCTTGTGATTTCTGCTTGGGTCCGAGAGCTGTTTTGGTCCTAGGTCCACAGCGGGCAGCCCCGCGCAGTATTCCAGCCCCACATTCCATAATTCACCTACCCCCGCCTTCCTGGTGAACGTTTAGGTTATTTCCAGATGAAGCATTTGGCAAGTTCTTTCAAAAGGGACATAGGCAGCCCTCAGTAGGCACTGGCTCTCTGTGCAGAGGTCTGACCGGCTTTGCCCCACAGGGCCCAGAGCCTGCAGAGCGCCCAGGCCGCTCACGATGCCTTCCGCAGTGGCCGTGACCACCTGCTCCAGTTCCTGTCCCACATCCCCAGCTATGAGCCCCAGGAGATGGACAGCCTCAGCCAGATGGAGACCAAGCTGAACAACCAGAAAGTAAGACGGCTGCTTCTGAGTTCATGGGGGGGGGGTCAGAGGTCAGCAAGCCCCTTGGTGGACCGGGCCCAGGTGCAGTCCTGGCAGGGTGGGCTCCCAGCACCGGAGTCTCTGAGAACAAAGCTGGTGTCTCCCTCACCTCTCCCCACCTCTGCCCTGCCCAGAGTGGACACTCCGCACAGGTTGGCAAAATAAGCAAATGGCCAAAATAAGCACAAGAAGAGCCGTCGTGGGGAAAAACCCATGTCCACATTCCAGAGTCCTGGCTCCCCAGGAGGCAGCAGGGTGTTGGGGCAGAGGAGACCCAAGAACCTAGGCTCCAATCTTGCTCCACCCGCACTGTCCGTGGTGTCCTCATCCAGCGACGGGATGAGGATGGTGCTTCCTCCCAGGGTGGGGGAGGTTCAGTGAGAGAAGCCAAGAAAGACACTAGAACGGTAGCTGAGGTTATGACGCACTCACCAAACACTGCTTTCCTGGCAAAGATAACTGTCTCTGGCCCTTCTTCACAGGGACTTAAAACTGCCTTTTGTAACAAACGTAAACAAGAAAACTATTCTATTCGTTATACTTTGTGCTACAGAAAAATAATTCCAGGAGTTCCCGTTGTGGCTCAGTGGGTTATGAACCCAATTAGTATCCATAAGGATACAGGTTCGATCCCCGGCCTCACTCATTGGGTTAAGAATCCAGTGTTGCCATGAGCTAGTGTAGGTCACAGATGAGGCTCGGATCTGGTGTTGCTGTGGTGTAGGCTGGCAGCTGTAGCTCCAGCTCGACCCCTAGCCTGGGAACCTCCATAAGCCACGGGTGCATTCCTAAAAAAAAAAAAAGAAAAAGAAAGAAAGAATTTCCAGATTCTAAGGCTCCAACTCTGTCAAGGTTTTTATTTCTTCTTAAATTTTTGATTAGCTTTGGCCACACCCATGGCACGCAGAAGAGTTCCCGGGGCAGGGATCAAATCCTTGCCACAGCAATGACCATGCCGGATCCTTAACCTGCTGAACACACAGGAACTCCAAGTTTTGATTTTTAAATTCTCTGTTGTTTTACAGAACCTGCTAGATGAAATAGCAAGAAGGGAACAGGAAGTACAGAAAGTCTCCACCCACTGCCAGGAGTACCAGCACGCTGTCAAGGTGAGGTGCGACGTCCCGCGGGGAGCGCAAAGCAGCAGGGCCGGCGCTCCTTGGGGCCCAGCTGGCAGCTGTGCAAACTGGCGCAGCCCTTTGGGAAAATAAGATGGTATTAGCATCGAATACAGAAAAGGGTTCTCAGCTGTTAAAGCAGAAACTGGGAGACTCTATCCTAAAGAAAAAACACAAGACAAAGTAACGTGGGATAAACAAAATCCCTGTTCAACAGTATTTACAACAGCAAGGTAGACAAGCTAGAAACAACGGGATTGTCCACCAGCAGAGGAGAGGCCACTGGGTGGATGATCAGTCCTCAAACTGACCCACAGTAGGATGAGGCGGGCACGCCGAGAACAGGCTTATGGTAGAGAACTAAGTGAAGAAAGCACAACGGCACATCCTCTAGGCCGGGAAGGCCTGCGGGGAGCACCCTCCTGGAACGGAGCCGGTGGGGGGCCGACTTTCTGCATGTTGTTCAGGGACGTGGTCATGCGCAGTTACTGTACCGACGGCTCTCAAAGCCCCGGCCGTCAGAGCGGGCTGCAGCTGCGTGAAGACCCCTGCCGGCGGCTGGGATGGCTGTAAGAACACTCTGGTCTCACCTGCTCTTGCCTCCCGCGTCTCCCTCCCATAGGACTACGAGTTTGAAGCAGAGAAACTCAGGTCTCTCCTTGACTTGGAGAACGGAAGGGGCAGCCACATGAGCAAGAGGGCCAGGCTCCAGTCCCCTGCCGCCAAAGTGAGGGAGGAGGTGAGCTCTGAAGCCCGGGCCCTCCCGAGGGCGCAGCTTGCCTGCCCTACAGACAACAGGGAAAGCGGGCTGAGGGCCCTCCTGGGTGCCAACGGATTCAGTAAGAGAAGACAATGAACTTATTCTGGGGCAGCGATCTTGATGTCTAGAAAGGCAGCTTGCTGGGCTCAAACGAGCCAGAGGCCTGGCCGGGGGTGGTCCTCTTGCCCCCCACCCCCCGCCTAAGCACATAATCCTGAAGGGCCGACATCATCAAGCTCCTTCCACACGCTGGCGTGTTAAGGCTCAGAGACAGAGAGACCTGCTCAAGGTCATTGGGATTTAGACTTCTGACTCTTCAATCCAGTTCTCTCTAGCAGATGAGCCTGTAGTAGAATTTCAGGTGGGAGGGGGCGAGAGGGGGCCCTCTCTCCCCAAAGGCTGCACTTCTCAAACACCGTCCAGCCCATTCTCGCATGGCCTGCTGATTCCTGTCTGTTCTCCTGTAGGAAGCTGTTCTTGCTGCCAAGTTCACCGAAGTTAATGCCATCAACAGACAAAGGCTGCAGAACCTGGAGTTTGCGCTGAGTCTCCTGAGACAGGTAACAGGTCTTAGGAAAGCATTCTACTCAAAACTATCCCAACAGCTGAGAAGCAGGACTCACTCCACCTCAAAGAAATAGGCTGTGACCCCGTGGGTATGTCCCCTGCTATTGGGGCTGGAGCGCAGTGCAGATGCCAGCCCACGCCCATGGGTCGACTGTTACCTGGGTCTAACTTACCTGTCCCATCCTGCAAACATCTGAGTACCCAGTAAAAGGTAACTTACCTTTTTTTTTTTTGGTCTTTTTAGGGCCGCACCCGTGGCACATGGAGGTTCCCAGGCTAGGGGTCTAATCGGAGCTGTAGCCGCTGGCCTACACCACAGCCACAGTAACATCAGATCCAATTCGTGTCTGCAGCCTACACCACAAGCTCACGGCAACACCAGATCATTAACCCACTGAGCGAGGCCAGGGATCGAACCCACAACCTCATGGTTCCTAGTCGGATTTATTTCCACTGCGCCACGATGGGAACTCCCAAAAGTAACTTACTTTTAAAAGTCCAAAATGTTTATGACAACATTGTAATATTTACTGGCAATGAATGACTACGCCAGGGCTTGTCCACACAATGGAAAAGGAAGCTGTCACTTGATGCAGCGGTGCTATCTGTGCTGCTACGGATTTTCTTGTAAGCATAAAGCGCAGCCTGCAGAACGGGGACCACCATCAGTGCAGAAAAAAAAAGTGTGTCCCACGTAGAAGTACACCTCTCCAGGGAGTTCCCTGGTGGCTCAGTAGGTTAAGGATTTGGCGTTGTCACTACTGTGGCATGGGCTTGATCCCTGGCCCAAGAACTTCTCAATGCCATGGATGCAGCCAAGAAATACATGTGTATATATGTGCGTGTGTGTGTGTGTGTGTATATATATATATATATATATATACACACACACACGCATATATATATATATGTCTCAAGGCCAACAGGTATCCTCTAGGAATAGGGCCAGAGGTGACGGAGAGCCTTCACTTCACACTCTCCTGTTTTAAAATACTTTCTCAGATGCATCTAACCTGGCTGTTTTACCATTTAAAAGGATCCACCATGGCTATAGCTGCAGCACAGGTCAATCCCCTGGCCTGTAACTTCCATGTGCCCTGGGTGCAGCTAAAAGGAAGCCTCGGACTCTAGTGAACTCTGCAGTGAGGGGGTCCCCTGGGGACCACAGGACAACCAGTCTGACCTGGCTGTAGGTGGCCAGGTGGGGATAGGCTGTGAGGAGTCTGGTCTTAACCTTGAGCTATCTTCTCCTTCCGAGCAGCCGGAGGCGGGCGTGGCCCCGTCCAGCAGCAGCCTGGGCTCTGGAGCGGAGACATGGAGGATTCAGAAGGAGCTGGACGAGGAGACGGAGCGGAGGCAGCAGCTAGAGAGCGAGGTCAAGAGCACCCAGGAGGAGATCTGGACTCTGCAGGACCAGAGCCCCCAGGAGGCAGTGGTGACGAAGGAGGTGCTCAAGCGGGTCCCAGACCCCGCGCTGGAGGAGAGCTTCCAGCAGACGCGGCGGACGCTGGCGGAGGAGCAGCGCAAGAACCAGCTGCTGCAGGAGGAGCTGGAGGCGCTGCAGCTGCGGCTGCGCGCCCTGGAGCAGGCGGCCAGGGACGGCGGGCAGGAGTACGTGGTCAAGGAGGTTCTGCGCATTGAGCCGGACCGAGCCCAGGCCAATGAGGTCCTGAGGCTACGGGAGGAGCTGGAGGAGCTGCGGCGGCAGAAGGGCACCCGCGAGGCAGAGGTGCTCCTCCTGCAGCAGCGCATTGCAGCCCTGGCGGAGGAGAAGAACCGGGCGCGCGAGAAGGTCACGGAGAAGGAGGTAGTGAAATTGCAGAATGACCCGCAGCTGGAGGCGGAGTTCCGGCAGCTGCAGGAGGACCAGCAGCGGGAGCGCCAGCTCCGGGAGAAGCAGGAAGAGGAGCTGAGCTTCCTCCAGGACAAGCTGAAGAGGCTGGAGAAGGAGCGGGCCATGGCTGAGGGCAAGATCACCGTCAAGGAGGTGTTCAAGGTGGAAAAGGATGTGGCATCCGCGAGGGAGGTGGGCGAGCTCACACGCCAGTATGAGGATGAGGCTGCCAAGGCGCGCGCCAACCAGAGGGAGAAGACCGAGCTTCTCCGCAAGATCTGGGCCCTGGAGGAGGAAAACGCCAAAGTGGTCGTGCAGGAGAGAGTGCGGGAGATCGTCCGGCCGGACCCCAAGGCGGAGAGTGAGGTGGCCAACCTTCGCCTGGAGTTGGTGGAGCAGGAGCGCAAGTACCGGGGGGCCGAGGAGCAGCTGAAGAGCTACCAGAGCGAGCTGCAGGCGCTCCGGAGCCGGGGCCCCCAGGTGGAGGTCAAGGAGGTCACGAAGGAGGTCATCAAGTACAAGACCGACCCCGAGACGGAGAAGGAGCTTCAGAGGCTCCGGGAGGAGATTGTCGACAAGACCAGGCTCATCGAAAGGTGTGACGTGGAGATCTACCAGCTGAAGCAGGAGATCCAGTCCCTGAAAGAGGCCAAACCCCAGGTGCAGACCAAGGAGGTGGTCCAGGAGATCCTGCAGTTCCAGGAAGACCCCCAAACCAAAGAGGAAGTGGAGTCTCTGAGGGCCAGGCTGTCTGAGGAGCAGAAGAAACAAGTGGATCTGGAGAGGGAGAGGGCGTCCCAGGAGGAGAAAATCCAACACAAGGAGGAGGAGCTTTCCCGGGTGAAGGAGAAGGTGGTGCGGCAGGAGGTTGTCAGGTACGAGGAGGAGCCGGCGCTGCGGGCCGAGGTGAGCGCTTTCACCGAGAGCATCGACGCGGAGCTGCGGCAGATCGATGGCCTCCGCGGGGAGCTGCGGCGGCTGCAGCGCAGGCGGGCAGAGCTGGAGCGCCAGCTGGAGGAGCTGGAGCGCGAGAGACAGGCACGCAGGGAGGCCGAGCTGGAGGTGCAGCGCCTAAAGCAGCGGCTGGCCCAGCTGGAGGAGGAGGAGGCAGAGGCCCGGGAGAAGGTGACCCTCAAGCAAAAGGTGGTGCTGCAGCAGGACCCCCAGCAGGCCCGGGAGCACGCCCTGCTCGCGCTGCAGCTCGAGGAGGAGCGGCACCGGCGGCAGGTCCTGGAGAGTGAGCTGGAGACCCTCAAGAGGAAGCTGGAGCACCTGGGAAAGCTAGAGGCCCGGGAGAAGGTGGTCTTCTCCGAAAGCGTCCAGGTGGACAGAGGCGACACCGAGCAGGAGATTCAGAAGCTCAAGGGCAGCCTGGAGGAGGAGAGCCGGAGCAAGAGGGAGCTGGACGCGGAGGTGAGCCGGCTGGAGGCCAAGCTGTCGGAGCTGGAGTTCTGCAACTCCAAGTCGTCCAAGGAGCTGGACTTCCTGAGGGAAGAGAACCACAGGCTGCAGCTGGAGCGGCAGAGCCTGCAGCTCGAGGCCCGCAGGCTGCAGTCGGAGATCGAGATGGCAGCGGCGGCAGAGACGCAGGACCCAAGGAGTGCGCCGGCGGCAGACCCTGGGGCCCAGCTCGATTCCAGGCTGTGGTCCCTGGAGCGGGAGCTGGACGAGCTCAAGAGGCTCTCCAGAAACAAGGACCTGGAGATCGACGAGCTGCAGAGGCGCCTGGGCTCCGTGGCCGTCAAGCGGGAGCAGAGGGAGAACCACCTGCGGCGCTCCATCGTGGTCATCGACCCTGACACCGGCCGCGAGCTGTCCCCAGAGGAAGCCCACCGGGCCGGCCTCATCGACTGGAACATGTTCGTCAAACTCAGGAGTCAGGAGTGCGACTGGGAGGAAATCTCCGTCAAGGGTCCCAGCGGGGAGTCCTCCGTGATCCATGACAGGAAGTCAGGCAAGAAGTTCTCCATCGAAGAGGCCCTGCAGAACGGAAGGCTGACCCCTGCCCAGTACGACCGCTACGTCAACAAGGATATGTCCATCCAGGAGCTGGCCGTCCTGGTGTCCGGGCAGAAGTAGGCTCAGTCCTGCCCTCGCCTTCCTAGAAGCTGACGCTGGCTCTCTCCCGATAGGAAGCTCCTCGGTGTCTTGTCCCTGGCCCCGTGCAGAGCCCAGCGAGTCCCCCGGCCCAGCCCCTCAGAGCACACCTCACCCACAGCAGACGGGCACCAGCCAAACCGTCATCCAGCCTGGTGAGTGACCGCTTCGTCCTTGATGATTCAGGCCTACAGCGCTCTTCTTTCTCCCTTTCCCACACACTCCTGTCAACAGACTCCTCGTGCGATACCTAGAAGTGACTGAAAACCAGTAAGACACTCGACAACCAGGGCAGACAAGCCTGCTCCGTGCAGCACTGGCCTGCACACCCCAGCTGGGGTAACTCCAGGCAGAAGGGCCTCCCTTCAGCAAAGCACCAGGCCCCCTGGGCTGCAATCTGCACGCACACCCCTCGGGGATCCTGGCTCAGCCAACTTTCCTTCAGAGGCCTCCCTGTGAGACAGATGTGGCCTCTATGCCAGCCAAAGCGCAAAGAAGCCAGGTGTTCAAGCAAAGCTTAACTGTCAAGCCAGACTGTCCCAAGAAAATGCAGCATCCGAAAACGCCTTGTGGTTCTAAAATGAAAGTACTTTCCTCGTGGACTGTGTTGCTGGTAGCCTTAGATTCGGTGCTTAACGCCTGCTCCTTACCTCACTGCCATTTAGTAGACTCCACAGCTGATCTTTCACCAAACTAATTTCAGGTTCTCTGTATCTCATGTATTAATAAGCAAGAAAATGGGAATTAATAGGGAACTCTACTCAAAGCATGAAAATAAACACGCGGTGGCTTGATTCTAACTTTCATGGTGTGTTTCTTCCTCTTTCTGCATCTAAGCCTTAGTCCCCAACCCCCTCTTCGCTTTCAGGTGAAATGAACGTTACCTACATACCTGCTCCTACGGGAGGGAGAATTATTTGCAAATATGGTTAATAGAAGTGAATGAGAAAAGGAGTTCCTGTTGTGGCTAGTGGTAACAAACCCTGCTAGTATCCATGAGGATGTGGGTTTGAACTCTGGCCTTGCTCAGTAGGGTAAGGATCCAGCATTGCTGTGAGCTCCAGTGTGTAAGTCACAGAAGCGGCTCTGATCACATGTTGCTGTGGCTGTGGAACAGGCCGGCAGCTGCAGCTCCGACTGGACCCCTAGCCTGGGAACTTCCACTGGCTGCAGGTACGGCCCTAAAAAAAGAAAAAAAAAGTGAGAAAGGATGTTTTGGAAACCTTGAAACAATTTATTGAGTTGTTTTATACAAGATTAACAATTTCCACACCACCCCCACCCCCCGCTCCAACACAGTCGCTGCAAAAAAGCCACAGCCCTTTCATACCCAAGAAACGCCGGCAAGGAAAGCCCTGCAGCACCGGGGCAGGTGAGCCCGCTCTGCACGCAGACCTGCCTCGCTGGCTCCTGAAGTCACTCACTCTTTCGTTACCACAAATAAAGCATCAACAAGGAAAAGAAACCTCATAAACCCCCATCAAAGAAACGTTTCCCTGAGGCAAGAGGCATCACTAGATTCCTAGGAATGAGGGTGTCCCGCTCCAGCTGCACACTCGTGGTCTATGGGGAGGAGGGCGCAAGGCAGGGAAGGGAACCTGGGTGTTCCCGGGACAGACGCCCGCCAAGTTCCCACTGCTCAGTGTTCACGGACGGCCTCTGTGTGGCTCTGAGCTCAGCAATACAAATCTCTTCTTTGGCTCTTTTGCTACTACCTAAGACTATTCTGTAAACAAACTGGAAACCCAAGTTGCAAAAAATATGTATAATGAGATAAGGAACCCACTTAAGCCCAATGTGAAACACGAGTTGGTTTTTATGTAAAAAAGAAGCTCAAGCAAAGGCCGGGCCGACTAAGCTGGCAGAGGTCTTGCTCCCCTGGGAACGGGCAACCTCCGTGTGGATTGTGAGCTACCGAGCACTGTACCCTGGGAGTCAGGAACCGAAAGAACTGCCTGTGTCTCCACACAGACATACATTCTCAGAAGGCTGTTGGCTCTCAACATATTTGAAATCACTTAGCTGCAGCAGTGCAGACTTCACAGGACAGGCAAGCGCCCTAGAAATCCCCGTGAAGCAGCCACTGGGTAAGTGGGAACAGCGCGATGACGAGCTTCAGGGTAACTGTCCTAGTCCGTCTCTGACGCGTTCTCCGAGCTCGTCAGCACGTCACCCTTCAGTCGATGCATAGCCCTGCTGCCTGAGAGCCAGGACCTCAAGGCCTGTGTCTACGCGGCAGATGCTTCACAAGAGCCTGATCCTGCAGCTCTGCCTGAGAATGGTTTCTAAATAAAACTGGAATGTCTACCTGCGACTTGGAACCCCTCAGATACTCGGCCCTCAAAGAGATGAAGAAGGGCTTTGGGGCTCTTCAGTCCACCTGTGATAACTCTAGAAAAAAAAGTGGTGGCCCTGGCTGAATGAGGACCTGGGATTGGGGGGCCCAGATGACCTTCAGATCAGGACAGCACAGATCATGATGTGCAACCATAAAAACTCAGTTAAATAAAACTGGCCAGGTCCTAAATACAGACATAGCTTGAAAAAAAGTCTTCATCTGGGATCCACTCAGGGCTGAATGGATGTGTGTCTAGTTCTGCTCCACCATAAAGGCACTGGAATTTGTCTTTCTAGGAACAACATGACGTGCGAAGAACAGTCCCATTCTATCCAATGCGTTTAATGGTAAGGATGAAAAGTGAGCCAAAAATAAATGTCTTTAAAAATCCTACCACAATTGTTAAATCTACAAAGGTCTTTTCTCTAAAAAGAGCTTCATTGTCAGGTTCAGTGGAGACTGACCCCCACGGCGAGCATACTGCCAGCTGTGGTGTTAGCCAGGTTTGTCCTGTTGAGCACACAGCCTGAGGATGGACAGACGACACCATGACCATCCCGGGAGCCCACTACGGCCAGAAGGAGCCCCCGACCAGTAGGGCGCCATGAGGTACTCTGACCAGGGCGAGGGGCAGGGGGATCTGAAGCCCAGGGGCGCCACCTGCCCAGAACACCACCCAGCGCGCTGAGCCTAACACCGCCCCTCCGACGACTGTCCGTGACAGAGCCTCGAGGCCCGGATCACCAGGCCGGTCAGGGCCTCCGGAGAAGCATGGGGCTACTCCCCTAACTGAAGGCACATCACACGTGCCAAGAGACGCTCCACTTAGCACTCACGCCTTCTCCAGAAGAAAACCAACGGCAGAAAGAGCGCAGTTATTATCCGACTTCTGAGACCCACTCCAACTTCCAGCCTTTTCTCTCAAAGTCACAATTTCCGTGGTACAGTGGGCCCTTTCCCATGAAGCTGAGAAGCATCTGGAAAAGAATAAGCAAAAACAGAACACAAAACTTTCAGGATCTCTGATTCCCTAAGGCAGAAATAACCAAAGTTCAAGGGGATCACTTCTTAAACAGCAAAAGCCCCCAACAGCGAGTGTTCTGTGGCTGGAAACACGCCCGGTACCATGAGGGTTAGGGTATGGGTTAGGGTTACGGGTTAGGCTCAGCCCCTCCCCAGAACCGCGGCTCTACTGGGCACCTCAGGCCACTCCGGGGTTCTTTGCTCCAGCCACTATCCCAGGGCAGAGCTCGACTCCGCGAAGCAGGAATCCTCACTGTCAAAGGACCCTCAGGTCCTATACACAGACAAGGTAAAGGCACAAGCACCCTGAGTCCACACAGGAAAGAAAGCCAAGCAGACACAAATCACGGCTGAACCGAGCAGACAGCTGTTCATGACAACCACTCTAATCCTACAACACAAAGGGCCACAAGGAGAACATTCAAACAGCCTGTCCCAGCCTAGACAACTTTGATAGCCTTTGAATACTCAGAGGAAAACAGGAAGGAAATGATGCAGTAAGAAAATGCTCGGAGTTCCTGTGGTGGCTCAGCGGTAACGAACCTGACTAATATCCTTAAGGGACTCAGGTTTGATCCCTGGCCTTGCTCAATGGGTTAAGGATCTGGTGTTGCTGTGAGCTGCGGCATAGTCTGGCAGCTGCAGCTAGGATTCGACCCCTAGCCCAGCCAGAAACTTCCATATGCTGCCAGTGCGGCCCTAAAAAGACAAAAAAAAAGAAAATGCTTTCCCCTTTTTTGCTGAAAATACCACAGACCAATGGTCATGTATCCAATGGTTCTTTGATTATTTTCTGTTTGGAAGAATATTCCTGAAAGCACAGAGCTCGTGCCATCTCATTCAAAAACTCCAAGGTCTGGCCTGGATGGCTCTGTGCCCCCCACCAGCCTGTGGAGTAAGTCTGCATTTGACTGCTTCCCCAGGGGAAAATGAAGCAACTGCTGATACAGGCCGAACCCCCGTCTTCTTTCTCTGAAGAAGTAACATTTCCATCTTGGGGATTTAAAATCCACTCTTGCACCTAGATGGCGTCTAGCATTCACTACGAAGGCCTCAACCTCAGCACCCGGGACCCAAAGCAAATGTGGAGGCAAGTGCAGAGCCAAAACCCTCAGTGTGGCAGGTCCTACGCAGGCCTAGCCGGGTGGCTGCCCAGCCTATGTCTACCGGGGTCCAGGCCAACAGGTTTCCTGGGCTCAGCTTCGTGGGGGATGGCTCCCCTGAAGAGTAAGAGCAGCAGAAGGCTGGCAGCAGCCCTGCACACCTGGGCCTAAGAGCCATGGTCCCAGGACAAGTGGGCAGATCAGTCAGTACACAAGAGCCGGCCCAGGGCATCTGTGCCTGCTTCTCACAGCTATAAACCTAGGGCCCAGAGCTGGTCCCCTTCTGAAAGCCACTGCTCTACAGAGAGGAGCAGGGGAGAAAGGAAACGCTGCCTCAAGCCTGTTGCGCTCCCCAGTCCCTGCGTTTACATCTGCACGAAGTTAAAGCCGCCCCTCTCCTGGATGCGGCTGATGTCAGGGCAGGGGTCCCTCCTGAAGCCTCGCCACGGCACCTGCTGCTGCCCCTGGGGCTTTCCCTTTCACTAAAACGGAGCTGGTGCCCCAAAGAGCTCTCAGAAAGTCAGCCCATCACACTCCTAGTTTCTGTTAATTCCAGAGGAAACACTGAGCCAAGGGTTGGGAACTCCTTCCCACACAGGCCCTCACTTTTCCGTGACCACACGGAGCAAGGCTGACCCGGGAAGTGTCCAAGTGGCAGAAGCCTGTGTCCTTCTCCCCGAGTATCCACAGAGCCTCAGAGGACAAACCCAGATGACACAGTGACGACGAGGAGCAGACACGTCCCTGGCAGCAGGCAAGTTCTCCGAGGGGGGAGGGGAATGGCCCAGGGCACGTGGCGCTCTGACCACCTGGCAATTACCTGGCAGGCTCTGCGGAATGTGGGTGGACACGGCAGCGTGTGGGAGAGGCGCTGCGTGGGGCGGGCTGGAGTGCAAGCCAGCCAGGAGACCTGGGAGGAGACAGGAGGGAGAAAACAGAGCACACACATTGAAGACGGGAGTGGAAAGCAGCCTCGGCACTCCAGGGCCCCAGACCTACCGCACTGGTTCTGGGTGAAACCCCCGGGCGGGGCTCAGCTCGGTCCGTGGGTCACACACCGGACAGACAGAGGAACCCGACACATGACAACAGAACTCGTCAGTCACACAGAGACACTGGGGCACCCTGACCTCAGGTGGGAGGGAAGACGAGAGACACACTTACTGTGGCCAAGGCCATGGTGGAAGGTCCCGGGGGCAGGGCCCGTGACGACGGCATCCTTGGAGACCCCTGCTTTAGCGGAGGACTCAGCACTGAAGGAGATCACGTGGAGGGGAAGCTGGGAGATAATCCCCAGGGTGTTGGAGTTCAAGGCCCCAGGCAGCTTTGGGCTTCCTGTCTTGTAGGATGAAGACAGCAGGTTTAAGGGTGAGGAGCTGGTCAGCATCACAGCCCCACTCGTTCCTTTCTGGAGAGAAAGTACACAGAGGGGTCAGAGCCCAGCCCTGTCCATGGCTCACTCACAGACCAGCTGGCAGCACCCTGGGGGACATGCACGTGTTCGTCAACTGCCCTGTGTGGGGCACCCCCTCCACTGTGGCCCAAAGGCAACAGAACAGCTCTGTGAGGTGGCACAGAATGGCTCCCAGAACAGGGTTCACTGTAATTCTTTTTTTGGCTGTGTCCATGGCACGTGGAAGTTTTTGAGCCAGGGAGCAAACCTGCACCACAACAGTGACAGTGCCAGATCCTTAACCCACTGAGCCACCAGGTAGCTCCTAGGGTTCATTTTAAAAAGCAGGTATTGAATATGCCTGCTATGTGCAGGAAAAAAAGGGAAGAAGAGATTAAGATGGCAGAATGGAAGGACTGGAGCTCAACTTCTCTCCCAAAAACAACTAAACTACAACCAAATGCCAAGCAACCTTCAAATAAATCGACTGTACTTTCAAAAAGATACTCTACTCCAAAAGACAGAGAGACCACATCAAGAGGTAGGAGGAGCGATTACGCGATAGAAGCAACCCCATGCCTCCCGGGTGGGAAGCCCCACAGACTGGAAAGTACCTATATAACAGAGACTCACCTACAGGACTGAGAGTTCTGAGCCCCACGTCAAATCCCCACGCCTGGGGATCTGGCACAGGGAGAAAAAGCCCCCGGATCATCTGGCACTGAAGGCCACCAGGGCTTGTGTGCGGGAGCTCCACAGGACTGGGGGAAAAGGAGACCCCATTCTTGAAAGGCACACACAGATTTCACGTGCACTGGGTCCCAGGGCAAAGCAAAGTCTCCATAGGAATCTGGGTCAAACCTGACTGCAATTCTTGGAGGAGCTCCTAGGGAAACAGGGGTGACTGTGGCTTGTCGTGGGGGAAGGGCATTGGAGGCAAAGCTCTCGGGAACGTTCATCAGCATGCATTTCTCTGGAGGTGGCCATTTTTGGGAAAAGCTGGTCCCTCCCATCAGCGCTGAGAAGCCCCAAGGCAAACAATAATCCAGGTGGGATCTCAGCCCCATCTATCAGTAAACAGGCTGCCTAAAGACCCCTCAGGTATACACCAGTCCCTCCCGTCGGGAAGCCTACAGCAAGCCCCAATACCAACTTTAGCCACAGGGAAGGCAAACACCAAACTAAGAGAGGCTACAACTCTATTGTCTGCAAAAAGGGTCACCACACCAAAAACCTATAAAAATGAAAAGACAGAAAACTATAACTCAGATAAGGGAGAAAGAGAAAAGCCCAGAAAAACAGCTCAGTGATGAGGAGATTATCATGTTCCCAGAAATAGACTTTAGACTGTTGATGCTGAAGATGACGCAAGACTCTGGAAATAAACTGGAGGCAAAGATTGATAATTTACAGGAAACACTGAGCAAAGAAATATAAGATGTAAAAATTAAGCAAGAACAGATGCAAAATACAATAACTGAAATAAAAAATTCATTAGAAGCAGCCAACAGTAGAATACAGGATGCAGAAGAATGAACAAGCAAAGTGGAGGCCAGATTAGTAGAAATCACTAATGTGGAGGAAAACAAAGATAAAATATTGAAAGGAAATAAGAGTCTCTGAGAACTCTGGGATAATGTTAAAAGCACCAACATCCGTATTATAGGGGTGCCAGAGGGAGGAGAGAGAGAAGGGGACAGAAAAAATATTCAAAGAGATAATAGCCAAAAGCCTCCCTAATATGGGAAAGGAACCACTCAAACGCAAAAAGTACCATATAAAATAAACCCAAGGAGGAACACCCCCGAGACACATATTAATCAAAATGACCAAAAGTAAAGACAAAGAGAGAGGAGTTCCCGTTGTGGCTCAGTGGTTAACGAATCCGACTAGGAACCATGAGGTTGTGGGTTCGATCCTTGGCATTCTCAGTGGGTTAAGGATCCGGCGTTGCCGTTAGCTGTGGTGTAGGTGGCAGACGCGGCTCAGATCCCGCGTTGCCGTGGCTGTGGCGAAGGCCTGCAGCTACAGCTCCTATTAAACCCCTAGCCTGGAAACCTCCATATGCTGTGGGGGTGTGGCCCTAATAAGGCAAAAAGACAAAAAAAAAAAAAAAAAAAAAAAAAAAAAAAAAAAAAAAAAAAAAAAAAAAAAAAAAAAAACAGAAAATATTGAAAGCAGCTAGGGAAAAGAAACAAATGACATACAAGTGAACCCCGATAAGGTTATTGGCAGATTTTTCAGCTGAAACTCTGCAGGCCAGAAGGGAATGGTATGATATACTTAATGTGATGAAAGGAAAAAACTTCCAACCAAGATTACTTTACCCAGCAAGGCTCTCATTCAGATTTGAAGGAGAGATCAAAACCTTTATAGATAAGCAAAAGCTAAGAGATTTCTGCAACACTAAACAAGCTCTACAACAAATATTAAAGGAACTTCTCTAGGCAGAAAAGGCCACAACCAGAAACAAAAACACCACAAATGACAGGACTCACCAGTAAAGGCATATATACAGTAAAGATACTAAATCATCCAGGGACAATTGTGCTACAAAATCAGAAAAAGTGAAAAGACAGCACAAATGCAGGACACTGGAGATGCACTTGCAATTAAGAAACCAACAACTTAAAACAATCTCATCTATATATAGACTCCTCTATCAAAACTTCAGGGTAACTGCAAACCAAAAATCTTCAATTGATACACAAACAAATAAGAAAAATCAACTCAAATACAACATTAAAGATAGTCATCAGGAGTTCCCGTCACGGCGTAGTGGTTAACGAATCCGACTAAGAACCATGAGGTTGCGGGTTCGATCCCTGGCCTTACTCAGTGGGTTAACGATCTGGCATTGCTGTGAGCTGTGGTGTAGGTCGTAGACGCAGCTCGGATCCTGAGTTGCTGTGGCTGCGGCATAGGCCAGCGGCTACAGCTCCGATTAGACCCCTAGCCTGGGTACTTCCACATGCCGTGGGTGCGGCCCCAAAATGACCAAAGGCAAAAACAAACAAACAAACAAAAAGACAGTCATCAAACCACAAGAGAAGACAAGAGAATAAAGGAAGAAAAAAGAGCAACAAAAACCCAAAACAGTTAATAAAATGGCAGTAAGAACATACTTATCAATAATTACCTTAAGTGTTAATGGACTGAATGCCCCAACCAAAAGACACAGACTACCTGAACGGATACAAAAACAAGACCCATATATATATGCTGTCTTCAAGAGACCCACTTCACTTCTAGAGACACATACAAATTGAAAGTGAGAGGATGGAAGAAAATATTCCATGCAAACAGAAATCAAAAGAAAGGCAGAGTAGCAATACTCATATCAGACAAAATAGACTTTAAAATGAGGAACATTTTAAGAGACAAGGAAGGGCACTACATAATGATCAAAGTATCAATCCAAGAAGAAGATACAACAATTTTAAATATCTATGCACCCAACACAGGGTCACCACAATATATAAGGCAACTGCTAACAACCTTAAAAGGAGCATTTGACAATAACACAATCATAGTGGGGGACTTCGACACCCCACTTACAGCAATGGATAGATCATCCAGACAAAAAAATCAATAAGGAAACACAGGCCCTGAACGAAGCATTAGATCAGATAGACTTAACAGATATTTATAGGACATTCCATCCAAAAGCAACAGAACAGACATTCTTCTCAAGTGCGCATGGAACATTCTCTAAGATTGATCACATCCTGAGCTACAAATCAAGCCTCAGTAACTTTAAGAAAATTGAAATCATATCAAGCATCTTTTCTGACCACAATGTTATAAGACTAGAAATCAACAACCAGAAAAAAATGGCTAAAAATACAAATACGTGGAGACTAAACAACATGCTACTAAACAACCAATGGATCACTGAAGAAAGCAAACAGGAAATTAAAAAATACCTAGAAGCAAATGCCATCAAAGATATGACACCCCAAAACCACTGGATACAGCAAAAGCAGTTCTAAGAGGAAAGTTTATAGCAATACAAGCCTACACCTCAGGAAAAAAGACAAAACTCAAATAAACAACCTAACTTTACATCTAAAGCAGCTAGAGAGGGAAGAACTGACAAGACCTAAAGTTAGTAGAAGAAAAGAAATCATCAAGATCAGAGCAGAAATCAATGAAATAGAAACGAAGAAAACCATAGAAAAGATCAATGAAACTAAAAGCTGGTTCTTTGAAAAGATCAACAAAACTGATAAACCCCTAGCCAGACTTACCAAGAAAAAAAGGGAACACAAATCAACGAAATTAGAAATGAAAAAGGAGAAGTTAACAACAAACATCACAGAAATACAAAGGATCATAAGAGACTACTATATGCAACTCTATGGCAATAAAATGGAAAACCTAGAAGAAATGGACAAATTCTTAGAAAAGTAAAATCTTCTAAGACTAAACCAAGATGAAATATAAAATATGAATAGACCAATCACAAGTTCTGAAATTGAAACTGTGATTCAAAAACTTCCAACAAACAAAAGTCCAGGACCAAATGGCTTCACAGGCGAATTCTATCAAACATTTAGAGAAGAGCTAACACCTATCCTTCTGAAACTCTTCCAAAAAATTGCAGAGGAAGGGACACTCCCAAACCCATTCTGAGGCAACCATCACCCTGATACCAAAACCAGACAAAGATACCACAATAAAAGAAAATTATAGGCCAATCTCACTGATGAACACAGATGCAAAAATCCTCAACAAAATACTAGCCAACCGAATCCAACAATACATTAAAAGGATTGTACACCACGATCAAGTGTGATTTATCCCAGGGATGCAAGGATTCCTCAATCCCTGGGATAAATCACACTATCCGCCAATCAGTGTGATACACCATGTTAACAAACTGAAGAATAAAAACCATATGATCCTCTCCATAGATGCAGAAAAAGCCTTTGACAAAATCCAACACCCATTTCTGATAAAAACCCTTCAGAAAGTGGGCATAGGAGGGACCTACCCCAACATAATAAAGGCCATCTGTGACAAACCCAGAGCTCACATCTTTCTCAATGGTGAAAAGCTGAAAGAATTCCCACTGAGATCAGGAACAAGACAGGGATGTCCACTCTCGCCACTACTATGCAACACAGTTTTGGAAGTCCTAGCCACAGCAATCAGAGAAGTAAAAGAAATAAAAGGAACACAAATTGGAAAGGAAGACGTAAAACTATCACCGTTTGCAGATGACATAGCATACCTAGAGAATCCTAAAGACTCTACCAGAAAACTGTCAGAGCTCATCAATGAATTTGGCAAAGTCAGGGGATACAAAATTAATACACAGAAATCAACTGCATTTCCATATACTAACAATGAAAGATCAGAAACAGAAATTAGGGAAGCAATCCCATTTACCATCGCATCAAAAAGAATCAAATACTTAGGAATAAACCTACTTCAAGAGACAAAAGACCTGTACTCTGAAAACTATAAGACACTGATGAAAGAAATCAAAGATGACATGAACAGACGGAAAGACATACCATGCTCTTGGATTGGAAGAGTCAATATTATCAAAATGACTATACTACCCAAGGCAATCTACACATTCAATGCAATCCCTATCAAATTACCAAGGACATTTTTTACAGAACTAGAACAAAATATTTTAAAGTTTGTTTGGAAGCACAAAAAAACCCAGAATAGCCAAAGACATCCTGAAAAAGAAAAATGGAGCTGGAGGAATCAGGCTCCCTGACTTCAGGCTCTACTACAAAGCTACAGTCATCAAAACCATATGGTACTGGCACAAAGACAGAAATATAGATCAGTGGAACAGGATAGAAAGCCCAGAATTAAACCCATGTACCTATAGTGAACTAATCTATGACAAAGGAGGCAAGAATATACACTGGAGAAAAGACAGCCTCTTCAATAAGTGGTGCTGGGAAAACTGAACAGCCACTTGTAAAAAAAATGAAACTAGAACACTTCCTAGCACCATGCACAAAAATAAACTCAAAATGGATTAAAGATCTAAATATAAGACCAGATACTATAAAACTCTGAGAGGAAAACATAGGCCAACATAAATGACAGCAACATCTTCTCAGATCCACCTGTCAGAGTAATGACAATAAAAAGAAAAATAAACAAATGGGACTTGAAAATATTTGCAAATGAATCGACGGACAAGCGATTAATCTCCAAAATTTACAAACACCTCCTACAGCTCATTACCAAAAAAACAAACAACCCCACCAAAAAATGGGAGGATCTAAACTGACAATTCTCCAAAGAAGACATACAGATGGCCAAAAAACACCTAAAACGATGTTCAACGTCACTCGTTATTAGAGAAATGCAAATCAAAACCACTGTGAGGTGCCACCTTATGCCAGCCAGAATGGCCATCATCAAAAAGTCTACAAACAATAAGTGCTGGAGAGGGTGTGGAGAAAAAGGATCCCTATTACACTGTTGGTGGGAATGCAAACTGGTGCAGCCACTGTGGAAAACAGTATGGAGACTCAGAAAACTAAAAATAGAATTACCACTTGATACAGCAATCCCACTCCTGGGCATCTATCCAGAGGAAACCATGGCTCGAAAAGACACATGTACTCCAGTGTTCATTGCAGCACTCTACACAATAGCCAAGTCATGGAAACAACCTAAATGCCCATCGACAGAGGAGTGGATAGGAAAGATCTAGTACATATACACAATGGAATATTACTCAGCCATTAAAAGGAACGAAATAACATTTATAGCAACATGGATAGACCTAGAAACTATCATGCAAACTGAAACCAGTCAGACAATCAGACACCAACATCAACTGCTACCACTTACATGTGGAAACCAAAAAAAGGACACAGTGAACTTCTTTGCAGAACAGACAATGACTCACAGACTTTGGAAAACCTATGGTTTCCAAATGAGACAAGCTGGGAGGGGGGATGCACTGAGGGTTTGGGATGGAAATGCTATCAAACTGAGTTGTGATGATTTTTGTACACCTATAATTTTAATAAAATTCATTAGAAAGAAAAAAAAGGGAAAAAAATCACACAGAGAAACCCACCTGTACAGGTACACGGGTGTAGGTGAATGTGGATACTCAGATACCTAAAACGTACACACGCACCCATGTCTGTATTTACTAATCTTTGTTTTTAGAAAGAAATCTAAAAACCTTTGTTTAGCGACAACCTGGAAACTAAGGAACGCAGCTCCGGGGACTGCGGAACAGCGCAGAGGCAAGCGATACTATGAATGTGCTTTTCTATAGTTGTGTCCTCTGCAATCATATACTTGTCTATGAAATACTGGAAGGAAAAAAGTTCTCTCATTTCCCCAGCCTGCACCCGAACTTCCTGTAACCACCCACAGGCACGCCTCATCAACCACAGGACTCCGTCAAATTGCCTTTGTCTGATCTGTAGAGTCTTTTTAAACCCAATCAAGAAAATCACCCTTAGAAGGTACTGAGAGTTCCTGTCACGGCTCAGTGATAAATGAACCCCACTAGTATCCATAAGGATGTGGGTTTGATCCCTGGCCTCGCCCAGTGAGTTAAGGATCCGGCGGTGCCGTGAGCTATGGTGTAGGTCGCAGATGTGGCTCGGATCTGGCATTGCTGTGGCTGTGGTGTAGGCGAGCAGCTGTAGCTTTGATACGACCCCTAACCTGGGAACCTCCATATGCCACAGGTGCAGCCTTAAAAAAGACCAAAAAAGGAGTTCCCGTCATGGCGCTGTGGTTAACGAATCTGACTAGGAACCATGAGGTTGCGGGTTCGATCCCTGGCCTTGCTCAGTGGGTTAAGGATCGGGCATTGCCATGAGCTGTGGTCTGGGTCACAGATGCAGCTCGGATCAGGGGTTGCTGTCTCTGTGGGGTAGGCCAACAGCTGTAGCTCTAATTCAACCCCTAGCCTGGGAACCTCCATATGCCACGAGTGAGGCCCTAAAAAAAAGAAAAAGAAAAAGGTACTGATGTTCCCGGGGCATGAACACCTCCACATAATCAACGATCTCAGGGTCAGTATTAGTCTCGCTTCCTGCTTGGAGACATGGACAGGTAGGAGGCCATGAAAGCAAAGTTCTGAGGCTCAATCTTTGCCACCCAGATCCCTAGCCTCCTCGCAGACGTGGTGCTGACCAGTCCCTCTGCTCGTCCCCCAAGGAGACTTTCAGGCTCTCCTGGGAGTCCTGCCACCCAAAAACTGAAGACCTGACAACCGAAAGCCCACCCAGTCCTCCTTCCTGGTCCCGGGCTCTCTTCCTACCTGCCCTTCAGCGTCAGACCTCACTCCCCGACTACAGCAGGGGAGTTGCCAGGTCTACAGGCCCGCGGAGCGGGCTCCGTGGCGGATACTCACTGGCAAGGAGGTAGACGACGTCACGCTGCTCACCGCGCTGGGCTTCAGGGAGGAGGTCAGCAACTTCGCCACTCCCTGGGTCCCACCGCTGGAATCTCCATTTGGACCACCGGGGGGGGCCACCAGGGTCAGCTTCTGGGAAACAGGTGTTTTTTTCACTGCCGAGCCAGGGATGGGTCGACTGCCAGACGGTCCCGTGGAGGGAGGCTGCCCCCCAGGGAGGAGGCTCCCGGAAGGAGGGCTCTGGACTGGCGTTCCTCCAGACGAAGAGCTCCCCGAAGAAAGCCCGTGTTTGGAGACAGGGCCAGCAAAAGGGCTATTCTTGTAAGAGGGCCCTGAGGAGCTGGCTGAGTGCTGCTTTGCAGGGTGGCTCAGGGCAGCGGAGGACGAGGCTGGGGTCTTATGGGAGCTGCTGCTGGCGGCCGGCGTGCCTCCTGAAGAGGCTGGCATGGAGGCGTGGAAGCTCTGGCCTTTGGTAGCTGTCTTGACGAGCTGGAGCAGAGAACGGTGACACTGAGGAGGGGCAGGCTTTGGGCCCTGAAGCCTACTGACAAGTGGAGTTGGGGGAGCGAAGCTCTTCTGCTGCTGAGCGCCTGCGTGAAAGACTCTGACCTGGGGGCCGGGCATGGGAGTCACCGCCTGGGGAGCGTGAGACGTCCGTGGCAAACTGTGGTGCTTTGCTTTGGGCTGGTGCACTTCCGGCAGGCCCTTGCTGAGGGCAGCCTGACAGGACAGCTCTTTGTAGCCAGAGGTCTCTGGTTTTTTCTCCTGAGAGGACTGCCCCAGTGCCAAAGCCTGTTCAGCCAGAAAATTGAGGGGTGACTGCAGCGAGCCAGAGGGTGGTGGGGCAGGAGGGCTGGGCTTCGGGAAGTTCCTTTTTTCTTCTGTACATAAAACACCTGCGACTTTCTCCGCAGGTGCTTTTGAGGGTGCAGGCAATGTGAACTCAGAGCTCCCGCTGGCTCTGCTGTTCAGTGCAGCCAGTTCCTTGGACACAGCCTCCAACGAAGGGGCTGAACTATGCATCAAGTCTCCATCCAGCGAGTCCTCCAGGTCAATAGGAGCAGGATTAGCAAGGCTGCCAGAGGCCTGGGACGAGAGCTCCCTGTTCGCAGCCCCAGTGCTCAGGCCTCCTCCCAGGTGTTCCGAAGGCAACGCAAGGGGGCTGCCAATCTGGCCTGATGGGCCAGAAACTTTTTTATCAGGCTTAGTAGATGATTCCTAAGTGAAAGCAGAAAGGCTGGTGTTTACAAATGACCAAAGATGCCAACAGCAGCCCTGCTGAAAGGACGCGAGCATGAGAAAACAAGACAAAGCGGCAGTCTCCCTGCTGCAGAGACACTTTTCCTGCCAGGCCTCGGCTGACCTCGGCACTCAGGGCAGGGTCTGTCCATCTCCCCACTGCCTCCTGAGCGCATGGGGCAGTGAGTCTTAAAACTCACTGGATGAACTGGAGGAGCTCAGAGGCACTTAGGAGTCAGTGATCTGCACAGCTCGCTCCCTTGGATTGCTCAGGGGTGAAGGGCACCATAAGGCTTCCGGAACTGGCAAGAACTGTGGTGTAACATCAATTTCTACTACATCGGGAGATCTCGGCAACTTCTAAGTCATTTCATGGTCTCTAGCCTCAACCTCCACATCTCTCTCCACGCCTGCCAGTCAACTCAGCAAAGCCTCCGGCGCTGCCGGGTGCAGCTCTGGGCTCACCTGCGCTCAGCCAGGAGGGTGCTCTTCCGTCAGAGGTTATGACAATCCACGCCAAGACTCTCACATTGGCCGGGGCTAGCCCCACCTCAGAAGCTGACCTCATTTAACCCCACAACAATCCCGGAACTGGCCGGGTGGGTACTGTTTCCTAGAACTGAGGCTGGAGGTGGGTACTGTTTCCTAGAACTAGCAGCCCAGCTCGGGTCTCAGCCCTGGCAACCCCAGGCCCCGCCTGTGGGCCAGGCTGCTTCTTGGTACAACCTCATCCTGAAGAGCTGCCCCCAGACCAGAAGAGCAGAATGAGCTGCTAGAAGCACGGCTGCAGAGATGAGAAGAGATGGCCTGTGCCCGAGGCAGGCTGACTCACCTTCACCTTCATTTTGGAAGAGGCCATTACTTTCTTCTTGGCCCTGTTCAAAGGAATGAACACAGGAAAGGTTCAGAGGAGGTCCACGAAGGAGATAAAAATGCCAGGAGTCCTGACAAATGAAAACAGAGACACTCACAAGATTGATGTCAGGTGCCCATGGCCTCGTCTGCTCTCCTTAAACAGAGTCCTGGAACAAACAAGAACACTGCAAGTTTGCACGAGCCCCTGTAAGTAGACTCTGCTTCCAGAGCCTTCCTACCTCCCTGGTGCTCACTGGCTGTCACTCACTAAACAGCTGGTTGGAGGGCCTAAAGTACCTGAGCCGGCCACCTGAAAGCCAAGGATCTAGAAGTCACTAGAAAAAGCTATGGCTCTGCCCCAAACCTCTCATGGTGCTTGTTCCCCTAAAGGCAGGAGCACTCTCCTTATTCCCATCCTCTCTAGGCCTTCCCTTCCTATCTTCAGTTCGATCTATAGGATGAAAAAAGTAATTTTTTTTAATAATGATTTTTATTTTTTCTATTATCGCTGATTTACAGTGTTCTGTCAATTTTCTACTGTACAGCAAGGTGACCCAGTTATACATACATGTATACATTTTTTTTTCTCACATTATCATGCTCCATCATAAGTGACTAGATATAGTTCCCCAGTGGAGAAAAGTAATTCTATTTAAAGGGATCCCGAAACAAGAAAAGGCCTGTCCAGCTGAGAGCACAAGTTCCACAGGGAGGATCCTGGGAATGTGGGTGAGCAGGAAGCATCAGGAATGGTCCCCCCACATGGACGACAATTACACTGGCAGAATCCATCCGATGGAACTGCTCTATAACTCCAGAGCTTCAAGGCTTACAACTTCTAGGGGAAAGGTTAGATGGGTAAACTATGGTTAATCTCAGTCAATTTCAGCTCTCAGCATGGTAGCAGCTGCCCGCCCCCCACCCCAGTGGCTGGCAACTGTGCAGGTGTTCCTGGAACAGCCTGCGCACAACTTGTAGGAACGAGCGTGGGCAAAAAGGACCTTGTCCTCCAAAGATGAAGGATCTGGGCTCTGAAGGCTGATGGATGCTGCCAATCACAGAGCTGGGAGGCACAGAGAGGCTGCAGCCATTGTTACTGCACCTCTGACTGAAGTGACTGCCAGGTGATTTAAAGGGCCAGTACCCACTTTTATCCTCCTTTGTCCTATCTCCCCCTTTCGGGAATCAGACATTAAAGACTAGAACATTTTTTGTTTTTTGTTTTTTGTCTTTTTGTCATCTTAGGGCCACACCTGGGGCATATGGAGGTTCCCAGGCTAGGGGTATAACAGGAGCTACAGCTGCCGGCCTTCACCAGAGCCACAGCAATAGCGGGATCCGAGTCGCGTCTGCAACCTACACCGCAGCTCACGGCAACGCCGGATCCTTAACCCCCTGAGCGAGGCAAGGGATCGAACCCGCAATCTCATGGTTCTTAGTCGGATTCATTTCCGCTGAGTCACAATGGAAACTCCCAAGGCTAGAACATTTTGGAGTTGTCACTCTGGTGTAGTGGGTTAAGGATCTGGCATTGCTGCAGCTGTGGTGTGAGTCACAGCTGCAGCTTGGATTCGATCCCTAGCCGAGGAACTTCCATATGCCACAGGTGTGCCCAAAGAAAGGGACTAAAACATTTTAAAAAACTGCACACATGGGGAATATTAGACAAAACTTCAGTGTTCAACAAAATAAATCACAAGGTACACAAAGAAAAAGTATAGCCCATTCAGAGGAAAAAAATCAACAGAAACTGTCCCTGAAAAAGATCAAATGGCAGATATACTGGACAAAAATAACTGTTTTTGTGGGGGGGGGCACCCCATGGCATATGGAGTCCCTGGGCCAGGGATCAGATCTGAGCCACAGTTGTGACCTTAGTAATAAGCTTCAGTCGCTGCAACGCTGGGTCTCTCTAACCCCGCTGTGCCAGGCCAGGGATCAAACCTGCATCCCAGTGTTCCCAAGATGCCGCCTCTCCCATTGCATCACAGCAGGAACCCCAAAAACAACTGTCTTAAAGGTGCTCAAAGAACTAAAGGAAGATGTGGAGAAAGTCATGAAAAAAAAAAATGCGTGAATAAAATGGAAATATCAATGAAGAGACAGGAAGCCTAAAAAGAAACCAAAGAGAAATTAGGGGGCTGAAAAGTACAACTGAGGTGAAACATTCACTAGAGAGATTCAAAGGCAGATTTGAGCAGGCAGAAAAACAAAAGTGAACCTGAATCAGGAGAGTGAAAATTCTCAAGTTTGAGGAACAGAAAGACTAAAAAAAGTGAACAGTCTAAGGGACCTATGTGACATCATTAAGTGCGCATGTACACACACAAACACACACAGTATTGACATCCCAGAAGGATGAGCAAGAAAGGGGCACAGAGAACAGAAGAAACAATGGCTGAAATTTTTCCAAATGTGGAAACAAATAATACAAGTGTAAATATACTAAATACAAACACCCTGGAAATGCACAGAACTCCAAGATGAACTCAGAGACCCACACCTAAATACATGATAATCAAACTTTCAAAAGCCAGAGCCAAAGAGAGACCATGGAAAGCATTGAGAGAACTGAACATCATACACAAAGGATTCTCAATAAATTTATCAGAAGATTTCTCATCAGAAACTTTGGAGGCCAGAAGACCGTGGGCATCTAATATATTCAAAGTATTAAGGAAAAACACTGTCAGAGACCCGCTGTGGCACACTGGGTTAAGTGTGGGTTAAGGATCCAACTGCAGCGGCTCAGGTCGCTGTGGAGGCACGGATTCAATCCCTGGCCAGGCACAGCAGGTTAAAGGATCCAGCGCTGCCACAGCTGCAGCACAGGTTATGGCTGCGGCTTGGATTCAATCCCTAGCCTGAGAACTCTCATGTGCCAAGGTGCAGCGGAAGGGAGGGAGGGAAGGAAGGAAGGAAGGAGGGAAAGTCGCAATCCTATATCTGACAAAAGTGACCTTCAAGAGTAGGGGAGAAATTAAGACATTCCCAGAGAGAGAAAAGCTGAAGGAGTTCGTGATCAAAAAACCTACCCCGTAAGAAATGCTCAAGGGTCCTGAGGGTCCTGAGGGCAAAATGAAAGGACAACGGACAGCACCTCAAAGGCATATGCACAGGAATTCCTGTCATGGCTTAGCAGAAGCAGATCTGACTAGTATCCATGAAGACGCAGATTCGATCCCTGGCCTTGCTCTATGGGTTAAGGATCTGGCATTGCCATGAGCTATGGTGTAGGTGGCAGATGCAGCTGGGATCTGGCATTGTTGTGGCTGCGGTGTAGACTGGTGGCTACAGCTCCAATTGAACCCCACGCCTGGGAACCTCCATATGCCGCAGGGGGTATGGCTCTAAAAAATAAAGACAAAAAAAAAAGGCATGTGCACAAATAAAAATCTCAAAAAGATAAATACAGAACCATTATAAAAGTGTTATTATAACAATAGTTTGTAACCACACTTTTTTCTACATGAGACTAAATATATTTAAAGAAGAAAATTAGGGAGTTCCCGTTGTGGCTCAGCAGTAACGAACCCAACAAGTATTCATGAGGATTCAGGTTTGATCCCTGGCCTCACTCAGTAGGTTAAAGATCCAGCGTTGCTGTGAGCTATGGTGTAGGTTGCAGATGTGGCTAAGATCCTGTGTGGCTGTGCCTATGGCCAGCAGTTGCAGCTCAGATTCAATCCCTAGCCTGGGAACTTCCATATGCCCAAAGGGGGGCCTTAAAAAGGAAAATAAATGAATGAATGAAGAAAATTAGTTTAAAAGTTAGTATTACTTTAGTTTTTAACTCCAAATCTTATTTTCCACATTATTTAAGAGGCATTCAAAAGTTACTGGCTTATGTTTTGGGGCATACAATATATAAAAATGTAGTTTTATGACAGTATTGGAGCTGTAAGGGAGCAGAGTTTTTCTATGTTCATGAACTTACAAAAGCAGGTCCCTCAACAGTAATTACTTTAAATGTAAGTCAATAATCCAATCAAAAAACTGATCAACAAAATGGATAAAAAGCACATGATATAACTATAAGCTGCCTGTAAGATCCAAAGACTTCAGATTCAAAGACAAGAACAGGTTGGAAGTAAAAGGATGGGAAAAGATGCTCCATGCAAATAATAACCAAGGGAGCAGAAACCGCTATATTAATATCTGACAAAACAGACTTTAAATCAGGAAAGGCAGCTGTTGGAGTTGCCTGCTGGCATAGCAGTTAACGATTTGGCACTGTCACTGCTGTGGTTTGGGTTCTACACCTGCCACAGGATTGGCTGCCAAAAAAAAAAAAAATCAAGAAAGGTTACAAGAGATTAAGAAGGATACTATATATTAATAAAACGCTCAATACAGCAAGAAGACCTAAAAATAAACATTCATGCACCTGACAGACTATTAAAATATATGAAACAAAAATTGATAGAACTGAAAGGAAAAACAAACAGTTTTACAACAAACGTTGCAGCCTTCACTACCCCCTCACAAAACTGGATAAACAAGCAGACAGAAGATAAAGAAATAGAGGACTTGACACAGTAAACTAACTAGATCTAAGAGACAGAACATACCACCCAACAGGAGAACACACTTCTCAAGTCCACATGGCACATTTCCGAAGTTGACAGTATGTCAGCCCACAGACTCTAGTAGATTTTTTTTTTTTTTTTGTCTTTTTGCCTTTATGTAGAGCCGCACCCGCGGCATATGGAGGTTCCCAGGCTAGGGGTCTAACAGGAACTGTAGCTGCCGGCCTTTGCCACAGCCACAGCAACGTGGGATCTGAGCCGCGTCTGCAACTTTCACCACAGCTCACGGCAACGCCAGATCCTTAACCCACCGAGCAAGGCCAGAGATCGAACCCGCAACCTCATGGTTCTTAGTCGGATTCGTTAACCACTGAGCCACGAAGGGAACCCCTCTAGCAGATTTTTAAAAAGATAGATATAATACAAAGTATCTCTTCTTACCACAATGGGATGAAGTTAGAAATCAGTAACAAAACAAAATTGTTGGAAAAAAATCAAATGTCAGCTCTACTAGGCAAAAAACTTTTAAAACACACTTTTAAACAACCAATGGCTCCAAGAAGAAATCACAAGGGAAATTAGAAAACACATACAAGATATGAGTTCCCATTGTGGCTCAGCAGAAATGAATCTAGTATCCATGAGGATGCAGGTTCGATCCCTGGCCTTGCTCTGTGGGTTAAAGATCCAGCATCTCTGTGAACTGTGGTTTAGGTCGCAGATGCAGCTCAGATTGTTAGGCTGGCAGCTGTAGCTCCGATTCGACCCCTAGCCTGGGAACCTCCATATGCTGCAGGCACAGCCCTAAAAAGTCCAAAAAAAGAAAATACTTAAAAGATAAATGAAAATGAAAAAAACAACCTACCAAAGCCTATGGGATGTAGTGAAAGTGATGCTAAGGGAGAAAATTTATAGCTATAAATGCTTACATTAAGAGATGAGAAAGGGTGTTCCCACTGTAGCACAATGGGATCAGCAGCATCTCCACAGTGCCAGGATGCAGGTTCCATCTCTGACCTGGCACAGTGGGTTAAAGGATTTGGCGTTGCTGCAAGTGTGGTGTAGGCTGCAACTGTGGCTTGGATCTGATCCCTGGTCTGGGAATTCCATTATGCCGCAGGGTAGACAAAAAAACAAAAAACAAAAGAAGGGTCTCAAATCAACAACCTAACTTCTCAACTTAAGGAACGAGAACAGGGAAAATATCTGGAAACTACATATCTGATAAGTTTTAGTGAACTCCTAAAACTGAACAACAAAAAAACCCAGAAAACCAATTAAAAAATGGGCGCAGGACCTGAACTGACATTTCTCCAAAGAAGATATATAAATGGCCATTAAATACGTAAAAAGATGCTCAACATCACTAATTGTTAGTGAAATGGAAACTGAAACCATGAGACACCACCTCATATTCATTAAGATGGCTACTACCAAAAAAAAAAAACACCCAAAACCATACAAAACCCCAAACCAAACCAAACAACCAGAAAACAAGTGTTGGTGAGCATGTGGAGAAATTGGAATCTTGTGCACTGCTGGTGGGAATATAAAAAAGACAACAGCTGCTATGAAAAACACTTTGGTGTCTCCTAAAAAATTAAACACAGAATCGCTATATAATTCCGGTTCTGGGTATATACGTAAAAGAACTGAAAGTAGTCTTTGAGAGATATTTGTATGCCCATATTCATAGCAGCATTATTCACAATAACTTAAACATGGAAGCAACACAAGTATCATCAATAGATGAATGGAGGAGTTCCCGTCGTGGCTCAGTGGTTACGAATCCGACTAGGAACCATGAGGTTGTGGGTTCGATCCCTGGCCTTGCTCAGTGGGTTAAGGATCAGGCATTGCTGTGAGCTGTGGTATAGATTGCAGATGCGGCTCGGATCCCATGTTGCTGTGGTGTAGGCCGGCAGCTACAGCTCCAGTCAGACCCCTAGCCTGGGAATCTCCGTATGCCACGGGTACAGCCCTAGAAAAGGCAAAAAGACAAAAAAAAAAAAAAAAAAAAAAAAAAAAAAAAAAAAAAAAAAGATGAATGGATGAGCAAAATGTGGTATATACACACACTGGAATAAATTCTGATACACGCTACAACATGGAGGAACCTTGAGACATCATGCTCAGTGCAGTAAACCAGAGATAAAAACACACTGTATGATTCCACATATATCAAGCACTCAAAGCAGTCAAAATCACAAGACAGTAAAATCGTGACTGCCAACGCCTGAAGGGAGAGAAATGTGGGTCAGTGTTTAACAGGTACTGCGTTTAACAGATGAAAAGAGTTACGGAGATGGATGGAGATGATGGTTGCACAACAATGTGAATGTATTTAGTATCACTGAACTGTGCACTTAAAGATGCTACATTTTACATTAACTGTATGGTACCACACAATTTTTTTTTTTTTAAAGAACACTAGTTTCAGGTAACTTTCTCAGCATATTGCAGATGGCATCCCATTCATGGGAAACTAAACACGAATGCAGCCTGTAAAAGTCTGGCACTTAACTCCATGAAACAGTCAGCCCTGCCACCTGCAGAACATTACAACATTCCCAACATGAATCTGTCTCTCAGCTTCTAGTAGGAGCCACTGTCTCAAAGCAGGAGAGGGCAGACTGAGGCAGGACAAGCACACAGCCAAGTTGGAACTGAAGCAGCAGGATAAAGAATGACAAAGTCAAAGCCCCACAGATAACCTCCCTCCCGCAGGGAGACGGAGAAGCCCCAGTCACTCAGGTGAGGTCACAGCTGAGTCTACTAGCCAGTGACCCGAGGGAGAGGCTCTGTGGCTTGGCACAAAAGCAGCATGCTAACATCTCGGTACCCTAAGAACAGTCCACCCTACGGTCACACCGAGCATACCGGCTGCTCGTGGGCCCTCACCTGGCCTGCATCCAGCCTTTGGGCCAGAGAGGTTTGACCTCAGCATCCAGAAATGCCTTCACGTGGTCCTCCCAGGGCTGGGCCTTGTTCCTCTCCAGGTCATAGCTCTCCAGCTTGATCTTCACCACCTGACAGAGCAGTTCCCTGAGGAGGGGGCAGAAGTCAGAATCTTAAACCACCCCAAATGCTTCTTTTAAGGTTTCAATCATGTGCTTTCAGCAGCCCCAATTAAAGTAAATGATCCTAACCTTCATCAGAAACACGGGAACATGCTCAGACACGGGCCCCACAAACCCTCCACTGAGGCAAGGTCCCAGTTTGGGCACACCTGATTTCATCATTCCACTGGAATTTCTTCCGGGGTCCCATTATCCTCCTGCCCCCCTTTTCTTCATCTTCTTCCTCATCAGAACAGACCCGCTCTCTCTGCTCCTTGTCTTTCTCCTCTTCCAGCATCCTAAAGAGTAGAGAATCAGGCAGGACCCAAAGGTCACCAGGGAACTGCTTCCTCCTGCCCAGCGCCTACCCCCTCCCCGGGCTTCTGAGTAAAGGAGGTGAGAAGGCTGAAGGGAGCAAAGGGACCCACTTACTTAGCCACCTTGGCTTGCGTGTGCGCCTGGCATTCCTCCTGGTACTTGGCCATCTGCTCTGGCATCGCCCTGCCAATGGCTTCCTTAAGCTTCTGGAGAGGCTCCTTCAGACGCCCCCCCTGTGGAGAGCAGGACACATCACATGCTGGTTCCCGCATCACTTCCTACACTGCAGACAGACTACAGGAATAATCGCACGGAGCCAGGGCAGTAGCAGATGAGGCACCCATGAAGATTCCATCACCCCCACGGCTGGGCCTCAAAGCCAGGGGCTCCACTGCGCAACGCCACCCACCTGTTCACAGAGGTGAAGTTTTCGTGCGCGTTTGACCAGGGTATCCTTGCTGCAGGGCAGGAAGGAAGCAAGGTAGGCATACACCCCGGAACGGGCCTGGCTGCTCAACTCCCGGGTCTGCGCCTCTATGCTGAAGAACAGAGCAGAGTTACTCACTGTGGCTCCTCTCGTCAGCAGCTCACCCAGGCATAGAAGGGAATGGGAGAAGGCCGGAGCAGGCCAGGCCTTATCTCGCCCATCACACAGGGTAACTGGGCAGCTGACACAACAGACCTCCAGCAGTGACCAAACCTGATGAACTTGACTAGGTAAAGTGGGGCAAGGCTCTCAGGTCAAAGACAAGCCCAAGTCAAAGGTAGTCAAGAAAACTAAGCCCCGCAGCACCCCCCCCCCCCAAAAAAAAAGGAGTTCCTGCTATGGCACGACAGGATCGGTGACATTTTTGGAGTGCTGGGACACGGTTCAATCCCCAGCCTAGCACAGTGGGTTAAGAATCTGTTGTTGCCACACCTGCGGTGTGGACCTGATCCCTGGCCTGGGAACTCCATATGCCGCAGGGGCGGTCAAAAAAGTAAAAAAAAGAAAACAAGAGCCGGAGAGAACAAGCTCTGAAGTTCTAAGTTTCATAAAGAAAACAGAGCTTTCAAGCTGGAAAGTAATCAAGTTGCTGGGGGTCGACAGGAAGTACTTTCCAGCAGTTTCCTTGTTCTCCAGTTCTGAGCCCTAGCCCTGACCAGGTGGTCAGGGAAAGCTGCCTCCCACCCAGCACGCCCACCCAGATGAGCAGACAGTGGCCTCAGTCCTACGAGCGCTCAGTATCTGCACGCTCTGGGAGACAAGGCTCTCATCTGTGCTGACCCTTGGGGGCTCCCCACAGACCAGGCTTCCTGACCGAAGTGGCCAATCCCTTCCTGGCCAGGCAAGGTCCTTTGCTAGAATATTCCCTGGTCTTGACAACTGTTCTTACGTGTGCAAAATCCCTAGCTGTTGAGCAATGAGCTTCCTCTGCTACATGAGGAAGCATGATACAAAGAATCAAGTTTGGATGCATATGTGTGGGTTTTTTTGCTTTTTAATCAAATTCATACAGCGTGTCTCAGAGGTCTGGGCATCCGGGACAAGGGCTACAGGAGGTGAGCCCAAGTGTGAGTGAGAGGAGGGTCAGGCATGCGGAAGAGCGCCCCAGGAGGGCTGGGCCCTTGCCTGTACCAAGGTGTCGCTTACTTAGAGACGGGCAAGCAACAGCTCCTCTCCCCCCTCATCTCACACTCAGCACGAAACCCTCTTGCAGCGTGTCATGACTGTTGTATACGGTGTTCTAGTGATGCCTGCGGCCTAAGATCAGCATGGCCCAGCATTTCCTAGAGACAAACACTATGTTCCCCACTCCCGACCTTTAGTAAAAGAACAACAATAAAAACCAATTTTTAAAAATCTCTTCAGGAGTTCCCATCGTGGCTCACTAGTAACGAATCCGACTAGGAATCATGAGTTTGCGGGTTCAATCCCTGGCCTCGCTCAGTGGGTTAAGGATCCGGTGTTGCCGTGAGCTGTGGTGTAGGTCGCAGATGCAGCTTGGATTCTGCGTTGCTGTGGCTGTGGCACAGGCCGGTGGATACAGCTCCGATTAGACCCCTAGCCTGGGAACCTCCATATGCTGAGGGTGCAGCCCTAGAAAACGCAAAAAGACCCAAAAAAAAAAAAATCATCTCAGCAGGGCTTTTATTTATTTATTTAAATCTCATATGTAGTTCAGTGGTACTTCCAGCTTCCTCTGACCTAATGAACCCAGGCAGGGAAACAGCAGATACAAAGAAACAAAAGATACTCACTCTAAGAGCATGCCATTAACATCCTGGGTGAAGAACTTCTGTCTGCTCTCTCCCTCAGCAGCTCTGGCAGCCTGGTTCACAGCAGACAATAACATCCGTTAGTGCACTTCCCCCACGGCCCTCACCCTCACCCGCAGGCACAGCGCAGTCAGTCCCGACAGAATGCCTCGTGATAAAATCCTCGCTGTGCCCTTCCCTATGCAGCCCTAATCCCAGACTGCGATCACTACATGCTCCAGAAGTGGCATATGTAGCTCCTTTCACGTGCCACTGAAGCATCCAGGGACTGTCCCTTCTTCCCAGGACTTGAAACAACAGTCAAGCAAAAGAAGATCAGAGTCAAGAGAATCATGAAGCATCTGATTCAGCCAGCTAGCTAGCTTCTGTGCCCGGCGTTCTAGCATCTAAACTGTGAGCTGGAATTTCCATATATCTACAGCACAAAACAATCCAGCATTTTAAAAAACCTGCAAGATGTAAAGGCCTTTTCCCACCAAAATGATGGTGATGATGATGGTGATGATGTGCTGTTTAGCATTTAAGGACTGTAATTCTCTGAAAATTCATAATTGACTTAACAGCGTATCACAAACTCTATTCAGACCACTGGAATGACTAAAATACCTGACTACCTACTAACACAAGACAGAGCAGGTTACCAGACAGTGTTCTGATTCCCATGAGCGCACAGTTACCACCACCCTGGATGGGAAACTGGGAGGCCCCTGAAGCAACCACAGGAGGCAGCCGAGGCGCTAAACATACAGGCAACGAATGCAAACCACCCCCTTCTGAACCGGTGGTGCTCTACTTGCTGCACACCAGAAGCACCCGACAGCTTTCCCCAGCCCAGATCCATCACGTCAGACTCTGAGCAATACTGTATTCTGCAAAAGAGGCCCAAGCATTAGTACTCTTTAAAAATAACTCTGGTGACCAACATGCAGAGGATCAAGAACCACCACTGATCTAAACCCAAGAGCTGCTGGCCCAAAAGCTTTAGGCAAAATAAAATTTCAGGCTTGACGTGTAATAATGATGGCAAACAGAGACAAAAAGGTGACTGTCTAAAACAAAACGACCAATCCTGCTCAGCCCCCTGAAACAGCAGACACTGATAACCTCCCAGCTTCCTCTCACTCCATCCGCTGGGTCCTCTTCCTGACCTTTGACTTCATCCTGTCTCCTGCAATAACTCCTTACCTACAGGTGGAATCCAGGGTGTTATCCAGAACCCTCTTCACCCAACAGTGTCTCCCCTTCAGCTTCAAAATACCATAAATTCAGGTAGGTCTCTCAAATCTAAACCTGCACCCTAACCTTTTCTTTTTTTTTTTTTCAGGGCCGCACTCACAGCATATGGAGGTTCCCAGGCTAGAGGTCTAAATGGAGCTACAGCTGCCAGCCTACACCACAGCCACAGCAATGCAGGATCCAAGGTGCATCTGCAACCTACAGCACAGCTCACCGCAATAGCGGATCCTTAACCCACTGAGCGAGGCCAGGGATTGAACCTGGAGCCTCATGGTTCCTAGTCGAATTAATTTCCACTGTGCCACAATGGGAACTCCCCTAGCCCTTTTTTTTTTTTTTTTTTACACTCTGGGCCAAAATTTCCAATTACTTCTATGAATGAAAGACCCCCTGGTATGCAAACTCGATTTGTCCAAAACCTAACCCACTAGTTTCTGCTCTTCCTCCTGTGTCTCTACCTACAGTAAGAGCACTCCATCCTTCTTAAATCCTTCCACTCTTTAGAATCCTTCACTGCTCTTCCTAAACCTAGCATCAAACCTAAACTCCTCCACCTGGCATTTAGGGTCCTCCAGGATCTGGCCCCAGCCATCCACTCCAGCCCCAACTTCCCACCATATACAAGGGGTTCCCGCTATCCTACTGGTCTGTCCTCAGCTCTATGCCCCGCCTCACTGTAAGGCCACCTCTCCCATGAGGCTGGCCAACGCGTTGTTTCTAGTTCCATTCCTATGTACCCCCAAGAGCTTCTCTTTCAACTCCTTAAGTCTGTCCACCTGACCATCTAGTTGGCCATCCAAACACCACAGAGCTTATTTCAACCAGCTTTGTCCTACAGCCAGTTGCTAACAGTCTACTGATCTATGTGTATTAACAACCTCATGGAAAACAAGAACTAAACCTTACTCATCAATACATTTCCCACAACTGCCAATCACATAACAGTACTTAGTAAATATCAACTGAGTGAAAGGATGAATGAACAAACCAATGAACAGGTATCAATGAAAGAATGAAAACTAGAAGAAGAAAAAGCTTAGTACCAAACAAAACTTTCAGAGGATATGCAAAACTCGTCTTGCAGATGCCTCAGCTAGAGGGGGAACACAAAGGCCTGAGATGACGGGGTAAAATGCATGAGTGGTAAAGGGGAAAGAAAGGGTGTCACTGTGACCCATTCATTCACCTGCCATTTCATACGCTGTCAGAGGAGTCAGAATTCCACCATGTCACCTTTAATATACTGGAATTGTGATTTCAGTTTAGAGAAAACAAAACTAAGTTATTCTTTTGCTTTAGCTTATACACTGCTAGTTATAAGACGCAGAAGCATCTGCATGTTAATTCAGTCTAATTAACATGTATTTCAAATGTCTGTTTCTCAGATCCATCAACAGCCTAGGTTTCCAATCAAATTATATTTTTAGATAGCCATTTCAGAAACTTTCTGGCTATGTTACTTTTTTTTAAATTTTCGTAATGCCTTTTGAAATATGTTTTTTTTTCCCTGATGCCTTTTGAATCATGCTGACCACTATCTCTGAGGATCTGGTTTTATACTGAAGATAATTAGTCAAGTGCTGCATTTTTAAATAAACCTAATTAAAAAACAATTATATATTTGATAGGCTTCCAGAAAGAGGTGAGGTCCCTCAACCCTAAAGACACCCCTGCCCAATGGGCTGTAGGACTCAATCAATCCTAGATTAACTAGGGAGTGAGGTTAAACCAAATGAATGTAAAACATGCTGATTCACAACAGCTCTAACAGCTCCCCCTGTCCCAATGGGGGCAACCCTTGGCATATGGAAGTCCCCAGGTTAGGGAATGAATCCAAGCTGCAGCAACACCAGATCCTTCAACCCACTGTGCTGGGCCAAGGATTAAACCCTCGCCTCCAGAGCAACACTTGCTGCTGCAGTCAGGTTCTTAACTCATTTGTGCCACAGTGGGTACTCTTCTAACAGCTTTTTATTTTCTTTCTTTTTAGGGCTCCCCCCATAGCACATGGAGGTTCCCAGGTCAGTGGTCAAATCAGAGCTGCAGCTGCCGGCCTACACCACAGCCACGGCAACTCAGGATCCAAGCTGCGTATAAAACCTATGCCGCAGCTTGTGGCAATGCCGGATCCTTAACCCACCGAGCAAGGCCAGGGATCAAACCCACGTCCTCATGGATATTCTGTCGGGTTCTTAGCCCTCTGGGCCACAACGGGAACTTCTCTAACAATAGCTTTTAGTGAGCTGTTTTATTATAAAAAGAACTACTTGTAGCCTTTCTGCACCTAGGTTAGACCTTATATACTGTGCCTGTATTTGCTGAACAGGATGAAATCTGGCATGATTTTTTTTTTTTTAATGATTTTTACTTTTCCCATTATAGTTGGTCATATGGAGATTCCCAGGATAGGAGTCAAATCCGAGCTGTAGCCACTGGCCTACACCACAGTCACAGCAACACCAGATCTGTGTCTACGGCCTACACGACAGCTCATGGCAACGCCAGATCCTTAACCCACTGAGCAAAGCCAGGGACTGAATTTGCGTCCTCATGGATGCCAGTCAGATTCGTTTCTGCTGAGCCATGACAGGAACTCCTGATTTTCTTTTTTAAAAAGACCAAACGGTTTTTTTCCCACCTTATTCTCCTTAGACCCGATTCTGCAATGCAGGGGTTCTAACTATATAGGCGGGTAGACAGTGAGCAGATAGAGGGGTTGGTGACATGGAGTGTCTGTTTCTTTTCTATTTTTAGTATAATTCCTATTTTATGCTTGACTGAAGAAAACCAAAACAGACTTGGGTCATCTGTATGGAGCAGGCTGAGTAGCTGCCAAACTAGGGGACAGTAACCTGAAGGGGCGACACGCCTGAGCTCTCCAACAACCAAAGACAAAAGACACAATTGACACATATTAGGAGAAGACAGGAAACAAAGTGACTTAATGTGAAACAGCGTTGGTGGTGATTTGAGAAAAACCTCACTTTATTAGGGTAAGGCCATCGAATCAAACCACTGCGCTCCCTGGGGCCCATAAAGATGTACAGTACAAGGGGGTGAGAAGTGAAAACTGAGCCAACACAAGAAAAACTGAACAGTGCGTAGGCAGCCGAGGCCATCCTCCTGGAGCACCTCTTCAATGCACCTGTATTTTTAGTTAGAAGATAAATCTAATCTCTGCTCCCAACAGGAAAAATTTCTCCCTGAGAGATTAATACACATCAGATTAGAATCTGCTTAAGCACTGTGGTGGACGAAACAGGCCCACCGACTCCTCCGCTCCCAGCATGCGCATCCCCATGGAGAGGGGCCTCTGGTTCCTCGGTCCTCACGTCTGATTTGCGCTCGTGGTACAAGCTTGTGCTTCTCAGGCAAGCTCATAAGGGTCTTACAGCTTCCGCCTTCTCCCTCTTGAAGTGCCGCCCTGAGATCATCATGCCCTGAAAATGCCCAGGATGAAAGACGGAGGACAGACACCACCTTACCAGCTGAGTGCGCCCCGAGAGCAAGTCCAGGCAGGACCAAAAGACAAACCACCCGCCAACTCACAGAGCCAGGAGAAACAAGTCACTGTCTAAAGCCACAAGTCTTGGCGGGGGAGGCGGTTTTAGACAGCAGTAGAAACTGACACATGTTATCATCTAGGGCCACTATTACAAACATAAAGGGAGAGGAGAAAAAAAGAGTGAAAAAAGTAAAATGAGAAACACATAAACACTGCTGATATTACAGTTACATACACCAAGTTTAATTTAAATTTTAGAAATGCAATGTCCAGTTCAAGATCTAGGACAGGGCTTCTTAATGTCCACGCGTGGCTTTTGAAATTATATGCAATTTTTAACACATAGGCATTTTGTCCCTGGGAGGAGTACTTTTCCCAGCAGACCCAATGGGGTCTGGGGTTAGAGCACTCGTGCAGACAGGCAGGGCAAGCACAGGGCCCTGCTGGGAGTGGAGCAGCTGGGCATCCTGGGTGGCATTACGTAACTTTCTAAAATAAGCCTTCTTTTTCATGCAACCATTAAAAGTAATGAGGGCTTTATAATAATATTTATTAAGTGAAAAAAGCAGGAAACAATTATTCACAGCTATAATTACAACTGCATAAAAACATATATACAGAGGCTAGAAAAGAATACGTAAATTGAAAATAGTTTTCAAATTGGCAGGATAATGGGTAAAACCCCACTATCCCGCCCCATTTCCCAAGTTTCTCAACGCTGTTACAGGAGAAGGGCCAGGTGATGACTCAAGTATCAACTCCAGACTTGAACATATTTTCAGACCAGTACAGCAAGGTCTCCAGATCACCACCTCACCCAGACCCCAGCCTATCTTACCTATGGGATCCTGAACCCTGTCTCCACCGTGCCGAGAGACAACCGAGACTGGCTGTCACTGAGGACAGCTTGCTCAGCATCCACCCAACGAACTCGAGAAAGTGAGGTTTTTCTCAAATCACCACCAACGCTGTTTCACATTAAGTCACTTTGTTTCCACTAGATTTGTCCATCTTTCTCAAGAAAATGAAATAATGAGTCTAAGGTATTAGACAAGAACACAACCACTGGTGGGATTAGGGACACAGCCAAGAGTTGCTTTAACCTTTCTGTAAGAAATGACTGGCTACTGCCACATAGATCTTACCCAGCTCATTCGACAAAGTTTTCAGAAGCTACAGAACAATTTGACCACAAAGCAGAAGACTGAAAAGAACAAGGAGCAATGCTCTTTAACATAAGTTCTGAGAGCAAGACCAGGACAGTATACTCACACGTGCCAAGTTCAGATCCAACTACCTCTACCTTAATGTTCTATCAAGGTGCACTCTAAATCCTGACATGGCATATTTCATTGAAATTGTTACGTTCAAACAGAATACTGTGTGCATTCCATAGAGATGAACTAGAGCTCTGAACAAGACATGAGACTGACTTCACATGCTATGCTCAAGCATTTTCTGGAATCAAGAAAATCATCTGCAGCGGTTAACGTTTCACCCTGCCCTAAAACAGAAGGGATACCATACACAATAGTGGGTCTGAACACTGTGAGAAGCACCGGTTTAAATCTTAAGCTGTAAAGGATAAGTGCCCCCAGAGCTGTAACACAAACACGTCATGATGTCCCAGGTATAAAACGTTATTTTAAATAAAGAGTAACTGTCATCATAGCTAATGACCTGTGCTATTTACTTATCACTGAATTGACAGTCCATAGCGCTCCAGGGATCAATTCCCAATCACTAGGTGGGAACAGGAGCCACATCTGCTATGCCCTGAAGGCTGTTACTGGCGTGAATGGGGCATGGACTGCATTTATGGTTCAGCTCCTCTTCTTGTCACAATTCAGGATTCCTGTACTCATTATCTGACAGTGGCAATGTGCCAAGTCCACAGAGCAACAACCCCAGTGGCAGCTAAGCACATGCCCTACGTCTAACATATGTCTGCAAACTTTTGTGGATTTTCAAAACTTTCAAAAGATTACTAAAAAGACAGACTTCTGTCTCAGCTGCCTGCTGCCAACATTAGCATCAGTCTTCATACAAAAGGAAAGATACTCTAACAAGCAGAAAGTAGAGAAAGAGAAAATCTCTCCAGAAGAAGTAAATTTTCCAGGAGCGAAGGGACCAGGAGAGGCCAAGAAGTGAAGGCTGACCGCGGAGTGTCGCTGCCCCTCACTTGGGAGGAGCAGAGCCTGGAAGAGCTGACAGTGGAACCACCCACTCGCTAAGTGTGCTGTGGGCCGTGATCTCGAGTGGTTCAGGACCAGCATCAATCTGCCCAAACCGCTTCCAGGAGAGCCCGGCCACGTGTCACCATACCTGAGCCAGCTCCTTAACGCGCTTCTCCAGGGGCGTGGGCAGGCCTTCGGGAAGGGAAGAGGGCTGCCTGAATGCCGGGTCCAGTCCCACCCCAAGGGAATCGCTCTCATCATCCATATCACCGAAGGGGCTTCCTTCTGGAGACTCACTGAGCAGCTGCTCCAAGTCCAAATCAGTCAGTGAGTCCATGGCAGTGGCCGCCTGAAGCAAGTCGTTGTCAGAAGTGGAGCCGAAGAGTGAGAGCAAAGGGTCAGGGGCGACCTCCAGCTCCCGCAGGCCCTGAGCGGCCACCACTGGGACCGCGGCAGGCTTGTGCTCTTCATCCCTCTTTCTCTGAGCCTCTTTCTCCTTCTGAAACTTCTTCAGCATCTCTTTAACGCTCAAAGCCCCAGAGTACTTCTTTTTCTTCTTCTCCTTATTGGCATTGAGGGCTGTGAAGCTGCAAGCAAGGGGGAAGCTGGTTATGAAGGCTGCAATACAATACGTGTCAGCAGGGAAAGTCACAGAGGGACTTCAGCCCTGCTCCCAGCGCAAGGGTCTCCAGGAACCTCAGTCACAAGTCCACCCTGTCACTCCTCCTCCCTCCTCTTGGCATATGGAGCTCCTTCTTGCTGGGACCAAAGCTTGAGATTTAATATACGTTAGCAAAACAGTGTCAAAAAATGCCACACATCCGATGGGTTTTTAAAAACGACTGCCAGGCTGAAATAAAAGATTGCAAAAAGTGGGGACAAAAAAGGTATTTAAGGGGAGAAAGCAGGAGCAGCAGAGAGCAGCAGCAACTTGGAGGGCGGCTGGGGTGAGACCGAGTGAGGCAAAGGAAGCAGGACCAGAGAAGACAAAGGGGAAGGCAGACAGAGAACTGGGGCAGAGGAGGGGTGCCCGAGAGAACAAGAAACATCAGCAATCACACAGTGACAGAAAGAGCTGCCAACACTGACAGTGGACAGAGAGAACTCTGAGGTCTGACACACAGGGAAGCAAGAGTACTGACTGTGTGCACACGGCACTGTGGGAGGCGTGAGGGGGACGCAAGGCCAGGCCCTGCTGCCTCTTCTGAAGCTGTGAGGAGGAGGGCCAGTCAGCTCCCAGGTGTCCTGCCCTAACAGTTCAGATTTCATCCTAGCAAAGAAGCTGCTGCCTCTCACCCGGCTTTGGAAAACTTGGACTTTTTCGATTTCTTCTCCTTGTCATAAGTGTCATCTTTTTTCTTCTTCTTTATCTTCTCACCACCTTCCTTCAACTTCCGCTTCTGAGAATTAAAGACAAGGCACAGTTACACGGCTCCCTGACTCCGGGAGCAAGTGCACTACACAGCACTGGCCTTGCTCTGCCCGGGGTACGGCCTGAGAACTGTCTTACTTCTTTCACGAAAAAGAGCGTGTGGATCAGTCCTTGGACTAGAGACCCGCAGGTCAGTACAGCACTCCCACTGACAGCGGCTCCTGGGAGACCCGGCCTGAGGCCACAAAGGCCATTCTACAGCCTCAACTCTTTCTGGTTTAAAACGAGCCAGCCGTGTGTTGGCCTTCCTCGAGTTTGAAACACACAGGCAGTGGTAGATAGATTTCAAAACAAACTTATCTTAAGGCTTATTTTTGTTGGGGTGACAGCCCTGGGAACTGAAGTCCTCTACATGTCCACAGAAGAGACACAGCAAGGCTGGTGCAAACTCCCCTCACTCCACACCCTTCACTGCCCTCGTCCCCCCAGGACCACCTCAAGAAAGAATCCCTGCTGCACCTGTTGCGACACCTGTTGCATGGATATAATGACCGAGACCTCCAAGTTCACGGCACCTCACCTCGGCACACGTGTGCCAAGGGCACTGTCAACCTCGGCACAATCTCCTGAGCCATCCTAAATCGGCACAAATTCTGGCAAGTCACCTACTGATCTTACAAGGTCATGTAAAAAAGCACTTCTCAAAACCAAAAGCAAGCAATGTTCTAACCTTTGGTGATTTCTTCTTCTTTTCTTTAATGAAGTCATCCTCAGATTCTGATGCTTGTCTAAACTGCAGAGTTCCCGAGTTAATGTAAAATCCTCCATACTTCGTAGTCAAAGAAGCAGGAACAAGCTCATCATACTGAAAAGGGGAAAATGAACGGTCAGCTCCCAGTTCTGGTACTACAGCCCAAAGGCGCAGAGTGCGTCTTGCCAGAGCAGATGTGACTACATTTATCTGTCACGTTTCAGACAGCGTGCTAAGATATGTTTCTGGTCAATCACGAATGTCTGAGTTAGAGAGTATTTTAGACAGATCCAATCACCACTTTCAGGGAAGAACCAAGACCCAGATCAAGGTGTCCCTTCCTCAAGGTGTCAGTGCAGCTCTTTCCTGAGGGCAAATCCACTGACTCCACCCCCAGCCTCCAAGCACTGGCAGCAGGCACTTTTAAGTACTTACCGCTTCAGAGTTATCGATGAAGGAATCAGATTCATCATAACCATAACCCATATCAATCAAGTCCTGTATTCGGTCTTTTCTACGTTTCTTTCCACCCTAAAATTTAAAATAGACATGTTTTTTTGGTAATTGTGTTAAGAATACGTAACGTGAGATATACCCTTTTAACAAATTTCTAGGTCTAAGGTCACCAGCTTTTTTTTAAGGCACAGAATATTGTTGCCTTGAACTCCATCAGGTAGTGGCTAAAGGCTGGAAAGCACTAAAACAATCTCACACACACAAACACATTAAAACTTCCTTCCCTGAAGCCCTTTTATTTTTCATATTTTAAAATTTTTTGTCTTTTTAGGGCCACACCCTTGGCATACGGATGTTCCCAGGCCAGGGGTCAAATTGGAGCTGTAGTTGTCAGCCTACGCCACAGCCACAGCCACGCCAGATCCAAGCTATATCTGCACACTACACTGCGGCCCGCGGAAACAGTGGGTCCTTTAAACCACTGAGTGAGGCCAGAGATTGAACCCACATCCTCATGTATACTGGTCAGGTTCCTAACCTGCTGAGCCACAATAGGAACTCTCCCTGAAGACCTTTTAAAACAGATTTGTAAATGCACAAAGTGGTCTAAAACAGAAGAACTAAATAGCTTCATGTGCTTTGTACCAAGGCGCTTATTCTCAGGATAAAGTCTAAGGGTAAGAACCCCTCTTCCTTATTCATCCATTTAGCTCTCCACGTGAGTTCTTGCCACGTGTATTTTCTGCACCTTAATGCATTTTTTAATAATTGCACTCTGTTCTCTCCCTACACTTGTTTCCATATCAGTGTTGATTAGATGATCAACCACTAAAGGATGAAAATGCCTGAAAACCTCCCCCCCCTCCCCGACCACGGTCGCTTTGTTGCCAAGAGAGAAACCTTACATATTTTTCTTCAAATTTCCGAGCAAGGGCCTCCACTTTATGCCTTTCTTTGTCTTCATCATTGAAAGGATCCAAGATATCTTTCTTCTGTAAGGAGAGCATTCCACAAAAATAAGTCAATAAATTCCCACGATGCTATTCACGGTACCTTCACCGACTACTCAACACCTATAAACTGCACAACAAAAACTGTTTTTCAGAAAAGACACGGTAGAATACCTGCTTCCTTCCCATCAGTGTGCTTACTTAAGAAAGTGAAATTTCCATTCGTGAGATTCAACGGAACTTGGTTAAATGCCTACAATCACACACCACAGGAGCAGGTCCTTTAAGGCTCCAAGCACAACAGAGGGGCTTTCATCAGGAATTCACAACCCGGACAGAACTGTTCCAATAAAGTAGTTTCCTTTGTAACCCTAAACATTATTTCATACACTTAAAAACATTATTTTAAGAAGGGGTGCACAGGCTTCACCAGACTTCCAAAGAAGACGATGGCTCAGAAAGGTTAAGAACCCATGAACAAAGTACTCCAAGTTCTTGACAGCTATTCTGCCTTACATGTTAGAAGAGTGGCGTGTACTTGTGCTTTTCAGTGCTACTGAAAGTCAACTCAAGTTCATGGCATTACCTTCCCTTGGAAGTCTATCTTGAAGGATCAATAATTGCCCTTCCCTCCCAATCTCAGTACTCACTCCAGATATTTTCATGTGATTTTCCAGTTTATTTATACTCCATAAACTTACTCTTGCATTTTCTTGTGAATTTTTCAGAGTTGGAACTTAAGCTTCTTTGGCGAGCAATCTTAATTTTAATAAAAGGGTTTAAGATGGTGGAGTACAAGGACTGGAGCTCACCTTCTCTCATAAAAGCAATAAAATTACTATCAACTGCTGAACAACCTTCAACAAAATAGAATGCAAACTATCAGAAAAGATATCCTATTTCAGAAGACAAAGACAAAGAGGAGGCCATATTGAGATGACAGACAGGGCAATTAAGGAGGGGCGATTCCGTGATATAAGCAAATACAAGCAACCCTACACCCTCTGGGGGGATGGGCAGCCCACAGACTGGAAAGGAACTATATCCCAGAGGCTCACCCATGAGAGAGAGTTCTGAGCCCCACCTCAGGTTCCCACACCTGAGGAACTGGCCTTGGGAGGCAGAGCCCCTGGGGCATTTGGCGGAGGGCCAGCAGGGCTTGTGCACAGGACTGGGGGAAACAGGGACTCCACTCTTGAAAGGCGCACACAGGCTTTCC
>PVHT021183594.1:5380781-5515444 GCA_004024745.2 Catagonus wagneri
GTTCTTAACCCACTGAGCCACACCAGGAATTCCCAATCAGATCTTTATCAAGGAAACACATTTTTATCTGAATAAAGAAAACTGGCAAATCCTTCTATCCAAAGGCACTCACCCCAAATAGCACAACCATGGATTAGACTGAAGGAACACTGGCCACTGAAGCCATTAGCTAGAAACTACAGCTGCATGATCTCATCTATCTCAGATATGCTATGAGCCAGGTACCAATCTAATCTTCATTTCACTAGAAGCCACTCTAGAGATCCAAATGCTGCCAAGTGCAGGCGCCTACCATCCTTTCCCTCAGAGCCTAGCCTAGTGGCTTTGTTTTTGTCTTTTGGGGGCTGCACCAGCAGCATATGGAAGTTCCCAAGCTAGGGGTCAAATCAGAGCTACAGTCACGGGCCTACACCACAGCCACAGCAATGCCAGATCCAAGCCACACCTGAGACCTATGCCACAGCTCACAGCAACATTGGATCCACAATCCACTGAGCGAGGTCAGGGATCGAACCCACATCCTCATGGATACTAGCTGGAACTGTTTCCACTGAACCACAATGGGAACTCCCTGCACTTTTCTTATGTACATAGTCCAGTATAAAAAAATTTTACATTAAAGAATTTCCAAAGGATGGTAAGAACTGAAGCTGGGTAATGGGTACACAGGGTCTTATATCGTTCTCGCTACACTGTGCATATTTGAAAAGTTCCATACTGAAAAAGTAAAACAAATCTGCCAGGAAAATAAATCATTTTAAGAATATTTAAGAAATCAAACTGATTCTCAACAGCCCTAAAGGCTGCCCAATAATGGCGCAAAAAAAAAAAGGTACAAAAACAAAACCCACAAAAAATAGGTTTCTAGGAGTTTCGGCCGAGGCGCAGTGGAAACGAATCCAACTAGGAACCATGAGATTTCAGCTTTGATCCCTGGCCTCGCTCAGTGGGTTAAGGATCTGGTATTGCCGCAAGTTGTGGTGCAGGTCGCAGATGCGGCTTGGATCTTGCGTGGCTGTGGCCAGCAGCTGTAGCAACTTCATATGCCACAGGTGCAGCCCTAAAACGAAAAAAAAAAAGTTTTCTTATCCAAAAAGGTAAAGAAACTATTCAGAATATTACGTGCTTTTTTTTTTTCTCTTTTTCTGCCACACCCACAGCATTTAGAAGTTCGTGAGCCCGGGACTGAATCTGACACGCATCTGTGACCTATCCCACAGCTGCAGCAATGCTGTATCCATAACCCCCTGCACGGGGGATTGAACCGGCAATGCCATAGAGACAAGCCAGATCATTACTCCACTACACTACAGTGGGAACTCCCAGAATATCATTTCATTTAGAAGAGATGAGCAGTCTGTCTTTTCTTGCCTGTCCTCCTATTAAGCAGAGTGAGAGTCCCTTAGAAAAGAGGAATGCACAGCATGAAATTCCAGCACTGGAAAAGCCAGCAACTGGTCATATTTTTGCTTTTTCTTTTTTTTAGGGCTGCACCCGTGGCATATGGAGGTTCCCAGGCTAGGGGTCGAATCAGAGCTACAGCTGCCAGGCTACACCATAGCCACAGCAATGCCAGATCTGGGCCACGTCTGCTATCTACACCACAGCTCACAGCAACAATAGATCCTCAACGCACTGAGCGAGTCAGGGATCGAACTACAACATCTTGGTTCCTAGCTGGATTCGTTTCCGCTGCGCCACGACAGAACGCCAAAGGACTGGTCACATTTACATGTAACATTTATAGCCTTGCCATGAAAAGATCTGTTGTTTATTAATTAGCTGTAATTCAAATTAGCCTTGAATCTGCCATACATTTCCTCTAACACAAATCAGGGAATGGTTCTAGAAAGAATTCTATTCCTTCCTGCCAGAAGCAAAACCATTGAACCCTGTGCTTGCTTTGTGAGAGGACCAAAGCCCCTTTAGCGCTGCTTCCACCCTGCAGAACCCCTTGGGCATGAGATCTGCAGACTGAGCCTGGGCCACGGGGGTGTACCTTGTCTGCCGGCTGAAGTCCCTTAACCTTCCCTCGCAAGTTTTTCACCAGCTCTGGGTAGAAGAACTCTGGGCACCGCTTGTGATCCGGCTCAAAGAGGGTGAGTGTAATCCGAACAGCTGCTGCAGCCGGCTCAGAGTCCTGATGCTGTTCTACTCCCCCAATCTCCTCTTTCCGGGATTTCTTCAAAAATGCAGGATTCAGAGGACCTGGGAGAGAGGTGAACTGGACCCTGTGGGGCTCCGACATGGCTACCAACAAGTCTTAGCGGGTGTCACTGCATGGCTTCTGTTAACAAAACAAGATGATAAAAATGATGATTTTTTTTCCTGTTCAGTTTTATAGAGATTTAAGTTAAAAAAAAAAAACTTTCACTGTCAAGAAGAAGCACTGTTAAATTTATCTTAATTACCACTTAATTTTTCTGCTTACCTACTATTTATCTTAAATATAAAGATTTTCATGTACATGTGAAAAGCACACCATATTCTGTCATTCAAAGACAATCACTGTTTAGAATACTTCTTTCCAGTCTTTCTTCTATGCATCTTCATTAAGTCCTTGAAATTACAGAATTCATGTTGACAGAGCCTTAAAGAATCCTCAGAACTGCAAAGAATCCTAGAGAATACTGTTTCTCAATTAATCCAACAGTTTTTTTTCCCTTTTGGGTAAGAATAACTTCTTTCTTCAAACCTCTTTATTTTCATCACCAGCAGTTTACTTTCACGTAGGGCCAGCCATTCTTCACAGTGACAAAGTTTTTCATCAGTTCACAGAAGAACTGCTTACCCCCACGATCTGTCTCTCGTAGTATGGCAAAGCTCACTTCCTAACAACAGCCCCTCACCACCTAAACGTAGGCCTCAACAAAGTGACAAATAATCACATGCCAAAGACCATCAAAGTTGCTTGCAAAAGGTCAAAGCATATTGTGAAATCCAGAATTTCAAGAGTTTACAGAATATAGCCATGTTAAATCACTGTATATACACACTGTGTGTCTACTTCACGTGTAATTTCGTGTCTTACCTTTTATTTTTAATTTATTTTTTTAGGGATGTACCTGTGGCATATGGAAATTCCCAGGCTAGGGGCTAAAACTGAGCTGCAGCTGCCAGCCTACACCACAGCCACAACCACAACAGATCCAAGCCACATCTGTGACCTACACCAGAGTTCACGGCAACGTCAGGTCCTCAACCCACTGAGCAAGGCCAGGGATCAGACCCACATTCTCATGGATACTAGTGGGGTGTGTTTCCGCTGCACAATGACAACTCCTGTCCTGCCTTTCAAAAGTTACATTCTATCACACTGGTAAATAAGGATATTCATTCCAGCCTTATTTATACATGAAAAATGATAGAAGCATACGATATACACAGTAAACCTGTAATGCCTGTCCCTGTCCAGGCATTAATTTAAAAATATAACTCGAACAAACAAAACAAAACAAACAAAAAACTTTAAACAAGCGTTCCCACCATGGCTCAGTGGATTCAAATCTGACTAGCATCCATGGGGATGCAGGTTTGATCCCTGACCTCGCTCAGTGGGGTAAGGATCCAGCATTGCTGTTAGCTGTGGTGTAGGTCACAGATGTGGCTCGGATCTGGCGTTGCTGTGTCTGTGGTATAGGCCAGCAACTACAGCTCCAATTCAATCCCTAGCCTAGGAACCTCCATATGCCGAGAGTGTAGCCCTAAAGAGACAAAGCAAATTAAAATAAAATAAATAAATAAATAAACAAACAAACAAATAAAGTAACCTCATCTAGGTCCAAATTTTAGATAGTATAACTTCAATCTACCTAAACGGTAAAAACGTTTCTCTTGGTTGTGTAAGTGATTTTAAGGCCTAAGATTAGAAAATAAATCAAGCAATAGTACATCAACACTTAGATTTTAGATTAAGTTTTAAATCTTTGTGGTGATAATCACTATTGCTTGTTACCAAGTCATGTGAAACATTTAACAGAATGAGACACATTCATGATCATTAGTTACGATTTTAACTTAAAATGCCTAAGGAAATATAACTAAATTGAAAGTATGCTTTCTAAACACCTGTCTTACATTTACATGCGTATTAAGAGTTAAGACCTCAGTAAGATTTTACTTTTCAGTTTGCAAGCTCACACTTTAGAAGTGTGATGGATCTGAGAGCAAGAAGGAGCATATAAAACTTTAAATGCAGTTTAAAACATCTAAGAGAATTCAGTTTTGTAAAACAAGTTCAGGCGGGGAATTCAATTTGTTAAACTGGTTTCCTAATTCAAACTGTCAAAAATCAAATATATTTTAATGTAAACGTTTTTAGACCTGTAAATAAAAGGTCTGTCAACAAAATTTAAAAGGCTTTTAAAAGCTAAGCACTTAAGATACTCAATTTTTTTTTTTCTTTTAAACGGCTGTACTTTAGGCATATGGAAGTTCCCAGGCTAAGGACTGAACCTGAGCCACAGCTGTGACCTATACCAACTAAGCAGCAACCAGGGATTCTTTAACCCACTGCATCTGGCCTCCAAAGCAAGTGAGAGCAGCTGCTGTCAGATTCTTAATCCACTTCACCTGGGTGGGAACGCCTAGATACTCAATTTTAATGAGTTGAGCATTTTAATGAGCTGAACCTTACTCTAAATAAAAGCACAGTATTCTACAAACAAAGCCATCCCTCTTATAAAACCCCAACTGACGTTAGAATTTAGTTAAAATACTAAATTTTCTTCTGTATCTCAGATTATACCCAGGAGTTTTGTTATTGTTGTTATACACCCTCTTAATCGTATTTTCAAACTGATTCTTGGAGAAATTTAGAAAAACTAACTGAATTTCCATGCTGACTTTGTAATTAGTCTCTTCAATGAACTCAATGGATTTCCCGTGTTTTTCAAGACAGTTCTATCATCCATAGAAATGAGAAGTTTGTCTCCTACTTTCTGAAAAAGTATGTTTTATTTTTGTTTCACATCTTATTGCATTGGCTAGCACTGCCAGAATATTAGACAATATACTCTTTGCCGTGTTTCTGACTGTAATGGGAATGTCTCTAGGTCCAGTGTGATGTCGATCTAAGATCTGTATACTTCATGAAGTCATTAACGTACCCTTCAATTCTTCAAAAAATGAGTTAAGTTAGGAAGGTGTGTTGAATTTTATTGTTCCCTCTTGGAAACTTAAATATGCTTTAAGCTATCAGTTCGGTTTTAAAACAACACAAAATAGTTACCAGTAAATGACAGTTCCTGAAACCAGCTGATGGTACTTTAGGGAAACCGAACTCCAAAGAGAAACCAGGCTGCGGACAAGTCAGTTCGCTAAAAACTCCCCGTTTACAACCAGTGTCTGTATAATACAACACCTATGGGAGATGCCTGTGGACATGACTCGCCACGCTTTCATGCAGGCGGTGACTCAAGAAAAGTCCCGTGCTAAGTTAACACTTGACTGACTCCACGGATACTCAAACTGGGATTGGAACCTTTAAATTTTTTTATACCTGGGATGTTGATGGTTAGGCAGACGCTATGCTGAACTGCTTGTTATTCACAGTTCCCCGTTCAATGGTTTAGTTTTAAGGTACTGAAACCAGCGCAGCGTCTGCCTTCCTGTTGTCAAAACAGCCTGTTCCCAACTTCCCTATAAGTGTCAAACTACAACAAGGCTTACGTGAGAGCCCAGTTCCGACAAAGACACGTACCTTTGTCTCCGGCGCGACGTAGGCTACGGCCCCGAGGGCCGCACTCGTTCCCCCGTGGCCGTCCTCATGCCGGCCCGGGAGCCCGGGCAGCCGCGCTGCTAGCGGCCGGCCACCGAGCCATGCCTCCCGGCAGACGGACGGCCCACGCCACGGCCCATGGCCGAGTCCCCGCGCGCCCGGGGGGGGGGGGGGGGGCCTCGCCGGCAGTGCCGCCGCGCCTGCCCAGGAGGAAGCAGAGAGACACCGGCTCCACGTCGGCCGGGCAACTTGGGACTTCGGTGCGGGCAGCACTGTGTCCCGGGAAAACCTGCGACGCGGACGCAGGCTCGGAGCCTCTCCCTGGACTCCGGCCGTTAGAAAGCGCGCTCTGAAGGACCTGTCCGCCCTCCGAAGGACCTGTCCGCTCTCCGGGCACGGCGACGAAGATCCCGCCGGGCGCGGGGCCCCGTGCGCGAGCGGAGGCTGGCTTCCAGGCCGCGCCGAAGTCCGTCAGGGCAGCTGCCGGCTCCGAGACGCTGCCGGCCCCGGGCCCGCGCGGGACTAACGGCCGTAACGGAAGCGCCGAGGGGGAGGGAGCTGGAGGCCAGGGCCCGGGGGCGGGGCTGGCCGCAGGACCGGCTCCTTGGCTCGCTGGCTCGCTCGCTCCGCCGGCTGCACCGTCGCCACCGCCTCAGACCGCTGCGCTACGTTGTCACGAGCCGGAGGGAGGGGGAAGAAGCCGGGAGTCTCCGAGCTCCGGCGCGCGGAGACCGCGGCACCCGGGTCACGTGCCGCTAGGCCGGCCTATGAGTCTGGGCGGGCGCGGTGACGTCAGAGCGGCGGCGTGTCCGGTTACGGTCAGCCCCCATCACGTGACCGGGCTCACTCCAATGGGCGGCACCTGGGCGACTTGATGTTCCCGGCGGCCCGTGCGCCGGCGGTGGTTGGGTGGTAAGATGGCGACTGTGAGTCTGCGGCTCGGCGATTTGGTGTGGTGAGTCCAGGCGGCCGGGACCAAGCGATGTGCGCTGGGGAACTGCCTTCCTGTGCGTAGGGTTCGCAGCCCGCCCCGGGGCTGCCTTTCTCTTCGCTCCAGGTGGCGGAGAGTGGGCGAGACGAGGTGCGGGCGCTGGGAGCGACGCCGGGCGGAAGGGGCAGCCTGGCCCTGGGGGACTGAGGCCGAGGGTTGCCCTGGCGAACCCGGCTTTGAGCCGTGGAGAGGGCTGCGAACCAGACCCGGACTCCGGCGGCCGCCCTGAGGGGAGTGCGCGGCTCCCGCGGACCCCCGGTTCTCGCCTCGGGTTCTGGCTGGGGTTCCCGGGAAAGCGGGAGAGCCGGGGAGCCTGCGGAACCATCGCGTCCCAGCCTGCCCGTCGAAACCCGCCTTGCGATAGAACCGACCCGTGCGGGCGGCTCGGCCGGGGGGGGTGTCGAAACCGGAGTGCTTGGCGCTGCCCTGTGAAGAAATGGAACGGGGACTTCTCCTTTACAACTGGAGGCTTGGCAGGGACCAGTGCCTCCTTGGGTGCTTCTCGTGGTCAGCTTCTGTGTCCCAGACAACCGCCCGAACCGGGACTGACTGTCGCCGCCTCCCTCCAGCTGAGCTGCGTAGCTCGTTTCTCGACCTAGAGGAAGGGTTTCCATTAGCGTTTGTCAAAGCCGGACTGGGGGATGAAACCAGACTTTGTAAGGGGAAGTCTGTGTTTACAGAGCAGACCGTCCCGCCGCCCCCGATACGTCACGGGGAGGCTCCGGACAAACGACTCCTGGTAGTTTTGTTTTTCTGTATCCCTTGTCACCGGAAGAATGCACATACCTTAGGCACACAAGTCTACAATTTGCATTGCATTTCTGAGGGGTTTGGGCCTCTTGGGCCTAGCTGTGGAAGCCACAATAAGAACTTCTGGTTGCCAGCTTTTTTGTTCTGGCACTTGAGCGTGGAGGTGGAAATTTAAAAAAATAAATGGCATGTTGAGTGGGTTGAAGGAGATGGACTGGCCTTTCCAGGGCAAAAGCTGACTCTTTGTGTTTTCTCTAGGGGGAAACTCGGCCGGTATCCTCCTTGGCCAGGAAAGGTGAGTGTCCAGCTGACATCTGAGGTTGGGTTTGAGGAGGTGGAGAATGTAAGGTTTATTCCCTTGAATTCCTAACATTGAGTTTAACTTGGCCTATTTAAATTACACTGGAAACTTTTTTTTTCCTCCAATATCAGTTTTTTTTAGAAAAGACAATATGATTTAAACCAAGTCATTTAATCTACAGTAGTTATTGTTTCTTGAATTAGAAGTGGTTTGTGGAAGAGTCTTTTAACCCTGAAAATCCATTCTAACTTGAATTTAGCTTTGCACATAAACCTAATGAATGGAGAAGAAAACAAATTTTCCAGGAAGAAAAATCTAAATGTGGGTTAGTGAAAAATCAAAGTATTTTTGTCCCACTAAGTTTAAATCTTTCCGTTTTACCATATGTGCTGCTCCAGTGCATTGCAGAAGCTGGCATTCCACATTTTGCATGAAGCGATCCTTCATAGCTTTTCATCCGATCTGTTTTTATATTCTTGCTAGGAGCCTAGGAAATGTCTTTTAGACTCTGTGCAATATGGCATTTTCAGTGCCTCAGTGCCTTCATTGTCACTGTTAACCTGTCTCAACTCTTCCTGCACAGAGGTATTTTTAAGAATGTTCTCTACATTTTCTCCATAATGACAGCATCACACTGCAGGAGGTGGTGATGTTGGTCTGCTTCTGAAACAGGGCCGTTTTAGTAAAAGGGGCTTTGTATCTACTGAACACTGTTTTACATGATAGACATGGGGAACTTCTAGAATATTTGCACATTTCTACACATCTCAGTAGAAAAGTACCAGATTTGGACGTAAACTAGGCCCTATGTTTGGTTTTGTTTTTTAAGACATATTTCTTTTTTGTTTTTTTTCTTTCCATTACCAACTTATAGCTGTGGGAAAAAAATCTTTTTTTCCTCCTTTTATCTCCTAGATTGTTAACCCACCCAAGGACTTAAAGAAACCACGTGGAAAGAAATGCTTCTTTGTAAAGTTTTTTGGAACAGAAGATCAGTGAGTAGTGCTCACCAAGAATTTCTCTACCTTCATCTTTTGGGCATTGCCCCCAGTTGAAGCTGCTTTGTGAATATTCTCAGGATCCTTGTTCAGTCTTATTATAGTCCGCAGGAATGGCATATCATTCTGGCTTCATACCTAAATAAAAGGTGCTATTCTTACCTCCCAGAAATTATCCTGGGTAGCTGTCCTAGGGCCAATAACAGGGACAGTCAGGTGGGAAGTAGGGTTGCCACCTTTTAAATACAATAGTCTCATTGAGATCGTTTCTCGAGCCTCTTTTACCAGAACTCCAAACTCCACAGGCAGTTCCTTTATGAGGGTGGTGTTCCTTTATGAGGGTGGTGTTTGATTCTCTTTTAATGATTGTCATCGTGGTTCGGCCTAAGGTAGGAAAAAAAAAAAGTTAAAGCTAAAGAGTTTCATTTATCTTTATAAAAGTAATTGTTTAATCTTATTTTTGTGAAACTAGATGACTTGATTTAGCATTGTGCCAGTAAAGCTTTTTAATCAGATCTGTCCTATCTTGATAGATCAGAACTATTTGAGATTCTTTGATGACCGTGTAAGAAATCACTGTGGGGGTTCCCAGTCATGGCTCAGTGGAAACAAATCTGACTAGTATCCATGAGGTTGAGGGTTCAATCCCTGGCCTCGCTCAGTGGGTTAAGGATATGTCTTTGCTGTGAGCTGTGGTATTGGTCGCAGATGGCAGCTGAGATCCCGTGTGGCTGTGATGTGGGCCAGCAGCTACAGCTCCGATTGGACCCCTAGCCCGGGAACCTCCATATGCCACCAGTGCAGCCCAAAAAGACAAAACAAAACAAAAAAAAGGCACTGTAAAGGGAAGAAAATGTAATCGAGTTTCCAGTGATTTGTTTAGCTTTCTTGTCTCATCTTAATTCCATCAAGTTGATTACCTAGATGGTTTGATTTCTTTAAGTAGCTAGGTTTCTATTTATGATTTTTTTTTTTTTTTATGCTTTCTAGGAGTACCTGCGGCATATGGAAATTCCCAGGCTAGGGGTTCAGTTGGAGCCGGCTTCGCCACAGCCATAGCAATGTGGGACGCGAACCTCGTCTGACCTGCACCACAGCTCGTGGCAGCACTGGATCCTTGACCCACTGCGCAGGCCAGGGATGAGTCCTCATGGGTACTCGTCGGATTCATTTCTGCTCTGCCACAAGCGAACTTGTGTTTCTGTTTATGATTTTTACAGGAAGATGTTGCTTTAGGTTTGAAAAATGTCTGTGACTTTTCTGATAAATCTAATACTGATGGTTAAAATATGCATTTCTAGGAAGTGATATATATAATATTCCATGGGAAGATCTCTTACAGTCTTTTTCACTGGCAAGTTGATGAGTCAGAGTGCTCATCCTGTTTAGAGTTTGCGTGGCGTGTCTCTTCACCATACACGTATACCAACATACTCAGACCCAGTTGTTGTCACAAACCAACTTAGCATTTTGGTGGCAATATTTCAAGGGAAGTCACTAGCCTGGAGCTGTGAGAGCCAGAGACAGTCTGGAAGAGAGAAGGTTCTGGCACTGCTGTGAATTTCACAGGAAAGATTGTCTGGATGCATAAAACAAGTACTGATTTTGCAACCACACTGAGCATTGCTCAGCACGGAAGGGAGCATATAGAAAAGCATCTGTCCTCATCTTCGAGGAACTCAAGTGACCAGAAAACATTTCATCTGGGATTGAGTGCAGAATGAGTGATGCATGGAATAAAGGGTTCTAGAACGATGAGAGATCCGCAGAAAACAGGTCAGAGAGGCTGATGGAAGAGATGGGGTTTGGATCAGGCTGGAGGATGGACAGAATTTGGATAGGCAGGAATGGTGAGGGCATTCCAGGCAGTGGGGCCACTGTAAGCTACTGGGAGGTAAGTTGCATGTGTGGACAGAGCGCCTTCCTGCCTGAGTTAAAGAACTTATGCTTGGGGTGAACAGAGGCGATGTGGTCGGCCCGGCTTGATTAGCTAAAGTTTGAAACACAAAAGACTCACAGAAAGCGGGCAGTTAGGTTACAGGAGGCTGGAAAGCCGTGATGTCTCTGTGATGATTTTTTAAATACTGGAAGGTAGAAGAATAAACCATAGGCCCTGTGTGTGAGAAATGCTATGTGTGAATAGGACCCAAAGTTGGATCTGAGTGACTCTCAGCACTCAACCACTCAATCAGGCAAAGCAGTGGAGCCGGTGAAAAGGATGTGCCTACGGAACCCACAAAGAGCATGGTGGTGGTAGTGGTGATGTGATTTTTAACTGAAGTTCTTTGAGGAGATTCGTCAGCAAGTGGATACATGGCAACTGCTAGATAATATCTTTAGCCTTTAAACCTCCTTGACAGAGTTCCACATTAAAAAAAAAAAAAACATTTTTAAATTAAGTCACCAGGAGTTCCCGTCGTGGCTCAGTGGTTAATGAATCCGACTAGGAACCATGAGGTTGCAGGTTTGATCCTTGGCATCACTCAGTGGGTCAAGGATCCGGCGTTGCCGTGAGCTGTGGTGTAGGTCGCAGATGCGGCTCGGATCCTGCGTTGCTGTGGCTGTGGTGTCGGCCAGCGGCTACAGTTCCTGTTAGACCCCTAGCCTGGGAACCTCCATATGCTGCGGATGCGGCCCTGAAAAGACCAAAAAAAAAAAAATTGTCACCATAGGACTGACATGTTAACTTTTTGTGGCTAAGCAGTTGCCTTAGCAAAAGGAAACAAAGGATAAGGATCTGCAGCTCTTCTCTAAAGGGAGAAGGGTTCTTAGAGATCAGTGTTAAAGCAGACTTTATTTAGGAGCTTTATATATATTATCTGAGGGCGAGGGCTCCAGATTGTTCGATAGCAGCAAATTACTTTGGTGAAGGAGCTCTGGGTTTGTTAGCAGCATAATGTGCATTTAGATAGTGGTGTTACCCACCCTGTGGTTGGGCTGTTTCACTTTTCTAAGCCTCTGTGTCTTCATCCACATGTGGGGATAACACTCCCGACGTGGTAGTTAGGAAGAAGCAGCGTCACTTCGTGTTGGTTGGCATAGAGCAGCTATTCAGCAGACGTCAGGTCACGGTATAGATCTGCTATAAAAGGAAGTAGAACTGGTAAGACACAGGTCGCTTTAAGTAGGAAAATGTGAGAGAGAGACACAGACCCGGCGTGGGGTGGGGCGGGCCCTTGAAGAAGAGTTGGAGAACCCTCAGATGGCAGCCAGGTCGGCTCTTTTGACCTAAAAGGCTTTGAACACAAAACAGTACATTATTCCACCATATTTGTTTGGTTTCGTTTTTTAATTATTTTCTCTTTTTTCTTATTTTACATTGTTCCACCTTTATGTAAAAACTGTACTGTGCCTTGCCAGAAGTGCGGTGTGCTGCCTAGTCTGTCCTCCCAGTAGGATCTGGTGGAACCCATCAGGAATGGAAAAGGGGACTGAGGTGAAAGCATGGGACTCTTTACTATGAAAGAGCAAAGACTGAAAAAAGAACACGATCAGAATCGGTGAAATAAGGAGTGACCTAAGGAGATAAACACTGACTTGGTCGTAAATCCTCAGATGTTTCGACAAGGGGCACCGTGAGTAGAATAAATGTGTGCTTGGGTTTAGGGCGTATGTAAGGAGTACTAGGTGAGACACGTTTAAGAGGTAATTTGCCCAGAAAATGCAAGTGGGCTTTTATTAAGGATGAGAACGGTTTTGCGAAGGGCAAAGCCTTAAGTGGCTACAGAAGAGTTTGGACTCTACCTCACCTTTAATGCTTGATGCCAGGGAGAGGGACATGTGCTCCTGGTACTTCCTGGGTTAAAGACTTCATTTTCATTTGGTCACTGGGCCCTGACCTCAGTGGACATGTTCTGACCCAGTGAGGTCGTTTCTGTATTCCTCAGGAACATAGGATTCAGTCAGGGATGTTTGGTTTCAAAACTGACATGTTACTTAATGAAAAATATATGTAGATGTGGTTTTTTTCTTTAATTAAGCAAGAACCTGTACTGAAGAGTGAAAGGGCAGGTCCTTAAGATCAGTGGTGATTTCAGTCTTTTAGACACCTGAGTTTTCTCTCTTTCTTCCACTTTGAAAACATCTCGTAAATGATGTTGACTTCCCAGTGTTAGGAAGAGAGGACCAGGGAGTGATGTCACCAGGATGGCTATGTAGTTCTTCCTGCTTCGCTCCCCTCACAAGAAGTTAGAGAAGACTAGACCTTCCCAGCCAGCCTCCCTTGTGAGGGGAAGGGCTTGGTACATGGCTGGAATCAGCTCTCTGAACCTGGAGAGCTACATGGCAATTGCCCGTGGTCATTTTCTATCTTGTGGAAATACAGAGGGGAAAACAACTTCAGTGTAACTTTGCCAAATCCACCATGTGACCACAGCCAAAGATTAAGTCTCAGGCGCCTGAGGGTCCACCGTGGACAGGTGGTTGCCCATCAGACTAGAACCTGAGCTCAGGGTTTAAACGTTTCATCAGTGGATGGCAGAATGGAGGGAGTTCAGTTTGCAGGTGCTCAGAAACCGCCAGCAGCAAACCAGTTCAAAGAGTAGCATGGTCAAACAATGGGTAAATCCTAAACAACTGCCTAAGAGTTTCCATAGCAGTCTTCACATCTGATCCTCACAACACCTCTTGCAGGAGACAGAGTAGTTGTTCTGGTTCTTATTTTTCAACAGATGGAGAAACAGAGAAGCGGGAAATTTAAGGATTTAAGTGGTAAGTCCAGGGTCCCAGCCTGAGGTGCTTTTTATGTCAAGCCAGATATAAGGCGAGATGGGCTGGTTGTGAGGTGTCTGTGTACTCAGGTAACCTAGAAAAGTGTGGCCCATGCTCAGAAGCATAACAGGTTGGAACCACCTGAACATCCCTTTTTCTTTTCACATGGCACCTAATTGACCACTTATCCTGCATCCAGCACCATGTAATGGTTGGAGAATTGAGCCAAGTGGGCTAGTGAGGGCCACTGCTCCAGTATTTGGACGGAGCCAGCAGTGTACCTGTCCTCGAGCTGGCCAGTAGCAATCCTCGAGAACAGGGTGCTGAGCAGATTCTCCTCTCCAGCCGAGCAGCCCCTGTCCTCCAGGTGAGTCCTTTCCTGGCAGAGGCAGTGGATCCAGGAACAGGTGTCATTCACCAGAATCATAGAAACTGGCATAAAAAGAACTGACTGGCCACATTGGCGTTGGCAGTGCAGCTTGAGAGCCTCATCCAGCCTTTGGGAGTATTTTCAAGTTTCGGAAACAAATCTTCCATATCTGTCTTACCTCAAGTCTTTGTTGATGTCTGTTTGATAATTGATGCTTGAAATTGTTAGTTGTAGCTTTTTTGTTGTTGTTTTGTTTTTTTGATTTGCCTTTTTTTTCTCGGGTGACTTGATTTCTGAATAGCTTAGACTTGAACCTGTTAACACCTCAGTAATCCTCAGCCTGTGTCATTGGTTTAAGGGGGTAGGGGGCACGCCTAGAAATTATTTACTAAATACTACTCATCAAATATAGATGGAGAGGTGAATCCACATCTTCTGAGCCGTCCTGGTTCTCACCTGTGAACTGTGCTTGCACGTGTGTACTCTCTCCCGCCTGCCCAGGTCATTGGGTCTGTGCAAAGTCACGTGTTACGATGTTTTAGATGTTCTGAAGACTGGCTTCTTTAATATGTCTACATGGTCTGATTTTAATTTAAAGGGAAAGAAAGTTAGAATTAAGGAAGTGCTTGAAAATGTGTGGGTTTTTTAATTCATTTTGAGCATGTAATCAGAGGATGCTTTAGTGGAAGTTTTATATTCGTAAATGACAACCATTTGTGGGAAATGTATCAATGCCAGGGTAAGTTTGCCACTTCTGGCCCCCTTACAGGTGCAGTTCACACCGGCAGCCACACAGCAGCCACCCATCTGAGCAAACCTCTTCAAGGAAGTCATAGGGGAAACCCTCGGGCAGTCAGACCAGCCCCATGTACTACAGCAGAGGCCTTTATTGTTGATTTGTTGCCTTTTAAGACTTATAAATGTGTATGCCCCCCCACCATCAAGCTATAAACCATTGAAACAGTTCCATTCATCCTCATCCCTCAGCCACCCAGTTTTTGGCCCCAAGGCATCCAGTTACACTAGTTTCTTCTGTCATGTCTGGAGTTCCCGTCGTGGGTCAGCAGAAACGAACCTGACTAGCATCCATGAGGACACAGGTTGGATCCCTGGCCTCCTCAGTGTGTTAAGGATCTGGTGTTGCCATGATCTGTGGTGTAGGTCGCAGATGCAGCTAGGATTTGGCATTGCTGTGGCGTAGGCCAGGGGCTACAGCTCCAGTTGGGCCCCTAGCCTGGGAACCTCCATTATGTCAAGGGTGTGGCCTTAAAAAGACAAAAAAAAATTTTCTTCTGGCACGTCCCTCCGGAGATACTGCATGTGTGATCAGGAAGCCGCACGTTCCTCTTTCCTGTCTTTACACAGTGCTAGCATACTACACTGCTCTGTATCTTGCTGTTTTCAACTTAGCCAAGTATCTTAAGAGACCCTCCATTTCATTCTCTGTAATGACCTCACTGATTGCTAGTTTGCTTGTTTTTAGGCATTTACTTCTACAAACAATGTGTAATTAACTTCCTTGTATATAGAAGCAAAGGCAATTCATTAGACACAACTTGACTAAACCTGATTTTTGTGACTTCCCAGTGCATAGCAAATTGGTTGGAAAAAGCACAACTCCATCCACATTAAGAGAGAAATTACAAGTTAAAGCTTATTTCAAGGAAAGAAACAGAATGGTCGCTTTAAAAACAAGCAGTTGGATCAGTGACCTTTCTGGCGCATTGGGATGCAGGTTCCCTCTCTGGCCCAGCACAGCGGGTTAAGGATCCAGTGTTGCCACATCTGTAGCCTCGGTCAAAACTGTGGCTCATATCTGATTCCTGACCCACGAACTCCATATGCCACTGGGCGGCCAAAAAAAGTAAAAGAGAAAAATTTTAAAAATATGCAAACAACAGCAACAACCGCAAAAAAACCACTATAGCCATTCAGTGTTTAACCCAAAGGCCAGCAATCTGCCCCCCGCCCCTGCCCAAGGTACCTGAAAGATATCATTTATTTGGTGATTGTTGAGCCCCAGTTGCATGCCAGGCCCTGGCTGATGGGCCTCAGTGGCTGGAGAATGGGGCGTTATTGAACCTCCAGCCGAAAAGCCTGAAAAGGTTTTGCAGTACAGTCTATGAAGAAGAAAATTTTTCTTTTTTTTTTTTTTTGCCATGCCCGTGGCATACAGCACTTCCCAGGCCAGGGATAGGACCCAAACTGTTGCAGTGACAACGCCAGATCCTTAAGCTGCTCTGCCACAAAGGAATTCCTGGAGAAAAAATTTTTGAGATGGCCGAAGTGAATTTCAATTTGTCTTGCTTTCAATCCTTGGGCTCTGATGGGCTGGCTTTTTATTTACTGTTTTTCTGATGTGACAGGTATTTCTCCAACAAGAGGTTGATTGCTTAAGTAGAAATCAACTTAACATTTAAGAAATTAGCAAGAGGAGTTCCCTTCGTGGCTCAGTGGTTAACGAATCCGACTAGGAACCATGAGGTTGCGGGTTCGATCCCTGGCCTTGCTCAGTGGGTTAAGGATCCGGCGTTGCCGTGAGCTGTGGTGAAGGTTGCAGACGCGGCTCGGATTCCGCGTTGCTGTGGCTGTGGCAAAGGCCGGCGGCTACAGCTCCTGTTAGACCCCTAGCCTGGGAACCTCCATATGCTGCGGGTGCGGCTCTAGATAAAGGCAAAAAGACAAAAAAAAAAAAGAAATTAGCAAGAAGTTCTTAACATTTTTTATATTTATCCTCGTCACATTTTACTGTCAGTTCTTTTAGCCAACTGTTTTCACCTCTCAGAGAGGGTCATAATCATGGAAAATTTCATTGTAGTATCTCCAGTGCCAGTAAGTATTTAGGATGAATGAATGTTACTGTTCTTCTGGCAGAAATCAGTAATCCACTTAAAGTTCTTCCGCAGAAACATAGGCATGGATTTTATTGGCACTTCCTGCACAGGTGTCCTCACCTTTCCTCTGAATCAGAGGTCAGTGTGAGGGGAGGATGAGGGAGGCAGGGTTGGGATTCTTAGAGTCTCTTGTTCCATCCGACTTAGGCCAGGAACTTGTGCAGGTCTCAGCTTCTGACCTGACGTTCGGAGAAAGAGGAGGCCTCTCCTGAGGACTGTGGGTCTTTGAGCTTAATTGCTGACACTGGTGTCACCTCAGAGCTACCAGTTAATCTCCAAGTTTGACCTGCTCTTTGGGGTGTCTGGCTTTTTGTCTGATTGCTCTGGTGGTCTGTCCTCAGAAACAAGTACTCTGATATGCGGTCAGATTTTTTTGTTTTGTTTTTGTTTTTGTTTTTTAGGGCTGCACCCACAGCATATGGAGATTCCCAGGCTAGGGGTCCAGTTGGAGCTGTAGTCACCGGCCTGTGCCATAGCCACAGCCATAGCAACGTCAGATCTAAGCCGCATCTGTGACCTACACCAGAGCTTACGGCAACACCAGATCCTTAACCCGCTGAGTGAAGCCAGGGATCGAACCCACAACCTCATGGTTCCTAGTTGGATTCGTTTCCACTGTGCCACGATGGGAACTCCTAGGGTCAGAATTTAATTTCATTTTTCCTCCCTGTAGATTGGATCTGTTGAGTCTGTTGTGTCAGACTTCAGACTCCCCTAGAAAACTTTGAAACTTCACTGGAAAGGTACCTGCTTACCTCATCTCTTTGGAGCTTTATGCAGTGAGACCAGCGTCTGAGTTCCTGTTCACTGTCGCACTCCCCCTAGTCTTCTTTACCTGCGGATAACATGCCTAGTCCTGGTTTGCACTCAGGTTTGCATACGGCTGGTTCCAGAGGTTGTGTTTATACAGACCCATTTTCACAACCGTTAGCACCACCGCTTGAAGCACAGATGGAGGCCAGTTTCCCGAGTTGACAGCTGATGACTCTCTTCATTTTCATGTGCCATGCACTGTTTATAGGAATAAAAATCAGAGGAGCATATTCCTCTACCTTCAGTTGCAAGCAAAATCTTATTTGTAAAAGCCTTCTTTTATGACTGTTGCCCTTGTTCCAAACTATGTGTCACATGTTTTGCGCTGTTTAGTAGCCATGGATACAATCATTTATGAACAAATATAGGCGCCAAGGCTGCAGATATCTATAAGAGCAGCAGAGTTTTGAAGATGTTTCCTTTCTTTGCTCTTTTTTTTTTTTTTGTCTTTTTAGAGCTGCACCTGTAGCATATGGAGGTTCCCAGGCTAGAGGTCCAATCAGAGCTGTCACCGTTGGCCTACACCACAGTCACAGCAAATGCGGGATCCGAGCTGCATCTATGACCTACACCACAGCTCATGGCAATGCCAGATCCTTAACCCACTGAGCGAGGCCAGGGACTGAACCTGCATCCTTATGGATACTAGTTGGGTTCATTAACCGCTGAACCACGACGGGAACTCCTGGCCCTTTCTTTAGCATCCTAGATTGTCAGTGAATTGACAAGTCATCAGTCTGGCTCAAGTTGTTGATGGGCAGTGATGCTGCTGTGGTTGATAATGCTTCCAGGTGCCCTGACTTATCACCTGGGATCCGTGTGGGACCAGTTGTACTGTGGTGGGAGTGGGAGAGCATCTCCAGGTTTCCTCTGCCTTGAGCAAGTGGCAGGGTGTGTGTGGTTCAACACGGAAGTCTGGTGATCTGGTGAATAAGAGCGGAAATAACCTCCTATGAGGTGATTTTTTTTTGGGGAGGTGGGAGGAGGGTGCTGATTTGGGTGGTGGCTCTTTGACGTATTTTGGGAAAACATACCTTTAGGCTCAAGAGCTCGGGGTGTTTAGTAGCATGTTTTGGAAAAATGGCAAACCTGTTTCAAAGTCCAATTAAACCCAAACAGATACTTGCTGGGGTGAGGTCTTCGATACTGGTTGGCGTAGGCATTGTGGATCACATCCTTTCTCTGTGTGTTTTCTGCCAGTGCTTGGATCAAAGTGGAACAGCTAAAGCCATATCATGCCCATAAGGAGGAGATGATAAAGATTAACAAGGGAAAACGATTCCAGCAGGCTGTGGATGCCGTAGAGGAGTTCCTCAGGAGAGCCAAAGGGAAGGACCAGGTGAGAGACCACTATTCTCTCTTGATGCCGACTCTAGACCAGTTATTTTTGCCTAGTAACTAACAGGTTAAATGTCACCGGAGGAGTTCCCTGTCGTGGCGCAGCGGAAATGAACCCAACTAGAAACTATGAGGTTGCAGGTTCGATCCCTGGCCTCGCTCAGTGGGTTAGGAATCCAGCGTTGCCATGAGCTGTGGTGTAGGTCGCAGATGTGTCTCAGATCGTGTTGCTGTGGCTGTGCCGTAGGCCGGCAGCAACAGCTTTGATTAGACCCCTAGCCTGGAACCCTCCATGTACCGAGGGTGCAGCCCTCAAAAAAAGACAAAAGACAAAAAAAGTCACCCGAATCCAAAACTCTGTTCTTATGAAATTCCAGTGGAGAGAGAGCTACTTCAATTCTAAGGGATCAGCGTTTTGCTAATGAACTTGAAACTGCATGCATGCGGCTGACCTTTCTGGAATAGACTGTTGGCTCTTACCAAAGTCGCTTGGGCCCAGAAGTATGTCTCAGCTTTTGAGTACAGCACAGGCCTTCTCCCTTTATAGCCTGGAGATGAACACGGCCTCTGGGGTGTAGCCCCCGCCCGGGTCCAAGTCCAGTTTGGGCACTCTGGGCAAATGACTTGAATTTTTTTTTTTTTTAATTCCACTTCCCTAAATGTAAGTGGAGATGATAGCAGAGCCTATTTGGTAGGGTTGTTGTGTCGATAACGCATTAAAGCGCTTATCACAGGGCGTGGCTCGTGTGAATAGCGGTAGTCATCGTGGCGCCGTAGCGGTGGTTATCTTTATTATTATTAAACTTTCAGACATCATCCCACAATTCTGCTGATGACAAGAGTCGGCGTAATTCCAGTGAGGAGAGAAGTAGGCCAAACTCAGGTGATGAGAAGCGCAAGCTTAGCCTGTCTGAAGGGAAGGTGAAGAAGAACGTGGGAGAAGGAAAGAAGAGGGTGTCTTCAGGCTCCTCAGAGAGAGGCTCCAAGTCCCCTCTGAAAAGAGCCCAAGAGCAGAGTCCCCGGAAACGGGGTCGGCCCCCAAAGGATGAGAAGGTTTGTTTTCTCTCTGTAGCTTCCGGGATTAGGGAACTTTTTTGGTAAATGGCAGAGCTGAGCGCTGTGATCTGCTTCAGCTCCCTGAGTGGACGTAGAGGCCTGTGCTCCGAGCTGTCCTCAAGGGTTCTGCAGGCTGAGGGTGGGCCACGGCCTGGGTATACAGGCATGAAATAGGGACGTGAGGCTCGAGTGTTCACCCGGATGGCCCAGGGAAGAGAAGGGCCCACCTGAGCCAGCGTGCGGGGGCTGGTGCCAGAGGCGGCTGAGCAAGAAAGAAGGGCAGCCTTCCGTAGCCGACGGGCACGGCCCACGTGGGCTTGCTGCTGGCGTGCAGTCTCAGTGCTGGTAGAGGACAGGAAGGGAAGCAACAGGGGGAGGTAGGTTGTCACTAGCTCGTGGGGAGCCTTGAGGTCTGCCCAAGCAGTGTTACACTATTGTAGGGGCCGGTAGGGGGCCGTGGAGGTGTTTGAGCTGGATGTGTAGGTGGCAGCGTGCAGTGACCAGTGTGTTGGGGATCGTGGAGAGCAGAGAAGAAAGGCTCAACGCCAGCGAGAAGGGTAACCTCAGGTGTGCGTTCGTAAGGCGCCCTGCTGGGGGTGATAGCGGTACCGACAGGCCCCGTGTGAGAGGCACCGCACAGGAAGAGGGTGCGGGGGCTGCGTGAGAAAAGGAGCGGGGATGCGGTGTCAGGTTTGTGCCTGGGGCAGCAGTGATCGCCTCACTGTGGCTTCCGGGGGAAGAGGACAATCTGAGTGTGAGGCGTTTGGCATGACGTCTAGACCGCCGGGAAGGCTTCTGGTAACCTTAGAATGGAAGTGGAGGGGTAAGGACCAAATACGCGAGAGGACGTCAGGTCCACGAGACCAGACGGTGCTGCTTTCCGGGAAGGCGAGGGGAGAGAAAGCTGAAGGCAGGCGTCGGCTTCTCAGACCCAACGCCCGTAGCACCGGGGTGGAAGAGGTGGACAGAGACAGCAGAGTGAAGTTGAGCAGAAGTTACTCTCTCCTTCCCCAAACGGCTTGTGTCTGAGTCTGAGAAGCCACGGGAGGAAAATCTGAGACGAGGGGGTAGTCTGTCAGAACAGAGGGGAAGGTTGTAAGAGTAGGTGGGGGTTAGAAGCCAGATGGCTGGCCCAGCAGCGGGGTGACGAGGCCATGATGAAACACTAGATGTCAGATCAAGGCGCTCACGTTGAGGCACCAGCGAGACCAGGCGGGGAAGGGAAGGGCATGCTCCAGGCAGCTGAGCGTTCGGAGAGCCGGCGGTGGGCTGGCTGGGAAGGAAGGCCATGCGCCACCCCTAGGGTTCTGGCCAGCTTTGCCAGATCGTCTGGTTTTTTCAAAAGAAACAGGAAATACAGATTTTTTTAGTGAAATGTTCCAATTTTAAATGTTAGAAGCTAATTCAAATTTTTGAAACACTTTTAGGTCCAAAGGAGCATCTGTCTGGACTAGATTGAGCCTGTCAGCTGCCACTGTGCAACCTCTGCTTTAGAGAAGGTCCTTTTCACTGCTAAAAGGCCTAAGACAGAGAGTATCTGTAGCGGTGGGGATAGCCCAGGTGACCTTGAGCTCAGGGACCCTCCAGCCAAAGGTGGAGAAGGTTGTGAAACTGCCGGGTGCAGTCCATGAAGAACTTTTCAGGGAAGTTGCTGAGTTGATCCAGTCGAATTGATATTCTGGGGACCCAGAGGAATCTGGGCTGTCAGGTTTTACGCTCTTCTCCAAATGCATGTTGTCTGGTGTCTTAAGTCGTGGATCTTGCCAATTCCTGTGCGCACCCTGGAGAGAAGCAACTTCTTTTTGGATAAAGGGAAGTATAAAGGAGAGATTAGGAGGAGGACCTTGGCTTTGAACCGTGACTCCATGACATGCTACAGCTGGGTGACCTTGGCCAACTGCCTTTGCCTCAGTTTCCTTGTCTGATTTCGGGGAATAACGATACCTGCCTCTTAGGTTTGTTTTAAGAATTAACTGAGCAGCACAAGCAGAGCAATTAGGACCATGCCTGTAACGCCACACATTGGAGGAGCATTATACGTTTATTATTTTTGACAGTAGCCAGTTGTGCAGTGAGAGTATGGTGGTTTTAGTGCCACCCCAGGGCCCACTGCCATGCTTGCTGGTAGGAACACGTTGCACAAGAGTGTGTGTTGCTGTAGTAATTGTCCTTTGGCTGGTGAGCTCCTCTCTGAAACAGAGCGCAGTAGCCCAGCTAAGACCTGGGCAGGGCCCCCGGTGATTGCCGCTATGGGCCAAAATTCTCTGTCCCATGAGGAGTAACAGAAAAGGCTGACCTTGATGGCAGGGCTGTAGCTTGCGTGTGGGAAGGCAGAGGCAGGCTGTGTGTGGATTCCACGTGGGAGCCATGCTGAGGGCTGCACACTCGCCCGCTCCCTGGGGCTCTTATTCTGAGGACTGCAGCTCTGGGCACCAGTCCCCTGGACAGGACAGAACTGCCCCTTGGCTCTCCTACAACCCAGACTCATGCAGAGAGCAAGGATGCAGGAGTTGAGGCTTTTGGTTAGTGCTGGACAGAGAGCTGTGCTCTCCCCTTGCTCATTCCATTGCTGTGGCCTTGGACGAGTCACTAGGGTGGTGACCATTTCCATTTAAATTACTTCAGGTTATTATTCTCGACTAAAAAGAAGTGAAAAAAAATTTTTAGATTAGTTTACATTAAGCCCAATTCCAAACCCAGTTTCTTGGTGGTCCATAGTGACACGTGACTAGTGGCTATTGCACTAGACAGCGCAGATTATAGAACATGTCTTTTGTGACAGAAACTTCTTGGGGGCAGTGCTGCATTGGGCCTCGTTTTTATAAAACATCTTTTATGAAGCTTGTAGGCCAGATATCCAGAGATACAGCCCTGCAGCCGCTCTGCTCTGCCTCTGCCACAGATTTGACCTTTCCCCACTTGCTGCCTCCCAGCTGCGGTGGCCCTCCCGACACTTCCATCTGGCTGTCTACGGGGAGAGCTCGCTATACTCCCCCACCAAGCTCTTGACTCTCCCACCAAACCGCGCCTTCCTTCTGTCTGGGGAGAGAGCGGGCTCTTGGCTGCCGACCGCCCTGGGTTCTAATTCTGGCTTTGTTACTTAGCAGCCATGAAATGTTGGACAGATCTCCTCATCCTACCATGTGGCTTTCTTAGTTTTTTTGAGATACGATGGATTCCTTCCGAAGCCAGTGCTGTTTTCATAGTGTTCTGTGTTCACCGGAGGGCGTTTTCTCTGCCTTGCTGACCACAGTGCAGCCCGCGGCTTTCCCGTTACCTCCATCGCCGTGTCTCTCTGCCCTGCTGGCCACCCTGCAGCCCGCGGCTGGGCTTTCCCGTTACCTCCGTCGCCGTGGTGCTTTGACACAGGAACACATTTGTTGTTTCAAGCGCAGAGACGGAAAAGGCTAACCGTGTTGACAAGGACTTGCCCTGTTTCTCCCAATGGGCAGTCATCAGAGCCTTGCCTGGGGAGACCATGGAGCTGGCGAGGGCTGGTTCGGGGTGGAGTATGACTAGAGGAAGCAACGCAGTGAAGAGGTGCTCCCTGACTTAGGCAGGAAGACATCCGCTCCGAGGTGCGACAGCGTTGTGACGTCTGCCTTTCCTTCCGTAGGATCTCACCATCCCCGAGTCTAGTACTGTGAAGGGGGTAATGGCCGGACCCATGGCCGCGTTTAAATGGCAGCCGACCGTGAGCGAGGTAATGTGCTCTCCCGTGGGTCAGGACGAGCTCAGCCTCTGAGCTGGTTTCTCAGCCTGTGTGGTGTGCTTTTCCTTCCTCCCTATTCTTGTGTATGACACCTTTTTTTAAAAATTCCAAAACAGTACAAAGTTGTGTGAGGTGAGGGAGTTCCCACTGTGGCTCAGCGGGTTAAGAACCCAACTGGTATCCATGAGGATGCAGGTTCGATCCCTGGCCTCGCTCTGTGGGTTAAGGATCCAATGATGCCACACGCTGTGGCATAAGTTGCTGATGCAGCTCTGATCTGGCCTTGGCTGTGGCTGTGGCTTGGATTCAACCCCTAGCCTGGGAACTTGGATATGCTGCAAGTGTAGCCCTGAAAAGTGAAAAACAAAACCCCCCAAAAAAAGTGTATGATGAAAAAGGAAAAACACAGGTTTCCACTCTCAGGGTGCTCACTGTTAAGTTTGGTGTAACTCACTCCAGACCCTTGGTACATCCACTTAACCATCATTTATATAATCACATACCCACGTACAGTACTATGGGGAGTGGTGTTGGTTTTTGCAAAAGTGGGAGCATTCTGCAAATTTTTCCACTTATATTTTACATACCCTTTTACTATATGTACAGCTGTGCTATTTGGTGGCTGCACACGACCTTATCCTTGGTTTTGGTGGCTGCTCTATTCCCATGTTGCTGAGCCTACTTAGGCAAAGCTCTTGAGTCTTGTTTCTGTTAACACCAGTCTCCATCCCAGCGAGTCCATAGGCACAGTGGGCCAAAACCCTGAGACTGAAAAAGAATCCTGAGAACTTGGCTTGGTCTGCTGGGTCTACCAAAGTGGTCAGTGGTGACTTTAAAAATACTGGTATCGGAGTTCCTGTCATGGCTCAGCAGAAATGAATCCGACTAGGAAACATGAGGTTGCGGGTTCGATCCCTGGCCTCGCTCAGTGGGTTAAGGATCCAGCGTTGCCGTGAGCTGTGGTGTAGGTTGCAGATGCGGCTCAGATCCGCGTTGCTCTGGTTGTGGCGAAGGCCAGCTGCTACAGCTCCGATTAAACCCCTGACCTGGGAACTTCCCCATGCCATAGGTGTGGCCCTAAAACAAACAAAAAAAATAATAAAAATCTAGTATGTTTTTTAAACATTTTCCCATGATGTTTAAGAATAGTTTATATACCAGCCTGGCAGAACATCCATTTCTTCCCCCTTGAAGCCAGCTTGCCTCCAGTTGGAATGAGCATTGTTTATAAAAGGCTTAGACCGGTGGCAGGAGAAGGGTTTACAGAGAGTTGTAAGAGCGAGCCCAGCTCCCAGAGATGTTTCAGCCAGAGGGGAGGCTGATTCTTGGGGAGGAGGAAGTGACTCTCAGTGGAAGGTAACTTGTTTTATTTATCCTTTTCTGGTTTCAGCCAGTTAAAGATGCAGACCCTCATTTCCATCACTTCCTGCTCAGCCAAACTGAGAAGGTGAGTTGTTCTTTGAGAGTCTTAATCCTTGGTCAGGGGTTGGCCTGAGGGAGAGTGCTGTTCTGTTGGAACCTCATTCTAGTCCAAAAAGTTAGGCCTGGAGCTGCCGCTGCGGTGCACTGGGGTCGGCAGTGTTTTGGGAGCACTGGAACACAGATTCAGTCCTCAGCCAGGCACAGTGGGTTAAGGATTCAGCATTTCCACAGCTGCTGCTAGGGTTTTATCTGCGGATCTGATCCTTGACCCGGGAACTCCATATGCTGCGAGTGGCCAAAAAAAAATTTTTTTTAATAAAAATAAAAAGTTAAACCCTGGTTTTACTGCTGCGCTGAGCAGCTAGTTAAATACTTAAAATTAATAAGTCACGTAAGGGGACTTCCCTTCTTGACTCAGTGGTTAATGAACCTGGCTGGGCTCCATGAGGACTTGGATTTGATTTCTGGCCTTGCTCAGTGGGTTAAGGATCCAGTGTTACCATGAGCTGTGGTGTAGGTCACAGACGTGGCTCAGATCCCGAGTTGCTGTGGATTTGGTGTAGGCCAGCAACTGTAGCTCCCACTTGACCCCACCTGGGAGCTTCATATGCCGCAGGTGCAGCCATAAAAAAAAAAAAGGAAGTCACATAGGGGATCAAGCATTGTTAAAATTAAGAACAAACCCCCAGGGAGTTCTCATGGTGGCTCCGTGGGTTAAGGACCCAGTACTGTGTCGGTGAGGATGCAGGTTTGATCCCTGGCCTGACATGGAGTTGAGGATCCTGCATTGCCATAACCTGTGGTCGCAGATGCATAAGTCAAAGATGTGGCTTGGATCCGGTGTTGCCGTAGCCTCAGCTGCACTCCAATTTGACCCATAGCTCGCCAACTTCCATTTGCCACAGGTGCAGCATTTAAAAAAAAGAGTTTTCGTTGTGGTGCAGTGGAAATGAATCCAGCTAGTATCCATGAGGACACGAGTTCGATCTCTGGCCTCACTCAGTGGGTTGGGGATCCGGCGTTGACATGATCTGTGGTGTAGGTATCAGACATGGCTCAGATCCTGCCATTGCTGTGGCTGTGGTGTAGGCTGGCAGCTGTAGCTCCCATTCGACCCCTAACTTGGGAACTTCCATATGCCACGTGTATGGCCCTAAAAAGTAAAAGAAAAAGAAAAAAAAAGAAGGAACAAGCCCCCCAAAAGCTTTAAAAAGTAGGTGACCGTGTGGTTGAGGTATTGGCGGTTGCCTTCAGAGTCTTGAACAGAAATCTGACTTCGGGAGCTGTTGACTGCCCGCGAGGTAGCCAGTACTGCTGGATGGAGACAGCCCTGAGCCCTGGGATGTGGAGGGAGAGGGTCCCCACGTGTCTGCAAGGCCATGGATTCGTCTGAGCCCTGAGAGGATCTGCTGATAGCTGAGAGTACGTAGCTCTGGAGTTGGACAGGTCTGGGTTCCAAGCCCAGTTACACTGACCAGGGCTGTAATTCCGGGCCCGTTACCTGACACCTCTGATTTGCAGCAGCAGCAGCAGAGGGCCTTGCAGAGCTGCATGACAACTGCACGAGGTGATGGCCGTTAACTTGTAACATATCTTTTGGAGTTTAGTAAAACTGAACAGCAGATAAGTTTTTGATGTTAACATCTTACTTTAAGCCTAATCTTAATAGGGAAATCGTGATGAAGACTAGACTAGTTAAATGTTCAGTTTAATAAGTGGTTTTTTCACTCCCTCTTTATTAGCCAGCCGTCTGTTACCAGGCAATCACAAAGAAGTTGAAAATATGTGAAGAGGTAGGTAGGCTCCAAGCCTCCTCACTTCTTTTTTCCCAGGGCCTGGCATGGGCAGGCTGACCTGACGACTTGTGCTTCCTTTCCCTAGGAGACGGGGTCCACCTCCATCCAGGCAGCAGACAGCACAGCTGTGAATGGCAGCATCACACCCACAGACAAAAAGTAGGACCTTGGACGAAAAGGCTTCCTGTGGCCCTCGTTCGGCTGGGGCTGGGAGGTGACCTCAAGGGGGATTGTTAAGGGTTGTGTCCCAGCCATTGCTGGAACTGAGTGGAAAGAGGGTGGAAAGTGATCATTCTTGATGATCTGCCTGGGAATAATTTGACTTGTGGAGACAGAAGCAGCCCCATAAACGTACAGTGGGTTTTGCTTCATGCTCACTGGTGAGTCTCCAAGCAGGGAACACTCGGGTCAGACTTTCCTGTGCCTCAAAATCACCTGGAAGGCCCGATTGGTGGGCTCCACCCTCAGCGTGTCTTGGTCATTAGGTCTGGAGTGGACAGATTCCCAGAGAAGCTGCTGCTGCTAGTCAGGAGACCGCACTTTGAGAACCACTGGTTTAGTAGGCCCATGGTGAAAACCCTGATCTTGGCCCTGGTGGGGGCAGCTGGGGGTGAGAGATGAAGAAGGGCCATTATTCTGCCCTCCCCACTCTCCCTGCTCTCACCTCCTGGCCCTTCCTGTGCACCTGCCTGCTGCCCTCTGCCCCACCCCGACGGGCAGGGGAGCCTTGACTGTGGTCCCCCGGGCTTAGCTTGCATTCACACTCGTCTTTGCCTCGATGCTGACAGCCAGCTGTGCTGCACAGTCACGTTGATGGCAAAGGCTCTTGAAGGAGCGACCTTCGGAGCGCCCTGGCTGGGTGTGCCTTTCCCATCCTCACCGTCTCTGCGGTTCTCTCTCAGACCGAAAGCTGTGTGTGTTTTACTTATGATTTTTGTGCTGTTGGAATCACTTGTTCAACCAGTTACATTTGGTGAACTTCCTTTGTAGAGTAAAGGAGACAGAGGCTTGTTGTGTGTTAATAAAAAGGGGGATGAGTGTTGCGCATTAAATTAGTGAAGATTGTATTGATTTTTTTTTTAAGTCCATTTCCAGGGCAAGGACAGAGTCTAGTATTTTCCCGCTTTAGTTAAATTCTTTTTTTGTTGCTGTTGTTGTTGTTTTGCTTTTTAGGGCCATCCCACAGCGTTTGGCGGTTACCAGGCTAAGGGTCCAACTGGAGCTGTAGCCACTGGCCTATACCACAGCCACAGTCACAGCAATGCGGGATCCAGTCCGCATCTGCAACCTACACCACAGCTCATGGCAACGCCAGATCCTTAACCCACTGAGCAAGGCCAGGGATCAAACCTGCAACCTCATGGATCCTAGTCGGGTTCATTAACCGCTCAGCCATGAAAGGAACTCCCTAGTCAAACCCTTTTTGTAATATGAGTGCAAAGTTGCCTACAGAGCAGACCAACTACATTATTACTGGTCCACGTTTATGTTTCAGCTTCATCCCCAGGTCTGTTGGGTGACCTGGAACACCAAAGAAAGGAAAGAATTAGTCTGTCGTGATTTAGAGTCACAGGGAAGACTTGCAGTACCCAGGTGACAAAAGATCTATGAAATGACAAGATACCTCCTTGTTTTTAAGCTTCACCTTGAAACTTAATGACCAGGGGTGCCATTGGGTGAGCATTGTGGTGGGTTCCATTTTCAGCCTTTGATTCAAATGACTTAGAGCAGGCTGGACTGCTCTAAGAGAATGCATCTGCCACTAAGGGGGTGGGGGGACCTCTGAGGACAAGAACCAGTGTGCAAAGGTGGGTGTGGCTATGACTCCTAGGAGACTGAAAATGCTGAAAGTTGAGACAACCCAGGTCAGAGTGGAGATGCTTCGGAGGGCATTAGAGCTAGGAGAAACGCACACTGACAAGAGGAGCATGAGGTAATAAATGAAGAAAGAGGCATTGTTTAGCCATGTTTAGCAAGGAGAGAAAAAAGTGCAGAAACCAAGAAAAGATATTTGGGCAAGGTGAGCTCATCTGTGAAAGCGTGTAGAAAGAGCAGTAGCAACAAGTAGCCACACGTTCTGGGGTCGCAGGAACAAGGTAAGCAGGATGTGTTATCCACGTGAGTGCTTCAGTCACAGAAGGATCATAACGGGCCTCTCTTTAGAAGGTGGTAGAGAGGCTTTCCTGATGCGGCATGGTGGAAAGGAATCTGACTAGGAGCCATGAGTTTGCAGGTTTGATCCCTGGCCTCACTCAGTGGGTTAAGGATGCAGCGTTGTTGTGAGCTGTGGTGTAGGTCACAGGCGTGGCTCGGATTCTGCGTTGCTGTGGCCGTGGCATAGGCTGGCAGCTACAGCTCCAATTAGACCCCTAGCCTGGGAACCTCTATATGCCGCAGGTGCGGCCCTAAAAAGCAAAAAAAAAAGGTGGTGGAGACTAGTAACAGGGAGAAGTTCAGGAGAAGAATCCATACACCTGGACACACAGATTCCACTGCTTTGAAGAAGCAGGGCAAGGCCTGTCCCTGCTGACAGTGGGGAGAGTGCACAGGCAGTGCAAGGCGTGGAGCTGGAGGGGAGGTGAGCTGGTCCTTCCAGGACGCTGACTCCTGCTACCTCCGCAGTACCATTGCTGTGACTTGTCCTGGGTATGACGTGCTTTAAATGGGCATCTGAAGGCCTAGGACTCAAGGTGACTGATCAGGAACTATTGCAAGAGCTGCGATAAATGTCTGCTTTCTCGCTGTAATGGGATTATAAGCACAGACCCTCTGTCAGAGCAACAAGGAAGTGGTTTAGAAAACCTGTAAACCATGAGTCATGCTTCTTCTGGTGACGTAGAGGGTTTAGAAGTGTCTTGAACAGGGGCGTGACGAGAAAAGGTGCGCTCTGCGGGCACTACCGCTGGCTCTTCGGTCGTGGTACCAGGCACCAAAGGGCAGTGTTCCCCGTGGTCTGATGTGAGGCTCCAGCCCCCGGGTTTATGAGGTTTATGAGGATGTGGAGCCCGTGCAACATTCATTCATTCATTCATTCGCTGTGTCCTGCCACCCCCCAACTTCGAGCTGATTGGTCTCTCTCTCTTTCAGGATAGGATTTTTGGGTCTTGGCCTCATGGGAAGTGGCATCGTCTCCAACTTGTTAAAAATGGGTCACACAGTGACTGTCTGGAACAGGACTGCAGAGAAAGTAAGCATTCACGGTGGTGCTTGGGCGGGTGGGACGGAGCCTTGGCTCTTGGAGTCGGGGTAGCTCAGGACAGGAACCTCCCTGCTGTCTCAGCTCAGCGTCATGCAGGCAGTGGAGGGGAAGCCAGGCTCTTCGGCAAGTAGGGAACACTTGATTCAATAGACCAAAGAACTGAATTTTAAATTTTATTTCACTTAAAATCAGACAATCCTCTGTGGATAGTGGCTACCATATTGGACAGGTCAGGACACCTGTGGCATATGGAAGTTCCTAGGCCAGGGGTTGAATGGGAGCTTCAGGCCCAGGCCTATGCCACAGCCACAGCCATCCAGGATTCAAGCCGCATTGGTGACCTACACCACAGCTGACAGCAGTGCCAGGTCCTTAACCCACTGAGCGAGGCCAGGGATCAGAATCTTCACCCTCATGGATACTAGTTGGGTCCTTAACATGCTGAGCCACAGTGGGAACTCCTTAGAAGTTCTTAACTTAAGGTGGCCCACAGCTCCAAGGGATCCATGTGTGCCCTGAAATGGAATTCCAAGTCTTTTGTAAAGGAGAAAGGCCATGGCTCCCATCAAATTCTCGTCCAGGAAAAGATGAAGAACTGTCGTCTGAGTACTAGAAAATTAAAGCACTGTACTTGCCAGGAACAAAGAAAGAGACCAAGAAAGGACCAACCACTTGAGGAACAAGGTGGCTGAGCATGTATTTGTGAAGTTGATGAGGTGAGCGTCCCATACATGCAGTGAGTTGAGAGCCGAAATGAAGGAAGTATTGAATTAACAAAAATGTTCTAGACAAAATAAGAAATTCACTTTGCTGAAACAGTCCTTTTCAAGAATAATAAGGTACTGGTGGGAGAGTTGAGGGACCCTGGGAGAAAGGGCACTGACAGCCGTGCAAAGAGATGTGGGCTCCAAGTGCAGGGCACTGGGTCACTGTGTGGAGACCTAGGCCAGGAATGTGATCTTGGAGGCCCTGTCAGCAGGATATGTTGTGACTTGCAAGTCCAGGATAACTAGACATGCATAGTTGCAGAACATTGCGAGAATCCAAGGGTTTGCATTTAAAAGTATGTTACCATTTGATGACGTGCTCCTGATCAGGAGTTCCCGTCGTGACCCAGTGGAAACAAATCCGATTAGTGTCTGTGAGGATGCGGGTTGACTCCTGGCCTCGCTCAGTGGGTCCGGGATCCATTATTGCCATGAGCTGTGGTATAATTCGCTGACATGGCTCGGATCCCACATGGCTATGGCTGTGGCTGTAGCCACAAGCTGTAGCTCCAATTTGACCCCTAGCCTGGGAACTTCCATATGTGTGATTGTGGCCCTAAAAAGAAAAAAAAAGTGCCCCTAGTCATCCTGTTTTCTTTATTGGAAGGCCTAAGTCTTATAAACATGACCATTCTGTCTAGATTAATTATGGGAAGGCAGTAGAGTAAAGCGATTACAGACTTGGGGTTTTGAAATCGGCAGCTCTGCTGCTTACCGTCTTTTTCCAAAAGGAAAAACCAGATGAAAACAGAATCAAATATTAACATATAAGTTATCAAAGTCACTAAAAAAAGATGAATAATGCTTCCTGTAATAAAAAAAAAAAAAATTTGAGAGGAATGCCAGCTAGTTTACTTTTTATTTTTTGGAATATATAAATTTTGTATTTTTAAAATATTTCTTGAAATCCCACAGCCTGACAATTTTTCCTCAGTTTTTGTGTTTGCTTTTTTGGTTTTTGTTTTTTATTGACGTATGGTTGATTTATACCAGTACATTATAAGTTATTATTTCAAGTGTACAGCATAGTGATTCAGTATTTTTATAGATTATGCGCCACTTAAAAGTTATTGTAGGAGTTCCTACTGTGGCGCAGCAGAAGCAAATCCAACTAGTAGCCAAGACGTTGTGAGTTCGATCCCTGGCCTCACTCTCTGTGTTAAGGATCCAGCATTGCCTTGAGCTATGGTGTAGGTCACAGACGTGGCTCAGATCTGACATGGCTATAGCTGTGGCGTAGGCCAGCAGCTGCAGCTCTGATTTGACCCATATCCTGGGAACCTCCATAGGCCACAGGTGCAGTCCTAAAAAAAAAAGGTGTTATTGTAAAATAATGGCTATATTTTCCTGTGCTATACAGTATATCTTTGTAGCTTATTTATTTTACACATAGTAGTTTGAATTTTTTAATCCCCTACCCCTATCTTATCCCTCCCCATGTCCCTCTCATCACTGGTAACAACTAGTTCGTTTCTATCTGTGAGTTTGTTTTGTTATATTCATTCATTCGTTTTATTTTTTAGGTTCCACATTAAGTATTTGTCTTTCTCTAACTTACTGCACTTAGCATAATACACTCTAGGTTCATCCATATTGTTGCAGTTTCATAACATAATGCCATGTTATGCGTGTGTGTATGTGTGTGTATGTACATGTATATATATATACCACGTCTTTTTTATCCATTCATCTGTTATGGACCCTTGGGTTGCTTCTGTATTTTGGCTACGGTAAATAATGCTGCTATGAACATTTAGGGTGCATATATCTTTTTGAATTAGTGTTTTTATTTTAATCAGATATAAATCCAGGGGTGTAATTTCTTGTTAAACAAATAGTTTAATAATTCTAAGGTTTAAAAATAGCTCACAAAAATGAGGACTTCCCGCTGGTGGCTCAGCAGGCTAAGAACCAGACTGAAAAAAAAGAAAAAAATGGAACCCAACTAGTATCCATGAGGATGCAGGTTCCATCCCTGGCCTCACTCAGTCCGTCAAGGATCCAGTGTTGCTGTGAACTGCGGGCATAGGTCACAGATGCTGCTCAGATCTGGCATTGCTGTGGTCCAAGCTGCAGCTGCATCTCTGATTCGACCCCTAGCCTAGGAACTTCCATATACTGCAGGTGCAGCCCTTTAAAAAAGAAAAGAAAGAAAGAAAAACTCACAAAAAGGAAACAATAGAGATATTAAAGAGGTTCAATAATCAGGCGTAATCAAAATATATTAAGCAAAAAGTTGCTATTTTTGGCTGGTTGAATCATCAAGTAGTACAAAATGTTAATGTATTTATGGGTATTTGCTGTTTTTAAAAGATGTACTCAATACTGGAGATTTGATCATTATAAATTGACACAGCCCCACTGGAAAGCCATTTGTACCTTTTTTTTTTTTTTTTTTTTTGATGGGGAGAACGGGGTGGTGGCATGTGTTCGACATACGGAAGTTCCTAGGTCAGGAATCGAATCTGAGCCACAGCAGTGGCAATGCTGGATCCTTAACCACTAGGCCACCAGGAAACTCCAATTTATCTATATTTTTTTAAAACCATTTTTGGAGGCTGTTTTATTCTACTTACAGAGACCTACACTCAAAACACAGAGGAGGAAAAAAATACATGGAGTAGTGAATTGTTGGGGATATGTATAATTAAGAGTGGGACAGATATTAAAGTGCAGAGGAGCCCTTAGGTAAATCCAGTATATCTCTGGGAACATTTGTTATAAACAATAATTATGAAAACTACAGTGCTGCTGAATGTAAGTCATATAAAATATTTTTTATTTTTTGTCTTTTCCTAGGGCCACACTCACGACATGTGGAGGTTCCCAGGCTAGGGGTCTAATCGGAGCTGTAACCACCTGCCTACTCCACAGCCACAGCAACACAGGATCCGAGCTACATCTGCAGCCTACACCACAGCTCATGGTAATGCCAGATCCTTAAGCCACAAGGCCAGGGATCGAACCCGCAACCTCATGGTTCCTAGTCGGATTCATTAACCACTGAGCCACGATGGGAACTCCATATGAAATATTTTAAATTGGATACAAAATAATAAGTCCACATTATTCTAAATACATTTTTAAATGCCTTTAAAAAAAATGCACCAAAATATGTTTTATTATGAGATGTCCTGGGTGATTTTAATTTTCAGAAAAGTTAGTGCTTACAGCACCCCCCCCAGAAACAGTTGAGTGAGGAAAGGCAGCCACTCAGCCACAGCCCTGCTTCCCCAGCTCCTAGGGCACCGGGCAGGCTTTGCTACAGCCAAGACCCACAGAGACCTGCAGACACGTGCTCTTCCACGTCCTGGTCTTCATTCAGGAAACCTGCAGCAGACACTTGTTTTGTGCTTGCTGTGAAGTAGAACATCAGGTGCCATCCTAGGCACCGATTGTGCACAAACACCAGACTGTCCTTAAGGGGCCCTGGTCTGCCTCCCTCAAGCCGTGGACTGACTGCCTGCTGAGGTCCCCAGCGCCCGGCCTCAGCCTCCTGCCTTGGGAGGCCAACCAGGGGATCTGGACTGTGCGTCTCTTTCCTGGCTGGTGTGTGTGTTGTGCACTGCCTGCGGCTCACGTTAGGATCTGTGACTTTTGCAGTGTGATTTGTTCATCCAGGAGGGGGCCCGCCTAGGAAGAACCCCCGCAGAAGTCGTTTCAACTTGTGACATCACCTTTGCCTGTGTGTCGGATCCGAAGGCAGCGAAGGACGTAAGGATCCCCTCCCTCCTCTCCGCAGCTCAGGTTGTGGCCAGGACAGCTGGCCGGGCTCCTTCCCTTCTCCCCTGCACACCGAGTGAGTGCATGTGTTGGGGCTGGATTTCCCATGTGGGGAACATCTCACATTCTGAAGGGTGTTTGCAGAAAGTGGAAACAGGCTTCCTTGAATTCAGGACAAAGAGTGAAACTGACTAGGGTCCCTGCGGTCTGTCTGTACTGACATGGTTCCTCACTGGCCCGGGTATTCCTGTTGAGCTGGCGGCTGAGGGGCAGACTGCCTTCGGTCCGTGGGCCAAGTTCCTATGTTTAGCTATCGCTGTATTTGTGTGCTTTAAAAGTTCAAGTGCATAAGTCTTCGTGCTGAACTCGTGACCAAACTAATCCAAGAAAATCCAGAGAGACACAAAAAAAAAAAAAAAAATACCAAGTTTCCATCTTTTAGATGGGATGGTTTTTTTTGTTTGTTTTTGTTTTTTTAATGAGAATTACAACATTTATTTCAGGTCCTCTCTTGGTTTTTTTGTTGTTGTTTTTGTTTTGTTTTCTATTTTTTTTGCCACACAGGCAGTATGCAGGAATTCCTGGGCCAGGGATTGAACCTACACCGCACAGCAGCAGCCAGAGCCACAGCAGTGAGAACGCAGGAGCCTCAATGCACTAGGCCATCAGAGAACTCCCTAAATGGGAAGTTTTTAATAAAAAGAAATATATATTCTTCTTGAAGATAAGTGGGAACGTACCGTAAATTCTCCTCTTCCCTCCCTTACTTTCTCTTCCCTTTTCAGGCTTAATATTTAGCTTCTATTTGGGAAATGAGCCAAGAAAGCAACAGGACACTGACCTTAGGTCTCAGGGGCTCCTGGGTATCTGGCTGGGAGCCTGGGCTATTGCTTCTCCCTTGTGTCCCCACAGCTGGTGCTGGGCCCCAGTGGTGTGCTGCAAGGGATCCGCCCTGGGAAGTGCTACGTGGACATGTCAACAGTGGATGCTGACACAGTCACCGAGTTGGCCCAGGTAGTGGCCTCATTCAGGTTGGCCCTCCGGCATCCTTTCAGTTGGAGCCCAAGACCCAGGCTGACCACACCCCCAAGTGTGGGCAGCTTGATTTCTCCAGAGCCAAAGCAGCAGAGAAGAGGACAGGCCGGTAGCCTTGGCCGAAGTTTGGCTTCGCTCTCAGAGCTCCAGCTGGGCTGAGTGGCTGTGAGAGGAGAGGTGCTTCCTGGCTGGGATGGGCGTCAGGTCCTGAATCTGCCAGCCTCACAGTCAGAAGCAGTCCAGGCTGCCAGCAGGGCCTTTCTGGCTTAAGCAGCTTTTCGCAGTCGGTACCAGCAGGGCCCCACCTCCCTGAGCTGTTGGGCCCAAGGGACGGGCTGATGCCAGGCAGCATATGTGTGCCTTAAGCGCAGCTGACATCAAGGGCAGTGTCCGTAAGGAGAAGTGGTTGGCCAAGCCGTGGGCGTGGTCGTGTTTGTATTTGGTCTTTGTAAGAAATCGAGTTAAAAAAAAGTCAGAAAAGAGAAAAATTGAGTAAATGAGCGGCTCTGTGGACACCGCAGCTTCTGTTTACTGCATGTGATTCCGACAACCGTTGGAGAACCGTCTGCCAACCCTCCCACCGCATTTGTCCAGCACCTTGGTACAGGTGTCAGCTTTGGGGCCTCCACATGGAGGGCCAAGTGCTCCCACCCCAGTATGTTCCTTGCTCCCTGCCCAAGACCCTTGTGAGAGGCAGGGCTTCCAGAAGCTGTGACTTTCCTTTCCAGGTGATTGTGTCCAGGGGGGGCCGCTTTTTGGAAGCCCCGGTCTCAGGGAATCAGCAGCTATCTAATGATGGGATGTTGGTGATCTTAGCGGCCGGAGACAGGGGCTTGTATGAGGACTGCAGCAGCTGCTTCCAGGCCATGGGGAAGACCTCCTTCTTCCTAGGTAACACGCCTGCCCACCTGTCGGGCCACATCAGGCCTGGAGGCTGGGGGGGCCACTTCCCCTCTCGACCGCACTGACGACAGCGTCAGTCCCGCACGGCCCAGCTGCCTGGGGCCCCCGTGGGAAGGTTTCCTTTGACTTGCACAGTCAGTGCCTGAAAGGAGGAAGAGCCAGAAGGGTCAGAGCCAGTTCTGTCGGGGGCAGGTGAATGGGGCCTCCCCTGGTGTAGAGGTGGGTCCACGCAGGGGTGTGGGTGGGCAGAAAGTCCCAGCTTCCTGAGGCCTGACCATGCTTCTTCACCCTGAGCAGGTGAGGTCGGCAACGCAGCCAAGATGATGCTCATTGTGAACATGGTCCAGGGCAGCTTCATGGCCACCATCGCTGAAGGGCTCACCCTGGCCCAAGTGACAGGCCAGTCCCAGCAGACACTTTTAGACATCCTCAATCAGGGACAGTTGGCCAGCATCTTCCTGGACCAGAAGTGCCAAAGTAAGTTGCCTTTGCCCTCTCTTTTTGCATTGTGTCTTCTCTAGGGACTCATTGGGTGTGTAAAGTCACCCTCTCCAGCCAGTCCAGGCCCCTTGTAGAGGGGATTTGGGGGTACAGGCTGGGAACTTGTCTCTTGGGTGCCTGAGGGAAAAGAAATGCTAGGTGTTGAGCCCTGGCAGTACTGCAGGTGGTTTCTTATTTAGGATCCTTTTCATTCTGCTGATAATTTTCCCTCCTCAGATATCCTGCAAGGAAACTTTAAGCCCGATTTCTACCTGAAATACATCCAAAAGGATCTCCGCTTAGCCATTGCGCTGGGTGATGCCGTCAACCATCCGACTCCTATGGCAGCTGCAGCCAATGAGGTAACTGCTGGAGCCCGCGTGCTAGTCCCAGCAGCCCGCCTTTGTTTTCCTCCTCCTGCCTGCTTTGGCTTGGCTTTGCTCTGTGTCTGACCTTTCGAGGTGGAACCTGAGGTCATTGACTCAAGGCCTGCCTCTTATAAAACTGGACGTTTCCCTCTGAGCCAAGCTCACTTCCCTGTGAGTTCTTTGACCTGCAGTTGGGTGCTTTGTTCTGTGCATATCAAGTCAGTCGAGGTGGTTGGTAGTGTTTTCTCAGAGCATCTTTATTGACCTTTTTCTCCGATTCTTTTTTTTTTTTAACGGCCATACATATGGCATGTGGAAGTTCCCAGGTTTGAATCAGAGCTGCAGCTGAGGCCGTGCCACAGCCATGGGAACATCTTGTCCCAGCTGCATCTGTAACCTATGCCTCAGCTTTTGGCAACACCAGATCCTTAACTCAGTAAGGCCAGGGATTGAACCCACATCCTCAAGGAGACTTTATTGGGTTCTTGACCTGCTGAGCCACACAGGTACTCCTGATTCTTGGAATTGCTGAGAAAGGGATGTTAATATCTTGAACTGTGATTGTGGGATCATCTCTTTCTCCCTTTAGTTCTGTCCATTTTGCTTAATGTCATTGTTGAAACTCTTTGTTGTTGGGTTTTTAACTATTTGTGATTGTTGTATCTTCCTGATGAATTTGCTGTTTTGTTATTAAGAAATGTTCATCTTGGAGTTCCTGGCACAGTGGGTTAAGCATCTGACTACAGCGCCTGAGGTCACTGCAGAGGCACGGGTTTGATCCCCAGCCTGGTGCAGTGGCTTAAAGGAACCAGCATTGCTACAGCTGCTGCCCAGATTCAAATCTTGGCCCAGGATATGCCGCAGGTGCGGCCACCAAAAAAAAAAAGGACATGTCCATTTTGACCTTTGTCTTGAAGTCTGTTGTCTGATTTTCAGATGGCTGCTGTAAGCTTCTCATGCTTCGTGTTTCCATGTGGTGTATCTTTTTCCATCCATTTACTGTCAACCTGTGTTTTTAACTTGTGTCTGTTGTAGACAGTCTGTAATTGGGACTTGCATTTTTACTCATTCTGACAGTGTCTAAATTGGAGTGTTTAGTCGTTAACATTTTTTTTGTTACATTTATTAAGCATCTACATATAGGCACTTTTTGGAAACAGTTTTTAAGAAGTTTAGATTTCTTGAAGTTCCCACCATGGCACAGTGGAAACAAATCTGACTAGGAACCATGAGCTTGTGGTTCAATCCCTGACTTGTTCAGTGGGTTAAGGATCTGGCATTGCCATGAGCTATGGTGTAGGTCGCAGATGCAGCTCGGATCTGGCATCGCTATGGCTGTGGAGTAGGCCGGCAGCTACAGCTCTGATTGGAACCCTAGCCTGGGAACCTCCATATGCCGCAGGTACGGCCCTAAAAAGACAAAAGACAAAAAAAAAAAGAAGTTTAGCTTTATCTCAACCTGATAGAAGTATAATCTTAAAAAAAAAAAAAAAAAGCATCTGGAGTTCCCTTGTGACACAGTGTGTTAAGGATCTAGTGTTGTCACTGCAGCAGCTCAGGTTGCCAGTGTGCACAGCTTCACTCCCTGGCATGGGAACTTCCACATGCCGCAGGTACAGCCAAAAAAGCAAAACAAAAGCTAAGCAGTATTTCTCTTTACCATAGAATTACAATAAAAACAATTTTTGTAAAACACAAATCACATGCTCATTTATTTTAGAAGCTCTATCTATAAGCTATATGCATTTTTATTCAAGTTAAGTAGAGATCTCAAGTGGCTTGTTCCATCAAAGCAAAGAAAAAGTAAATATACGACTGTATTCAGACCTGCCTTTTCGTCATTTACAGTCTTCTGTCCCTGAAGTCTTTTCTGTCCTTTGTTGTCTGTCTGAACATTTCAGAGTACTTACTTCACTATTCCAGGTTGTGGTACAATTTCTTGTTCCTTCTGTTTGTTTTACCTTCAGGTTCTCTCCAGGCAGTGGGATTCCTCATGTGTTGTGTAACTTTTTGTCAGTGAGCTTGTCTGTAACCGTGGTTACTTGTGAAGGGTTCCGAGATGGCTTGTGTTGGGAGCACTTACCTGTGAGGTGATTTTCACTTGTCTCTGCCCTGACTCTGCAGGACTTACTGACTTAGAAACAGACATTTGGGTAGAGTGATTCAGGGTCTCCACTCTTGGAGTTCAGGATCTTAAGGTTAACTGGTCCATTAACATCTAGTCTTTGTCTTGAAGTCTGTTGCTGTGTGCTTGGATTTGGAGCTTGGGTTGACGTTTATCCTCTCTGGCTTTTGTCTCTCTTTTCCTCCTTTATCCTTTTTGTTGGGGTATTTGAATATTTTTTAGAATTGTGCTTTATCTATTGATTTGTTTCATTTTGTTGCGGCTGCACCTGCTGCATATGAAGTTCCTGGGCCAAGGATGGAATTTGAGCCCCAGCTGTGGCAATGCTGGGTCTTTAACCCACTGTACTACACCAGGGACCGAACCTGCACCTCCACAGCCACCCAAACCACTACAGTTGGATTCTTAACCCACTGTGCCACAGAAAGAACTCCCATTTATTGGCTTTTTAATGCTGCCTTATTTTTCTTCTATCTTTGCTTTAGGGATTGCTCTATGCATCTTTAACTTCACATCCTAGATTGGACCTCTTTACATAAAATGTAGGTAGATTAACCTCTCCATCCCTCATCCTTTAAGGCAGGATTTCTCAACCTGGGCGCTGTGGACACTGTGCTGGGGGAGCTCTCCGGTGCGTTGCAGGATGTTGAGCAGCACCCTGTCCTCTACCACTAGCAGCTGGTTGCACCCCTCAGTTGAAAGATGTCTCCAGACATTAGCAAATATCCCTTGGAGTTGGGGAGCAAAACGACCCCAGGTTGAGAATCCCTGTCTCAGGATACAGATGTCCTGTGTATTACATTTGCCCTTGTTTTGAACACATCAGTATTAGAATACCGTGCTTTAAGTAGTCACATGTATTTTAAAGAAATTAAGAGAGTTCCCATTGTGGTTCAGCGGATTAAGAACTCGGGTGGTACCCATGAGGATTTAGAGTCCATCCCTGGCTCGCTCAGTGGGTGAAAGATCCAGTGTTGCCAGAAACTGCAGCATAGGTCACGGATGCGGCTCAGATCCAGCGTTGCTGTGGCTGCTGCATAGGCCGGCCGCTGCAGCTCCGATTCAACTCGGAGCCTGGGAACTTCCTTATGTGGAAGTGCAGCCCCAAAAAGACTGAAAAAAGAAAAGAGAAAAAATAACTTCGTATTTCTTTTTTTTTTTTTTTCTAATTTCCTGTTTCCAGTGCTTTCCATTTCTTTCTGCAGAATTGAATTTTTCTCTGGTATCATTTCCTTTCAGCAGGAAGAACTTGCTTTAGCATTTCTTGAATGCAGGTCTTCTGGCTATGAGTAGTTCTCTTTTATCTGAAAAGCTGTTTAGTCCTCACTCTTGAGTTGACAGTTACACATAAGCTCTGATGGACGGTAATTATGGTAGCTCCAACTGGGCTTTGTTCGTGGGGTTTTTTTGTTTTTGTTTTTGTTGCCGTTTTCTTTAATTTTTAGGGCTGAACCCACGACATATGGAAGTTCCCAGGCTAGGGGTTGAATTGGAGCTACAGCTGCTGGCCTACACCACAGCCACAGCAACCCGGGATCCGAGCCGCCTCTGCAGCCTACTCCACAGCTCATGGCAAGGCCAGATCCTTAACCCACTGAGCAAGGCCAGGGATCAAATCTGCATCCTCATGGATCCTAGTCGAGTTCGTTACTGCTGAGCCAAGGCAGAAACTCCCCCCACACACACACACACACCTGTAGCATATGGAAGTTTCTGGACCAGGGATCAAACCTGGGCCATAGCAGCGACCAGGCCATGGCAGTGATAACCCAGATCCTTGGCCTGCTAGGCCACCAGGGAACTCCCTGGGCTATGTTTAAAACAAAAAAAAATGCAACGAGCCATGTGGGAAGAACCTGTGTCTAGCTGCATTTTTTTGGCATGACTAGATGCTGTACTGCCTTTGTTGAACAATGGCTTTTTAATGCTTCTTACACTCTTTCTTATTCACCTAGTGCCTTTGGGGTGGCTGTTCATTGCCAAGCATCATTCTAGGCTCTGGGGACACAGGGTGCAGTCCCTTCTCCTTATAGAGCTTACATTTTGGTGAATGGAGGCACATAAATAGAAGTATGAATAAAATAGAACAGAGTCAGGAGATCGAGGTGGCCAGGTTAAATGGCAGAGCTGCCGCTTTGAATGGGATGGTCAGGAAAGGCCTGGGAGCTGATTGGGAAGGAGCCTGCTGTGCTGAGGGCAGGGCCGGGCCAGCAGCCCAGAGAATACCTGGGAGGTCTTCAGCCAGAGGGGACATGATGATTGTTACTAACAGGGCTCAGGCCTACCTCTGAGCATCCCTCACTGCATTTAACCCTCACAGCAATCCTTTTTACCGTCTCCAAAAAATCAAGAACTGGTGCTGGAGGCGCAGAGAAACTGAAGCACTTTGTCCAAGGTCAGGCCAGTCAGTGGAGCATCCAGGAGTCACATCCAGACCACCTGGACTGCAGAACCTACACTCCTAACTGCATCTAGAACCACCTCTGGGAAGCAGGGCTGTGTCTAAGTCAGCTCTGTGGCCAGACTAAGTCCATTTCGTTTTTTTTTTTTCCAGGTGTACAAAAGAGCCAAGGCACTGGACCAGTCTGACAACGATATGTCTGCCGTGTACCGAGCCTATATACACTAAGCCCTCACCCCACCCACCCCCATCTTCCCCCTGACCCCCTCTTCCTCACATGGGGTTGGGGTCCTGGGACTTAACTCTGGACCAGTCCACCTGTCTCCATCTCCTTTTATACAGACTCTTGAGACTTGCCATCAGCACAGCACACAGCATCACTCCTCCCCTAAAAGTCCTCAAGAGGGGAGGGTGTCGTCAGGATTGGCCTGTGGGAAAGCTCTTGAGCTGGGCACTGGTCCTGGACTAGGTGGCTGTGTGTTCACACATACACACACGATACAACCCAACACACCACACCACACCATACACTGGCTCTTGCCCCAGGATGGAAGCTGCCCAGAAACTGCTGCCTGGCTTTTTTTTTTTTTTCCTTCCTTCTTCCAAGCTGTCTTATCTCAGACCGCTTCCAGTCGAGGAACTAGAATCAGCAGGGAGAGCTGGAAGCTTTGCCACTGCTTCCCTCGGAGCGAAGAGGCACTGGTTCTCTCCACCGCCCCCCACTGGATCCCACGCAGAGAGAAAAGCTCTGGGCCAGGATGAGCCAGCACAGTCTCTAAGTAGAGTCCCATGGGCCCTCCGACCTCAGGTGACCAGCTGATGAGGATTGTTACGTTTAAGCTACCCGTGTGCAACCAACTCCATAAATGCCTTTGTGAGCAGGAAAGCGATGGGCAAAGTCAAGCACAGACAGGGCTCTGGCTTTCCAGGGAAAGCAGCAAACAGCCAGCTCCTAGGCAAGCCTCAGAGAAGCCTGCCCTCCTCGCTGCTCTTCAGCACCTATCCCGGAAGCCACCGCCACTGGATCCCCGGGCTGGGATCAGACTTGCTCTGGTGTAGAGGAGCCCCCCCACGCCAAGCCGTTGTAGTATTTGGATTTGCATTCCAGCCCTTGGGAAGGGGTCCTGAGGGCTCCCACTGAGGAGTGGAGGGGGATGGCGGTTCCTTCCTGTTCCGTTAGGCCACGGCCACTCACCTGGTTCTAAACAGCCATTCTGACCCAGGGCCCCTCACTGCAGTCCCACCTTCTTCAGCCAGTCCTGGCACAAGTCCCCTGCATGCCCACCTCTCCACTCTCCTCCCTTCCCCCTTTTCCTCCCATGGAGACAGTATTTCTTTCTGTCCGTTCATTCTTTGGCCCAGACCCAGCCTGACCAACGGTAATTATTTCTTAGGCTCGGCTCTTGATACAGGAATGATTGTCTTCACTTCAGCCAGCAGTATGGTCTTAGGTGCTTCCAGGGCCCAGGGTCTGTTGGGAGGGAAGTGGAGAATTAGGCCTGACCAGACCTGAGCTAACCAACCCTCAGCGGTGGGTCTAAGACATCCTCGAGACCCGGCATTTCTCCTTGGACGGGACCAGAGGGGCTTGGAATGTGGCGTAAGAAAAAGGAGAAGTCGCCTAAAGGATGTCAGTGTTTTCTCCCTCTGCATGGGTTGGATTTTCCGAAGTCATACTCGAGAAGGTCAGCATTTATAGTGAATATGTAATAAATACGGGGTGGCCACGCTGGCCTGGGCCCCTCTGCTTCACAGCCTTGTTCCTTTTCCACTCATCAGAACCCAGGTTAGGGGTCTCAGAAAATGGGGGCGGGGGCAGGGGGGATCCCTGTGGGTTTTGGCACAGTTGTTAATCTCACGGGGATTTTGACTTTTCTGTCTGAACACAAAGCCTGATCTAGTCCTAGTCGGACACTGGGGGGTGGGGGTGGGGAGAGGATGCTGTAATGAAACTGGTTAGTCAGTGTTGTCTTAATATTGTTGACAATTCTGTAAAGATCCTTTTTATGAATATTTCTGTTTAAGCTATTTCACCTTTGTTTTGAAATCCTTCCCTTTTAAGGAGAAAATGTGACACTTGTGAAAAAGCTTGTAAGAAAGCCCCTCTTCCACAACCCTTTTTTTTCCTTTAAATCTCCTTTAAATGACAAATCTTCTAGGTAATTAAGGTTGTGAATTTTTTATTTTTTGCTTTGTTTTTAATGAACATTTGTCTTTCAGAATAGGACTGTGTGATAATGTTTAAATGGCAAAAACAAAACATGATTTTGTGCAATTAACAAAAGGCTACTGCAAACAAAATAAAACGTTTCTTGATAACACAACTGTGACCTTGGTGGTGGTCCGCGCCAGGACACGGACACCCGGCGCTGTGTGGCGAAAGAAGGGGATAGGCCCGGGGCGGAGGTTTCTCCCCGGCCAACGGAACTAGCCGGCGGGTGGCGGGGGCGGGCGGGAACAGACTGCCACGTCGACCAATCGCCGGGCGCAGCCAGAGCAAGCCATCTCGCTGGCCAATAGGTGAGTACGAACGGAGCTGGGCGCCCTATCGGAGCCGGGGAGGGGCGGGTCGAGTGCGCGGCGCTGGTGCCGGCGGCGTCCAGGACCAGCTGGCGCGGGCGGGTTGAGGGCCCTCGCGGCGTTGTGGACTGGAGGCGGGGCGGCAGCCCGCGCAGCCAATAGGCAGTGGTGGGTGGGCTGGGGCGCCGCCGGCGTTCCGAGCGACGAGCGGACGGCGGCCAGGTGACGGTCGCTGGGCACCGAGCGGCGGCGATGGCGACCGTGATGGCAGCGACAGCGGCGGAGCGGGCGGTGCTGGTGAGTCGCACGGGCGAGGTGGGGCGAGGGGCAGCGGGCCCAGGCGACTGACAGCGGGCCTGTCCCCGCAGGAGGAGGAGTTCCGCTGGTTATTGCACGACGAGGTGCACGCCGTGCTAAGGCAGCTGCAGGACATCCTGAAGGTAACGCGCGCGCCTCGAGGGTCTCAGTCCCCACCCTTCCCAGCGCGCCTCCGCCCCCCGCAGCCGCGGCCCGAGCGCCGACTGTGTACGCGACCCGCGGTGTTCAGACCAGGCCCTGCCCTCAGTGAACTTAGAGTCTAGCCGGGACCACCGGCACGTAGTTACCCAGTTCCACACGCAGCCGTGTGAGCGCGGTGGGCCTGGACTGGGGCCCCGAGTGGGGGGGGGGGGAGCTTCCTCTGAAACTGACCTTTCACTTCAGATCTGAAGGACCCAGCGTTTTGACTTAAGCCAAGTCCTTGGTCTGCCTGGGCCTCCCCTTTGCACGAAAGAGATAGCAGTGCTGGCCTTAGGGCTGCTGTGAAGATAAAAAAGCCAGTCAAGTAGCAAAAACTGTTCGGGCAGTGCCTGGTAAGGCCAGAATTGCGGGTTACCATGGCTACTGTCTTCCCTGATTTGGCTCCCCACGTCAGAGCGACTTAACCTGGCCCATAGAGCATCTCAGTTCCTATCCCTTGCTGGGCACGCGGTAGGCTCCCAGGGAATGTGGAAGGAGCAGGTGTCAGCTCAGGGAGGACCTGAAACTCAGGCTGTGGGGGAGGGGCTTCCGGAAGAAGCACTGGGCCGGACTGGGTAAACTTTACCCCGCTTCCCTCTACCCCCCAGGAGGCCTCTCTCCGCTTCACTCTGCCGGGCTCAGGCACGGAGGGATCGATGAAGCAGGAGAACTTCATCCTGGGCAGCTGTGGGTGAGCCCAGACTGGGCGGAAACTGGGACAGGGTGGGAGTGGGCTCTGTGGGAGGAGGCCCGTTTGGGATACCCTCTAGGACTAGTGGCATGGCCGAGGCCTTGCCCTGCAGACTGATTTCAGCTCCAACGTCCAGAGGGTGTGCTTGGCGACAGGCTGGACCATCCTGTGACGGCCAGGGGCAGCCTGTTGAAAGGACTGGGTGTTGGGAGGGGCAGCCGCGGGCTGCTCTGACTCTCACGTGTTGTAGCACAGACCAGGTGAAGGGCGTGCTCACTCTGCAAGGGGACGCACTGAGCCAGGCGGTGAGTGACCCGGCCCCTTTCCCCCTTCCCATGCTTCCCCAGGAGCCAGTGGGGAGGAGCGTGGGGTCCTGCCGCTTATCTCAGCTTTGCCACCTGCTAACTGTGTGACTCTGGATAGAATCCTTGATCTCTCTGGGCTTTATTTTCCTCATTTGTACAATGGCAGCAGCCCCTTAACCTGCTTACGGGATTGCTGTGCTTCTTTAGTGAGAGGTGGGGGTGGGGGGATGCTTTGCACACGGCTCTACCCGGAGTCTGGGCCCAGGGAAGCACGGGCACTAGCAGGATTAGGCTGGCCCCAGGTCAAGGTGGAATCAGCCAACATCTGAGCCCCAGCTGCACCTGACCTTGTGGCAGTTGCGCAACCCCGGGGGAAGGTCCCTTTCCCCGTCAGGTGGGAGTTCCGGTCCTTAGCATGTACAGATGTTCCCTGTTTCCCCACAGCCACACGCCTCCCCCCGGGCGAGGCCTCCTTCCCCTTTCTCCCTTTCATTTCTTTGTGGTTCCTTTTAAGCCCAAGTTCCTGTTTCCTGACCTTCCTCTTCACCCCCCTGAATGGCCAGAGTGTTAGACCCCCTGCCCCATGGAGTGGCTGGGGTGTGAGCCGCCACACACACCCCATTTCTGCCCCCGGCTCAAGGGCTCACAGTGCCCAAAAGCAGGAGGGCGCCGCTCAGCCCGGCTTATCCCGCTCTTGCCCATCAGGACGTGAACCTGAAGATGCCCAGGAACAACCAGTTGCTGCACTTTGCCTTCCGGGAGGACAAGCAGTGGAAACTGCAGCAGGTAACTGGCCCTTCCCTAGCGAGGGCTTAGGCTTCAAGGGCAGGCAGGGGCAGGCCCTCGGTGGCACTGAGGCCTCCCCGGCTGGCCGCTGTGGGGACTCTGAGCCGCAGCCAGCTGGAGAAGGTGTTTCCTAGCAGCACAGCTGTGGCAAGCGCTGCCCGGTCTCCTAGCCTGTCCTGCGTGTAGGCCCCTGGCCTAGTGAGAGCCACAAGGGTGCCCTGAACAAGTCACCCCTGCCCAGAGTCTCCAGAGCTTCCCCGTGGCTCTTGGTAACCAGGTCCAGACTCCCTCACAGCCCCCAGGTGATTGGGCCTGGCTTCTGCCCCCCCCTCCTCCTTCTCACTAGCCGCTAGCTGTTTCTACCCCCGGGCATTTGCTTGTGTTTGTCTTGCCCGGAGTCCACAGTAGCTTTTTTTTTTTTTTTAATTTATTTATTTTTTTTGTGTTTCTGCCTTATCCAGGGCCACACCCGCGGCATATGGAGGTTCCCAGCATAGGGGTCCAACAGGAGCTGTAGCCGCCTGACTTCACCATGGCCACAGCAACGAAGGATCCGAGCCGCGTCTGCAACCTACACCACAGTTCACGGTAACGCCGGACCCTTAACCCACTGAGCAAGGCCAGGGATCGAACCTGCAACCTCATGGTTCCTAGTTGGATTTGTTAACTACTGAGCCACAACGGGAACTCCTACACTAGCTTTTCTCATCTCATGGGTGGCAGCTTGAAGTTATCTCCCTGGAGCAACTCTTTAACCCCGCTCCGTCCCCTTGTGTCCTTGTGCAAGTCGCATGGTCTCTCATCTTGTGCTTGCACCGTGACTGTCTGTCCTCCTGGAGAAAGTGAAGTGCGTGGGGCCAAGGACCAAGCCGGCCTCAGTCTGCCCTACGCCCAGCACCCACCCTGCCCCTCCTCGGAGGATAGGCGCTCAGCCTGAGGGCTCTTGGACCGGGGCCCCAGAGACCCTCACTGCCCTGAGGCTGGTATCTCTTCTTGCTGAGGCCCAGCCCACTGACCGTTAAGGGGCCGCTGTTTTCAGATCCAAGATGCCAGAAACCATGTGAGCCAAGCCATCTACCTTCTCGCCAACCGGGACGAGAGCTACCAGTTCAGGACGGGAGCGGAGGTCCTCAAGGTGAGCTGCCTGTAGGGATGGGAGAACCAGGTTCCCTGCCCATTGACCAGGCCCCCGGAGAGCTCTGCCCCCACGTTCTCAGGTGTAACCAGTGGGTGACCCTTCACCTCTCAGTGTACCCATGTTCAGCCAGCCACAGTTGAATGGCTCACAGCCTGGGCTCCAGAGTAAGACCTGGGTTCTGCTCCAAGGCCTCCACTATGAGCTGTGCAACCTCAGGTCACTTAACTCAGCCACTCTGTGCCTCAGTAGCCTCACCTGTGAAAGGGGGGCGAGCTGTAGTGACTACCAGTAGCAATGATACAGGGAAAGTGGCCCCTGGTAAGCAGTGAATGGGAGCCGTTAACTAGCAGCAGAAAACCTTTGTAGTTAGCAAAGTGGATTCGGATTCAGGTCGTGTGGAGGGACAGGTGAGCTCAGACGCCCTGGAGCCATGCTTGGCTCTGCCCCTGACGTGCTGTGTGTCCTCAGGTGGTTCACCTGCCCGCTCTGGACCTCTGGTTCCTCACGTGAAAATTTGAAACCAAAGGGATTAAAGTACCTCTCAAAACTGTGACCGCCCTGTGGGGTATAAGGTGCCTCCCACATGCCTCCACCCGGTAAATCTGCCTTTCCCAGAATCCGGGTGACCCCAGCACCCACAGCAACAGCTGGGTGAACAGCTGGAAGCAGTGGGGACGGGCTCTGAGTTCGAGCCAGAGCTTTGTTCCCCAGCAGAGGGAAGGGATGGGTCCGGATGCTTCCATCGTTCTCCGGCTTGTGACCTGAGCCCTTTGGAGCCCCGGTTTCCTCAGCTGTGAAAACAGGGCTGGTGCCCACCTTCAGGCCTCAGTTTAGCCATTCCAGTGCCTCCTCCCAGGAAGCCCTCCCTGGCCCCTTGCCCCCAGGCTGAATTAGGGTCCCTTCTTCTAAGCTCCTCCGTTCCCTGTGTCCCCATCCACAAAGCGCTCATGCCCCTGGGACTAATTTCCAGGATCTTCTGTTTCCCCATTGGACCAATGCCCAACTCCCGGATGGGTGCTCGACAGTGCTGACGCCCTTCCCCCACCCGCAGCTGGAGCCCCGTTTCCTGCAGGGGTGCAGGCCCTGACGCTTTGACCCCCTCTCAGGGAAGGAGCTGCAGGCTACCATAACTTTGTCGCTCCTGCACCGGGAGAAGGGAGGGAGGCGGGCGGGGGTTGGGATCGGGACCAGGCCCAGCCGCCCGCGGCGATGACCAGCCCCCTTCCCCCAGCTGATGGACGCCGTGATGCTGCAGCTGACCAGGGCCCGAAACCGGCTCACCACGCCGGCCACCCTCACTCTGTCTGAGATTGCTGCCAGCGGCCTTACGGTTAGTGCCCAAGGCCGGCGCCTGCTCCCAGAGGGGAGGTCCCCACAGAGGGCCCAGCTTGTCCCTGGGAGGGACATGGGGGCCAAGGGAAGCCCAGAATTGCCGACACAGTTCTCTCTCTGTGCACAGTTTTCTGGGGTGGGGGCCTTGGCTTCCAGTCTGCATACCCCAGATATGTCATCCTTTCTGGGTCAGTGTGTCCCCAGCCCAGTGGTGCAGGAAGCTACCTGGGGCATGTGGGAAGAGTCTGGAAGCCCCTGGGCTGGGGCTGGGATCCCCCAGGCAGGGAGCAGCTGTGCCCGCCCGACACTCATCCTACCTGCCTGCCTGGCCCTTCCACAGCGGATGTTCGCCCCCGCCCTGCCCTCAGACTTGCTGGTCAATGTCTACATCAACCTCAACAAGCTTTGCCTCACCGTGTACCAGCTGCACGCCCTGCAGCCCAATTCCACCAAGGTGAGCACCGCGCCCACCCCTCCTCCCCCGCCCGCGCGCCCCCAGCCCCGCAGCCCCCACAGCCCTGCCTGACCTGGTGTGACGCTCTTCTGCCTAGAACTTCCGCCCAGCCGGAGGCGCTGTGCTCCACAGCCCCGGGGCCATGTTGTAAGTAGGCTGCCTGGGGAGGTCCCTGAGCTCCCTCGCCACCACAGCCCTCTGCACCTGAGGGGATAGGGGGGCTGGCTGGACGCCCCTCAAGGACCCTCCCATCTCCCCCCAGTGAGTGGGGCTCGCAGCGTCTGGAGGTGAGCCACGTGCACAAGGTGGAGTGCGTGATCCCCTGGCTCAATGACGCCCTGGTCTTCTTCACCGTCTCCCTGCAGCTCTGCCAGCAGCTCAAGGACAAGGTGGGGACGGGGATGGGGGCGGTGCCAGTGGCTCCTGGGCCGGGCCTGCCTGAGGTTAGGCCAGCCAAACAGCAGGCCTCCTGTCACACCACCAAAGTGCCCCCTGATGTTGAGATCTGTTGTGCCTTCCCCACACACCAGACACACGGGCCACGGTGTTGCTGGGCAGCAGTGTCCTCTTCCTGACACATGGCCCCGAGACGACCTTCAGATCCCCAGATGATCTTCAGGGTCACAGAGGGTGCCGCGGTGTCCAGACCCCCGCCCCCCACTCACCCGCCCGCCCTCCCTCCCCAGATCTCCGTGTTCTCCAGCTACTGGAGCTACCGGCCCTTCTGAGCAGAGCACCCAAGAGCCTGGCCCCTGGGAGTGACCTCTGCCCTGGGGTCCCTGTCCCCACCCCTGACGCGCCCCTCAGAGTGCCAGTCAGAGCCAGAGCTGTGCACCACGGGCTGTTTATTTCCCTCTTCACCCTGTCCTGCCTGTCACGTCTGCACGGATGGGATTGAACACTGGGAGGAAGGGACGGGGGTTGGGGTTTGTTTTGGAATGGGGCGGGGGTGGGGGGGTCAGGAAGGCGGGGCTGTGAGGTGGCCACAGTCCCCGCCCTGCCCTCCCGGCAAGGCTGGAACCTTTGGACTCAGGATGGGGCCGGCCCTCCTCCCTCCCTCCCCTCCTGGGGCCTGCCGAGCTCCCCCAGGACGGTGAGGGGCAGCCACACACTCCCTCCCCTGTCCCCTGCAGGGTGTGGGGTGGGTGGTGGCCCTACGCTCTGCATCAGGAGAGGACAAAAGGCACCCACCATGAGCTGTCGTGCCCCTGACTGTATTTACTCCATGACCCCCCTGGGGCCTCCGAGGAATAAAGATCGTCTGGCTTTGCCTGGAGCCTTCGTGTCTGTCTGAGTGGGGACCTGCCCAGGCCTCCGTGATGGCCAGGTGCTGGCGGAGTACCCAGGGACTAGGGACTGAGCCCTTGGCCCCCTGGGCGCTGAGGGTCCAAGTGGGACGGTCACGGACAATCACTGGGGTGGCTGCAGCAGGTCACCTGTGGTCCCCTGGTGACAGTCGTTCCAGCTGAAGGCTGAGGGACCCGGGGGCATCTAGAAGAAGCGGGGTGGGGGTGCTGCTCGGACCCCCCGACGGGGAGGCTCGGAACACACTCCAGACTCTGGCTTTGGCTGAGTGAGGCGTGGTTATTGCCGCCCAGCAGACGAAGACAAGGGTCAGGTCTCTCCGGCTAAGGTTCCAAGGCCAGGTTATCAACCCCCCAGGAGTGTTTCTGAAAGAGAGGCAAGGGACAGTGGCTTCCCTCCTCCGCACCCTGCCCCCTCTGCCCCAGTGCAGTGCCCTGCTGCCAGCCTGGCCCTGGCGCTGGGGGCTCACCTTCTGGGACCTAGAGGAGTGGCGGTCGCAGCAGCCGCTGCAGCAGCAGTGGATGAAGACCAGCAGCAGCAGAAGGAGCACGACGCCTGTGGAAGGGACAGGACGGGTGTCCAGGCCAGGCCTGAAGCCAGGAGGCTGCCGCAGCCCGAGACCGGTCCACACTCACCGAGGAAGACGAGGAAGATGATGAAGGCTCCGGTGTCCCACTGGGACTGGAAGAACTGGTGGCTCCTCAGCTTCCCCAGCACTTGGTGGGCTGTGTCGCTCAGCTCCTGCTCTAGGCTCTTCCTTGACAAAGCCATCTCAGCCGGATGGTCCTGGCTGCCACCTGCCCAGCCCCCCAGAGGGCTGCCTCAGAACCCTGGGCTCCTCTGGGACTGCCGCGTCCAGGCCTCCTTCCCGCAGTCCACCCAGGGCCCTGGGCCCCAGCGCCTCCCTCTGCCTCTCTTCTCCTCTTGACCCTGACCCTGACCCTGGCCTGGCCAGCCCAGTCCCCCAGCAGCCCCACCCCCGGGACCCCACCTGCCTTGGAGCTCCCCCTGGCCAGGCAGGTCCTTGGTCCTGGGAGCACAGACTAGTTCCTGCTTCCGGATCCACACCACCCTGAGACCTTGGCAACCAGCCCCACCCCCACCACTCCCCAGGGGCTGCTGGAGCCAGGCAGGGGCGGGGCCTGTGCCCGGCAGGTGTGTTTCCTGCCTCCCAACCTTGGCAGGTGCTGGGGGACCGAGGGAGGAGGCCTGTTGGCTTACTCAGGGGATTTTTCACTTTTTCTCAGTAGACCAGACAAGTAGCCTGCAACACAGTAGGCACTGGGTCACCGTTGATTTCGCCAATGAAGAAAAGACAGAAGGGCTGGTGGGAGTCTGGAGCGAGAGAGGGAGGCAGGTGAAAAAAGGACGGGAGGGGAGGGAGAAGCTGTGTCCCTTCCACTGCCCTTGCCTGGGTCCCCTTCTCTGTTCCAGACCTCACGGTGCCCCTTGAGAGACGATGGTTCTGGTCGCTCAGATGAGCTCTCCCCTCAGAACCTGGAGCTGGTGATGCACCCTCTGGAGGCCACTGTCACTCGGCCCTTCTCTCAGAGCAGAGGCCAGGACTTCTCGGCGCTCGGGACTAGCTGTAACCAGGTGGACTCACCTTCTTGTCCTTGTGGGGCCCGTGGTCTAGCTGGGAAAACATGCTAGCTAATGTGAAGCTCGGTGGCCTACACAGTACAGGCACCCCTTTCTCTACTGCACTTTGACATGTTGCGTTTTTGTCTTTTCTTTTCAGAGTCGCACCCGTGGCATATGGAGGTTCCCAGTCTAGGGGTTCAATTGGAGCTGTAGCTGCTGGCCTACACCACAGCCACAGCAACACCGGATCCTTAACCCACTGAGCAAGGCCAGGGATCGAACCTGCAACTTCACGGTTCCTAGTCGGATTCGTTTCCCGTGAGGTAACGTCGTCACGGGTCCCAGGGATTCGGATGGGAATATCCTTGGGCACCGTGACTCCGCCATCCGCCCGTGGTGAGCAGAGAAATCAGAATTGAATCCCAGAGCCCTTGACCGCCACGTTACAGCGCCTCCTACTCTGCGACCCCATCCTACACCCTGAGACCGCTGACTTCCGCCGCTGCCGAGGGAGGGTTGGAAATGACTGGAGTGTTCTATTGTGGGGCGGGGAGCACCCAGTGTGGAAAAATCTGGCAGATCCTTGAAAAGCTATGCATAATGTTATCGTAGGACCTAGCAATTCCACTCTTAGATACATATGCCCAAGAGATTTAAAACATGTCCACACAGGGAGTTTATGGCGCAGCGGAAATGAATCTGACTAGGAACCATGACGTTGCGGGTTCGATCTCTGGCCTTGCTCAGTGAATTAAGGATCCGGCAGCTGTGGTACGAGCTGTGATGTGGGTCGCAGACACAGCTTGATCCCATGGTGCTGTGGCTGTGGTGTAGGCTGGCAGCTGTAACTCTGGGCTCGTAGCCTGGGAACCTCCATACACCTCGGGTGCAGCCCTAAAAAACCAAAAAAAAAAAACTCCACACAGAAACCTGTGTACAAGTGTTCCCAGCAGGATTTTTCATAGTAGCCGAAAAGTAGAAACATCCCAAAATACCCATCAACTGATGAATGAATAAACGCCACATGGTCTCCCCTTGTGGTAGAATATTATTCAACCATGAAAAGGGACAAAGCACTGACGCAGGCTATAAAGTGGATGAGCCTTGAAAACATGCTCAATGAAAGAAGCCAGACACAAAAGGCGACTTTCCATTTATTTGAAACATCCAGAAGAGGTTAATCCATAGAGACAGAAGTAGTCAGCGTTTGCCAGGGCTGGGGGCAGGGGGATGGGGATGGCGTGTTTGGTAGTGGTGGAGTTTCCTTTGGGGGCAGGGAACATGTCATGGAACTAGAAGAGGGGTCGTTTTGCAACATCGTGAATGTACTAAATGCCACTGATCTACTCATCTTAAAATGGCTGGCAGTTCACTTTATGTGAATTTATTACAATTTTAAAAAAGGGGGGGAGGGAGGTTGCCAGCAGTGGCTCCCACCTGCCATTTGGCTTGGGCGGGTGGGCAGGAGACCCTCAGCCTCTCCTCTCCCCACTGACCCTCAGTCTTCCTGTCAACTCTTATTTCTTATCGTTAAAGAAAATCTGGGGCACTCCAGGTCATTCAGTGACAGAAACTACCCGTGGAGCCCCCAGACCCAAGCAGAGCAGTGATGGGGGAGGTCACAGCAGGACAAGTGTCAAACAGGTCAGACCCCAGGCTAGGGTCCTGCTCCCAGCCCTTGTCACCCACCAGTGTGTGACCAGGGCCCGGCCCCTGACCACTCTGCGCAGTGTCCTCATCGAGGAAGAGGGTGTGTGGAGCGTCCGCCTCCTCAGGCGGCTCTGAGGGTTGAATGACTCTGGCTCCCTTGGCACTTTATTTTTATTTTTATTTTTTTTTAGGGCCACACCCACAGCATATGGAGGTTCACAGGCTAGGGGTCGAATCAAAGGTAGTTGCTGGCCCATGTCACAGGCACACGAGATGCCAGCCGCCGTCTGCGACCTACACCACAGCTTGCGGCAACAAGCGAACCCGCATCCTCACGGATGCCAGTCGGCTGTGCTTCCGCTGCACCACGACAGCAACGCCTCCCTTGGCACCTTGAACGCAGTAGGGGCTGGGGTTCCTCTCACCAGCCTGCGGGTATAAGCGAGTCCCTCTGGTCTTGGTTCTTTGGGGACGTTGGGGCTCACCTGCTGTCCCCACTCTGATCTCTTTACCTCGGCTTTTCTTTCCCCAGTCCTCTGAGCCAGGAGCACCTTGCGTGGTCCCGATCCTTCGGTCCACAGTCCCCGTGGGCCTCCACTCCTGCCTTCCTCCCCGCTTCCACCCAGTTTCCAGAATTCCACGCCACTCAGGCCTGATGCTTCTCCTAGAGAAGGTGTCTTCGCAGCAGGGAAGCTTTTTGCCTTAGGGGTGTTCCCGGAGGCAGAATCCCCACCTGTGCAAGGCGGTCCCCGTGTCACCAGTGATGTTTGGTCACCTGCACAGAATGTTCTCCTTGAAAGTGAAGGCTAAGCCTCTGTCTTCAGACTTGAAGGTGGGGGAGCAGAAGGGCAAGGGCTGGGAGGGACAGAGGCTGCTGGGGCTCAGGGCAGTTCAGATGCGTGGCTCAGGGCAGAGCTGCTGAGTCCCAATGGGCAGATCCGGGGTGGCCGCCCACCGCCTGCTTTTGTAAATAGTCCAGCTGGCCCTCCATCCCTTTTCCTGTGGCTGCTTTCACGCTGCAGGGCAGAGCCGAAGAGTAGTTGCAACAGAGATCTTACGATTGGCAAACTTAGAATCTGTACTCTCTGGCCTTTTACAGAAAACATCTGCCAACATCTGAGACAGAGGATTGCTCAGGACTTGCAAATGCAGGTGCCAGGAAACAGGTGAGAGAACTACCTGAGGGAGACGGACTTGGTCTAAGAAACATCCCTTTGGGGAGACATTAGGGAGAGGTGAGGACTGTGGCAAACTGGAGAGCACGTGTGCCCTAAAGGGGACAGCTCGAGTCAGCCATGGGCAGGGCCCAGAGTTGCCAGGACCTGAAGCCCCTGAGATTCACCAAAAATCCAGACGTTCGTGTGGACAGAAGAGGCTGTAACGGGTGCATCCGTGGCCTCGGATCCTGGCCCTGCCACTTCTTCATTGTGCGACCTTGAACCGCTCAGTGGACTCTGTTTTGTTTTCACTTTTTTTATTTCAGCCTCACCTACAGCATATGGGAGTTCCAGGGCCAGGGATCAAACCCAAGCCAGAGCTGCGACCTGTGCTGCAGCAACGCTGGATCCTTAACCCGCTGCGCCAGGCCAGGGACTGAACCGGCGCCTCCACAGAGACGAGCTGTATTGGTCATTAACCCACTGCACCACAGCGGGAGCTCCTGGGCCCTCTCTTATTTGTAAACTGGGGGTGGTAGTAACACTCCCATTACCAGCTAAGGGAGCTGCCCTGGGGGCCTGGGTTCCCGTGTATAGATCGGGGCTGGGGTCACTGTGAAGGTTACAGGGTAGTGACCTGGAGGAGGATCTTACCAGTCACTGTCCTTGGCCCTGGGGGGGGCTCACAGGAAGGGGTGGAACTCAGATTCTTCAGTTAACTGTCACCCTCACCACACACACCAGGGTCTGCCAGGACAGGGCAGCCCCGCAAAGCTCCCACAGGAACCCAAAGCCACCAGGTGCCATATGAGGCTGCTTCTCTCTCTTTCTGTCCCCCTGGGATCCAGCCCCTGGGTTCTTCCAGGCCGGCCACACTCAGCTGCGGGAGCGTCTGGGCAGGGACCCTGCCTGAGCTGATGGGGTGCAGGGGGAGGACAGAATGCACCATGGGGCTGCTGCATCTCAGAAGGGTGTTCAGGTACCCCTTGCTGAACCCCCATGGGGGCTTGTGGGGTCCATGGATCAGGGGTGTAAAATATGGGAGTGGCTGGAGGCGGGGCTCAGGAGTCAGGGTTCAGACACAAGAATTTGGGTGGTCCCCGCTCTGCAGCCCCAGTGACACCCTTCTCCCCACCCCACCCGGATGACAGGCACCGTTGTTCCTTGCCCCATGGACCCCCTGAGGCGGTCCCCCTCCCCCTGCTCACCACAGGCCTCTAGCCCCGAGAGCCCGCCCTGCGAGATGCTTGGTTATGTGGGCATCGAGGCCGTGCTGGACCAGCTGAAGATCAAGGCCATGAAGATGGGGTTTGAGTTCAACATCATGGTGGTGGGTAAGTGCGGGGCTGGGGGCTCCCAGGAGGACAGACCAGTGGACGCCACCCCGTGGCCTGGGCGTGTCACCTCTCGGAGCCTCAGTCTCCCCATCTGTAACGTGGGCCTGAGAGTCGTACCTCACAGGAGTGTTGTAGCTGAAAATCTGGGAAACACTGAAAAGACAAAAATCCCCCATGAAGGAGTGCCCATCATGGCTCAGCAGAAACTAATCTGACTAGCATCCATGAGGACACTGGTTCGATCCCTGGCCTCACTCAGTGGGTTAAGGACCCCACACTGCTGTGAGAGCTGCGGTGTAGGTCACAGACACAGCTCAGATCCGGCATTGCTATGGCTGTGGTGTAGGCCAGCAGCTACAGCTCTAGTTTGACCCCTAGCCTGGGAACTTCCATATGCTGCGGTACGGCCCTAAAAAGACAAAAAAATAAAAATAAAGTAAAATAGTAAAGGGAGGGGTTCCCTGGTAGTTCAGAAGATTAAGGACCCAGCATTATCAGTGCTGTGGTCAGGGTCACTGCTGTAGCACAGGTTTGATGCCTGACCCAGAAACTTCTGCATGCTACAGGTGCAGCTGAAAAAAAAAAATGGAGAATTTTTTTTGTTGTTATGGCTGCACCCTCAGCATATGGAAGTTCCCGGGCCAGGGACTGAATCCTAGTGGCAGCTGCCACCTACACCGCAGCTGCAACATTGCTGAATCCTTAACCCACTGTACCACAGCAGGAACTCCAGGAAATTACTTTTGATCATCTTTTTTATTTAACCAGTGCATTCTGAAATACTGTCGTCTTGTGTAATCCATAAAAAACATTTTTTGTGAGATTGTTTTCTTTTTGTCAGCTCAGGTCTGCAAAATGTAGTTTGTTTGGGTTTTTTTGGTTTGTTTGTTTGTTTTTAAGGCCGCACCTGTAGCATATAGACATTCCCAAGCTAGGAATTGAAGCTGAGCTGCAGCTGCCAGCCTACACAACAACCACAGCACCACGGGATCTAAGCTGAATCTGTGACCTATGGTGCAGCTTGCAGCCTGCATCTTCCTGGATACTAGCTGGGTTCTTAACCTGCTGAGCCACAGCGGGAACTCCAAAATATGATTTGTCCTTTTCCACTGATGGCACATCTCAGTTCAGATTGGCAGATGGCCAAATTGCCAGTGGCAATAGCCAGGAGTGGCTCCTGTTTTGGAGAGCGCAGCCCAAAGGACAAATTCAGTTAGAGACACGAAGGAGAGCCCGGCCTGTGATGGAGGATGTTTCCCATCCTGGGGCCCAGGCCCCGAGTTTGAGAAGCCCCCGAGGCAGGGAGAATGGACCTTCTACAGGCATAGGCAGCGTGGGGGATCGCACCGAGCAGCGCCCAGTCAAAGAAGCCAGCAGTGAAGGAGCAGGGGGTGTGTGATCCCCCAGGGGAAGGGCAGGCCCCCGGGCTGCCATGACAGTTACTCAGTGGAGGTGGGAGTGGACCTGGGGGTAGAAATGTGTTCTTTCTCTTGATTTGGAGCGATATGCACGAGTTGTTTACTTTGTAAACTACATCGACCCAGAAGTTCCCCCTGTGGCACAGGGGGATTGGTGGCCTCTTTGGAGCACCAGGGTGCAGGTTCAATCCCCAGCCTGGCACAGTGGGTTAAGGATTTGGTGTTGCCACAGCTGTGGTTGAAATTGCAGCTCGGGAGTTCCCATTGTGGCACAGCAGAAATGAATCTGACTGCTATCCATGAGGTTGCAGGTTTGATCCCTGACCTCACTAAGTGGGTTAAGGATTCGGCATTACCATGAGCTGTGGTATAGCTTGTAGAGGTGGCTCAGATCCTGCATGGCTGTGACTGCGGCGTAAGCTGGCAGCTCTAGCTCCGATGTGACCACTAACCTGGGAACTTCCATATGCCGTGGGTGCGGCCCTAAAAAGCCAGAAAAGAAAAGAAAAGAACTGCAGCTCAGATCTGATCCCTGGCCTGGAACGCCGCATGCCACAGGGACAGCCAAAAAGAAAAAAAAAAAAAATACATTGACCTGCCCATTGATTGGAGGAGTAGATAAACTCCACATGGTCTGTCCATCCAATGAAATAGTATTTAGCCATGAAAAAGAATGAAGTCCTGGTACGTGCTATAAATGCAGATGAACCTTGAAAGCATTAAGCTGAGTGGGAGCTGCCAGACACAGGATAAATATTGCATGATTCTATTTATATGAAATGTCCAGAACAGGCAAATCCATAGTTAGAAAGCAGATTAGTGGTTGCTGGGAGTTTGGGGAGGGGGAGTGAGTGCCTAATGGGTATAGACTTTCTTTTTGGATGATGAAGCTGTTCTGGAGCTAGGCAGAGGTGGTGGCTGCACAACGTTGTGCGTGTACTTAATGCCACTGAAGTGCACATTTTCAATGGTTAATGTTAATTTTGGGGGGGGTACCTCAACCACGGCATGTGGAAGTTCTCGGGCCAGGGATCAAAAGTGTGCCACAGGAGTTCCCGTCGTGGCGCAGTGGTTAACAAATCTGACTAGGAACCATGAGATTGCGGGTTCGATCCCTGGCCTTGCTCAGTGGGTTAACGATCCAGTGTTGCCCTGAGCTGTGGTGTAGGTTGCAGACGCAGATTGGATCCTGTGTTGCTGTGGCTACGGTGTAAGCCGGTGGCTACAGCTCTGATTAGACCCCTTGCCTGGGAACCTCCATATGCCGCGGGTACAGCCCTAAAACGACAAAAGGCCAAAAAAAAACTGTGCCACAGTTGCCACCTGCCCCACAGCTGTGTCAGTACCAGATCCTTAACCCGCTGCTCTACCGGGGAACTCCATGGTTTACTTTCTAAAACAATGTAAGCGTTTCAGAAACATGCCTAACATACCCGCCCTTGTTGCTGCCACGTGGTTACTTGCAGGACAGAGCGGGCTGGGCAAGTCCACCATGGTGAACACACTCTTCAAGTCCAAGATGTGGAAGTCCACCCCGCCGGGCCTGGGGGGGCCCACGCCCCAGACGCTGCAGCTGCACTCGGTAACCCATGGTGAGCGAGCCCCCCCCCCCCCACCCCCACCCCGCCCACCGAGGCCCAATCTCTCCCCCTCTGCTCCCCCACTGCAGTCATCGAGGAGAACGGCGTGAAGCTTAAGCTGACAGTGACCGACACACCCGGCTTTGGGGACCAGATCAACAATGACAAGTGGTGGGTCCTGGGGGGTGGGCGAGGGCCCTGCCCACGCTCTTCCGATCTCTGGGAAACATCCAAGTCTGGCGCTACCCGACTGCTTTGAGGCTCAGTTTACTAGTCTCTGCAGTGGGTGTGTGCAACCTTCCCCGTAAGAGTGAAGGGAGTCAAGCATGTAAATGTCTTCGCTTGCTGCCTGGCACACGGTCAGCGCCTGGCAGGGCACAGGAGCCCACCCTCCAGAGTCAGGACCCCTGGGTTAGACCACTTCCCAACTGCATATCCTCAGAATGGCTGCGGGAGCTCTCTGAGCCTTGCCCTCCTTCTTTGTAACTTAGGAGTGATGACACCCGCCCCCCCAGAGTTGTGCTGTGTTCTCATGAGGTCTCACACACACACAGGGCAACCTAAGGACTTTGGCACTTCCTTTGACTACTGGAGTCTAAGCAGAAAAGGACATGATCTGACTCCTGGTTTTGAAAGGATCTGTTTTAGCTGCTGTGTTGCCAGCAGCCTCGCAAGGGAAAGGACCCAGGGAGGCCGGAGAGCCTTGCAACAACGGAGCGAGAGGCCCTGGTGGTTTGAATGGGCTGTGGGCTGCAGTCACTGCTCTCCGTTGATGCTCACGCCCGCCTGGAACGCAGGCGCTGTACCCGTTTCGCCAAAGAGAAGCAGAGGCCTCAGCTCGAGTGTGGCAGGCGTCCCTGATGATGCAGGGCAGTGGGGGAGGATACTCGAGTGACCAAGGGCCTCAGGGGGTGTGGGACTGAAAGTCCGGCATCGCAGGCAAACTAGGGGATTGTCCATCCCAAGGGAAGACCTCCAGAGGACCCAGGGAGGCGGGGGCTTGCGGAGAGGTTCTGAGGGTGGCATCTCCCGCCCCAGCTGGGACCCCATCCTGGGCTACATCAACGAGAAGTACGAGCAGTACCTGCAGGAAGAGCTCCTCATCACCCGCCAGCGACACATCCCTGACTCCCGGGTGCACTGCTGCGTGTACTTCGTGCCGCCCACCGGGCACTGGTGAGGTGGCTGGGCCAGCAGCCAGAAGGCCACTTGCGGGGGGGGGGGAGGGGCCCCTGGCAAGGGCGGCGGGCTGGCACCCCCTTGGCATCCGCTCACTGCCATCCCTGCCCTGCCTGATCAGCCTGCGGCCCCTGGACATTGAGTTCCTACAGCGGCTCTGCCGGACTGTGAATGTAGTGCCGGTGATCGCCCGGGCAGACAGCCTGACCATTGAGGAGCGAGAGGCCTTCAGGCGCAGGGTGATCTGGGTGCCTGGGACACGTCTGGGGTTGGTGGGGGTGAGGAGGGCTGGCAGAGTGTGCAGGGTAGGCTGATGTCACCTGTGCACGGTCTGCAGATCCAGCACAACCTGAAGACCCACAGCATCGAGGTGTACCCCCAGAAGTGCTTCGATGAGGATGTCAATGACAGGATCCTCAACAGCAGGATCCGGGTAGGGGCCGTGGGGGCTGGGGAGGCTGGGGGCTGGTGACTTGCTCCCCACTCATCCTTTCCATCTCAAGAGTTGTCTCTCTCTCTGCAACTTGGGCAAATTTCATATACTTGTAGCAGGTGCGAATCTTCCCCGTCCATCAAGGTGAGCAAGAAATAGGCCATATTGGAGTTCCTATCATGGCACAGTGGAAACGAATCCGACTAGGAACCATAAGGCTGTGGGTTCGATCCCTGGCCTTGCTCAGTGGGTTAAGGGTCCTGCGTTGCTGTGCTGTGGGGTAGGCTGGCAGCTGAAGCTCCGATTGAACCCATAGCCTGGGAACCTCCATATGCCACAGGTTCAGCCCTAAAAAAAAAGGAAAAAAAATAGGTCACATTGACAATGCTCAGAACGGGAGAAAATGTTTGCAAATGATGTATGAGGGACTTGTATCGTGAATATATAAAGAACTCTAACATTTCAACAGTAAGAAGACAGGCATCCCAGTTTAAAAATGGGCAAAGGAATTGAATAGACATTTCCCGAAATTATGCAAATGGTTAATGAGCTTATGAAATATTGTTCAACATCATCATGAAGGAAATACAAATCCAAACCACAGTAAGGTACCACTTCACCCCCATGACTGTGGCTGTTGTCAGAATGACAGACCCTGACAAGTGCTGGTGAGCACGTGGTGAACGTTCACTCACTGCTGGCAGTGCTGTAAATGGCGCAGTCACTTTGGGAAACAGTCTGACAGTTCTTCAAAGGTGAGACATTAAGTTACTCTATGACCCGACAGATCTACTCCCAAAAGAAGTGAAAAGCCATGGAGACTTAAAAACTCCTACACAGGGAGTTCCGGTTGTGACTCAGTAGGTTATGAACCTGACTAGTTTCCATAAAGATGCAGGTTCCATCCCTGGCCTCATTCAGTGGGTTAAGCATCCCGAGTTGCTGTGGCTGTAGCGCAGGCCGGCAGCTGCAGCTCTGATTCGACCCCTAGCCTGCGAACCTCTATATGCTGCAGGTACAACCCTAAAAAAGAAAAAGCAAAAACACCCCCCAAACTCCTCCATTGTATTTCTGAAGGGGGTCCATTGAGATTTCTTCTTTTTCACTTCTTACTTTGTTTATTTGGGCCCTTTCTCTTGTCTTCTTGGTGAGTCAGAGTATTATTACTATCATTGTCAAAACTTATTCTGCATCAAAACCTAATTCTTAGAAATAAAAACAAACCCACATGCACCACTTGAGTGTTTAATCTCCATTTCCGGCCTCGAACAAGTAAACAACTAGAATTTACAACAGGGCTTAGCAATCTGTTTTGTTTTGTTTTGTTTTGGCTGCTCCCATGGCATGTGGAAGTTCTCAGCCGAGGGAACTGATGCCATAGCAGTGACCCAAGCTGCAGCAATGACAAAACCAGATCCTTAACCCATCTCACCATAAGGGAACCCGTTAGCAAACTGTTTTTCTGACTGTCCAGGCGATGAAAAGTATCTTAGACTTATCTTAGTGGCTTACGGGTCTCTGTTGCAAAACTCAGCTCTGCTGCAGTTGCATGAAAGCAGCAGAGATGAGAGTGAATGAATGGTCAGGACTGTTTGCCAATGAACTTGACCGCTTTGGCCCAGGAACCTTACAGAATTCTCTTTTCACCCTCACAATAGGAGTTCCTGTCGTGGTTCAGCAAGTTAAGAACCCGACTAGTGGAGTTCTCATTGTGGCTCAGTGGAAACAGTCCCGACTAGTATCCATGAGGACGCAGGTTCAATCCCTGGTCTCGCTCAGTGGGTTAAGGGTCCAGGTTTGCTGTGATCTGTGGTGTAGGTTGCAGACAAGGCTTGGATCTGGAGTTGCTGTGGCTGTGGTATAGGCCTGCAGGTGTAGCTCCAGGTCAGCCCTTAGCCTGGTATACTGTGGGTGTGGCCCTAAAAAGACAAATATATATACAGCTATATATATATATAGTTGATTTACAATGTTGTGTCAGTTTCTGCTAAAAAGCAAAGTGATAAGATTTCTCATATACTTTTTCTCATATGCTTTTTCCCTATCACATTCTCTCCAAAGAGATTGGCTATGGTTCCCTGTGTTATACAGTAGGACCTCATTGCTTATCCATTCTTTTAGCTTCATTTTTTAGGGCCGCACCCGCTGCATATGTAAGTTCCCAGGCTAGGGGTCAAATCAGAGCTTTAGCTTCTGGCCTATACCACAGCTCATGGCAACACTGAATTCTTAATCCACTGAGCGGGAGTTCCCGTTGTGGCTCAGTGGTTAACGAGTCCAATTGGGAACCATGAGGTTGCAGGTTCAATCCCTGGCCTCGCTCGGTGGGTTAAGGAACCGGCATTGCCATAAGCTGTGGTGTAGGTCACAGATGCGGCTCAGATCCCACGTTGCTGTGGCTGTGGTGTAGGCCAGCAGCTGTAGCTCCAGTTCGAGCCCTAGCCTGGGAACCTCCATATGCTGTGGGTGTGGCCCTAGAAAAAGACAGACATAAAAAAAAAAATCCACTGAGCTAGGCCAGGGATTGAACCAGCCTCCTCAAGGATACTAGTCGAGTTCTTAACCCACTGAGCCGCAGCGAGAACTCCCTATTTTGTTTTTTGTTTTTTTTTTTACGGCTGAGTGGTATTCCATTGTATGTATGTACTACATCTTCTTAATCCATTTATCTGTCAATGGACATTTAGGTTGTTTCCATGTCTTGGCTATTGTGAATAGTGCTGCTGTGAACATAGGGGTGCATGTATCTTTTCGAATTGTAGGTTCATCTGGATAGATGCCCTGCCCAGGAGTGGGACTGCTGGATCATATGGTAGTTCTGTTTGTATTTTTCTGAGGACCCTCCATACTGTTCTCCATGGTGGTTGTACCACTTTACACTCCCACCGCAGTGCAGAAGGGTTCCCTTTTCTCCACACCCTCTCCAGCGCTTGTTATCTGCATCGGTACTGTTGTGACTCCCATTTTACAGGTGGAGACTCTGAGGCACTCATTAGACGTTGTGTCTTCTGACTTCAGATACCTGTGCTCCTTGTACCACTTTCTCTCCCCACAAAGGACAGCATCCTGCAGGTTCCCACCTCACTGTCTCCCCTGGGGGGACCAACCCTCCTGTCTCGTCCCTTCCCTGTAGGACCGGATCCCCTTTGCTGTGGTCGGGGCCGACCGAGAACACATGGTGAACGGGAGGTGTGTCCTGGGCCGGAAGACCAAGTGGGGCATCATTGAAGGTCAGTGCAGGGGTGTGGGGAGGCCTCGGGAGTACGGGTTGCCTCCAGCATCCTTACACCTGCCACAGAGCCTGGCCTGGTTGAGCCCAGAGCCAGGAAACAGACAGACCTGGGATCCAGTTCCTTTGTGCAGCTGGGAGGCCCCTGGCAAGTAACCCAGTTCTCTGGGCCTCAGTTTTCTCAGTCAAACGGGCAGCACTGTAATATCAACTGTATAGGGCGCTGGCGGGGCAGAGCCACCACTTTGCACGATACCCAGTACCCAGGAGGTGCCCTATTCATTCGCCAGAATTTACCGTGGGCCTACTATGTGCTGGACACACTAGATGCAGTTCCGAGGGGGATACAGTGAAGGTGGGACCAACAAGGCTGCTGAGCCCACAGAGCTGATGCGACAAGGACAGGTGGGAGGAGAACAGTGTAGGGTGGGAGCGCGTACCTGAGGGGGCAAAGGGAGGCCCTACTGATTCAAAAAAATGTTGTAGGAGCCGCCTGTAACGGGGGCTGGGGACACAGGAATGAATGAACGAAGAGTGACTGCGTGAATGAATGAGTGAATGAACCAACAACCATGGGAGGTGGGCCAACACAAGGAGAAATGGGGAAGGCAGGGCAGGTGGCCTGTAGCATGCAGCAGGTGCTTATTCATTGCTGGCCGAGGGCAGGGTGGGAGCAGAGCCTGTGCCCAGGTGCTGTGTCCTGTCTTGCAGTGGAGAACATGGCTCACTGCGAGTTCCCCCTCCTGAGAGACCTGCTCATCCGGTGAGCATGTGGGAGAAGTCTGGGGGAGCTGCGGGGGTGCCGACGAGGTCATGGCCGGTCCGCTGACCTGCCTCCCATCTCCCAGCTCCCACCTCCAAGACCTGAAGGACATCACCCACAACGTCCACTACGAGAACTACCGAGTCATCAGGCTGAACCAAAGCCACGTGCTGCCCCGGGGGCCCGGCTGGGTGAACCTGGCCCCTGCCCCTGCCCCCACTGCCACCCCTGCCAGCCCCCGGAGCAGCCCTGGGCTCACCAAGGTCTGTCGGTGGGCCCAGGACAATTCAGACGAGGACTCCTGAGCACTGGTGCACCCCAGGGCCTGAGGGGCTCCCCGAGTACTCAGCAGTCCCCCAACACACACCTGTGTACCTGAGCATGTATTAAAAGTGGACATTGCTTTCTATGAGAAGCTGTGCTTTGAAAACAAAAGGTGTTTTGTAAGTGACTTCTTTGAGCTCTTCTCAAATAAAAGTACAGTTCTTTGTAAAGTGACAGTGTGAGACCCCCAGGCCCTTGGGCTTCTGGAAGACCTGGGAGGGCCTGCCCTGGACAGACAGCCCCTTTTGCCCCAGAACCAGAGTCAAGTTCTACATCAGGCTCTCCTGTCCCCAACCCCTCCCTCCTGGCACAGGGCATCATAAACAGTTAAAAACTCCCCGTCTTTGGAGTTCCTGTCATGGTTCAGTGGTTAACGAACCCGACTGATATCCATGAGAATGCAGGTTCGATCCCTGGCCTTGCTCAGTAGGTTAGGATCCCACACTGCCCTGAGTTGTGGTGTAGGTCGCAGACGTGGCTCTGATCCCATGTTGCTGTGGCTGTAGCATAGTCTGGCAGCTACAGCTCTAATTCAACCCCTAGCCTTAGAACTTCCATGTGCCACAGGTGCAACCACCCCAAAAAAAACAAAAATTCCCCATGTTTGCCATTGTCCCCAAACTCTGTGCCCGCTGATCCTGCCTTCCTCTTTGCCCACCCCAGCAGACCAGAATGGTGGGAAAACAGCTCCAACTGTGGAATCTGACAAAGCTGATGTGAAAATCACCCCCCTGTCATTGACCTTGTGTGATATGATCTTGGGCAAGATATTTACTCTTGTGGGCCTATTTACTCGTCTGTAAAATAGGGATAATATTTTTTTTCTTTTTAGGGCCATACCTGCAGCATACAGAAGTTCCCAGGCTAGAGGTCGAATCAGAGCCTCAACTTGACAGCCTAAGCCACAGCCATAGCGATACTGGATCCAAACTACATCTGCGACCTATGCAGTAGCTTGCAGCAACACTGGATCCTTAACCCACTGAGCAAGGCTAGGGATCAAACCCGTATCCTCATGGATACTAGTTGGGTTCTTAACTGACTGAGCCACAACAGAAACTCCAAAACGGGGGTGATACTATAGCTCTCACATCTTTGTTGTGCAGACAAAACAGTGATTCATGGAACGTGCCTGCCACGCCTGGAGAAACAGCTCTCAGAGATGATGAAAACAGCAGAGCCCACAAGTCCAGGGCAGAGGCTGTACCCGCAAAGTGTGCGAACTCTTCCCAGGACTGTCCAGAACCCTGGAAAGGACATGGACTTCACGGATGCCCACACAGTGCACCTGCGCTCCTATGAGGCGCCAGCATGCAGGGAGCACTCGGTAAGTGTCAGCGGGGCATAGCAGTGGTACCCTAGCTGCATTAGTGTTCTCCAGAGAAATGCAAACAGCAGATGTACATACGTGGAGATTTTTTTACAGGAACCAGCTCCTTAGGTTATGGAACCCAGAAGGCTCACAATCTCTGTCTACAGGCTAGCGCCCCAGGAAAGCTGGTGCTATAATTCAGTCAGGTTTGAAGGCTGGAGAACTGGAACCAGTGGTCTGAGCCCCAGCCTGAGTCTGAACTCCCAAGAACCAGGAGCTCTGATGTCCAAGGGCAGAGAGGGATGTTTCAGCTCAAGCAGACAGCAGACTCGCTCTTTCTCTGCCTTTTCTATTCAAGCGCTCAGTGTACTGCATCATGCCCACATGTGTTGGGGGGGCACTCTTTTTTGCTCAGTCTCCTGAATTAAAGGCTAATCTCTTCAGAGACACTCTCAGACATGCCCAGAAATAATGTTTCCCAACCATCTGGGCAACCCTTAGCCCAGGCAAGTAGATACAGAAAATTAACCATTATACCGGCTAAAAGTCACCTCCTCCCTGAAGCCCTCTTGACTTCCCTGGGCCAGCATACTCACTGCCTACTCTGTGTACTTAACACATGGTTTATTTTCGGGTTAGTCTCCCCCTTGTCCCGTGGGAGCTCTGTGAGGGCAGAGATCTATTGGCTTCATACTGCACATGACAGGTGCTCAGGACCTGGCAGTTAAAGCAGCGAATCCTGCAGCACCTGCCCCATAGCCATTCACCCAATGAATCCACAAGGCTGCTGACTCCAGGCCCCAGGGAGCTCCCAGGGCCCTTGGGGACCCACGCCATCCACAGCCAACGTGGAGTTGGAGTGTAGCTACGGAGCAGCTGAGCACATTCCAAGGTTAAGGTTAGCCCTGGGCAATGTGGCACCTTCTACAATATGTCCAAAGCACACACCCTTTGGCTCAGTAATTACCCTTCTAGGAGTGGATCTCACAGACAGACCAGGGTTTCTCAACCTTGGCACTACTGACGTCTGCGGCTGGATCAGCCTCTGTTCCGGGAGCTGCTCTGTGCATCGCAAGAAGTCCAGCAGCATCCTTAGGCTTCCATCCACTAGATGACAGAAGCAACACCCCTCCTGTTGTGACAATCCAACGTGTTTCTAGACATTGACAAAAGTCCCCTGGGAGGGGAGGAACAATATCCTCAGTTGAGAACCACCGACTGTGGTACCCAGTGTAGGAAAGAACAAGAAACAGCCTACCTGTTCCCTGGAAGTGACCTGGAAAGTAAACCATGCGTATGAGTTTCCTACAGCTGCTGTAACAAATTAGCACAAACCTGGAGGCTTCCTTGCAGTTCTGGAGGCAAGAAGTCTGAAATGAGTGTCACTGAGCCAGAATCTGGAGGTTCTAGCGGAGAATGCATTTCCTTGCCTTTACCTGCTTCTAGAGGCCGCTGGCACTCCTTGTATCCTAGAACTTTCTTCTGTCCTACTTCTTCTTTTTTTTTTTTTTTTTTTTTTTTGTCTTTTGTCTTTTTAGGGCAGCACGCACGGCATATGGAGGTTCCCAGGCTAGGGGTCTAATCGGAGCTGTAGCTGCCGGCCTATACCACAGCAATAAGGAATCCAAGCCACGCCTGATCCTTAACCCACTGAGCAATGCCAGGGATCAAACCCACAACCTCATGGTTTCTAGTAGGATTAGTTTCTCCTGCACCACAACAGGAACTCCACCATAACTTATTTCTCAATAAACATTTATTGGAGTTCCTGCTGTGGCACAGAAGGTTAAGGATCCAGTGCATTTTCGCTTCACCACAATGGGAACTCCCCTCTGTCCTACTTCTGTGGTCAAATTGACACTGCCTTACTCTTTTTTTTTTTTTTTTTTTGGCTTCTTAGGGCCACACCCGGCCTGTGGAAATTTCCAGGCTAGGGGTGTAATCAGAGCTGCAGCTGCCGGCCTATGCCACAGCCACAGCAAATCGGGATCAGAGCCGCATCTGTGACACCACAGCTCACAGCAAAGCTGGATCCTTCACCCACCTGCATCCTCATAGATGCTAGTCAGATTCTTAATCTGCTGAGCCATAATGGGAACTCCCCTGCCTTCCTCTTATAAAGACCCTTGTGATGGAGTTCCCATTGTGACTTGGCGGTAACGAATCCAACTAGTATCCATGAGGACGCGGGTTTGATCCCTGACCTTTCTCAGTGGGTTAAAGGATCCAGCGTGGCTGTGACTGTGATGTAGGCCAGCAGCTGCAGCTCTGATTCATCCTCTAGCCTGGGAACCCCCGTATGCAGTGGGTGTGGCCCTAAGAAGTCCAAAAAACAAAAGAGAGAGAGACCCTGTGACTACATCCTGCGGTTATCCGGGATCATATTTATCCCACCTCAAAGTCATTACCTTTCTGAGGGGCCACACCCATGGCATGCAGAGATTCCTGGGCCACGGATCTAACCCACTGAGCAATCAGGTTGAGGGTTAAGACTGGGAAGGAGACAACGCGCCCTGTTGCCTTTTTTTACTGCATGACTGGCTTGTTAACCAGGGGTGAGTACTCCCCACTCAGCAAATGCTAACACATTTACAACCTTAGATCAGTCCCTTGCCTGAAAGTTCGGATCTCCTCCGACCAGGGTAACCATTCGAGGCAAACAGAAAGCCATTGGCCTAACTCCCTAGTTCTGTGCCCGGGCACCCTGTTTGGACCCTCCCTCAAACTGGCACCTCCACCAGGCTCCAGTCACCTTGTTTCACTGCATTCTGACCCAGCCTGCCTGCTCCTGATCACGAGGGCCATCTTCTTTTTTTTTAGTGGGATGGGTATTCCAGGGACAGTTGGTTCCGCTCCCTTCTAATGACTTTACCTCCAGTTCTGGAAGCTCTTGCCATGCCTACGGCAACCCAGGCTTGGCACAAACCCAGTTGTGTACCAGTCACAATGGTGCACAGATTTCTTCTGAATTTCCTGGCCTGAAGCAGCTGGGTACGGGCAGAGGCCTCAGCTGACACATCTTGGGACGCCCCAGGCCCAGGGAGCATGGTTGGGAAAGTCCAGCTCTGTTACAGGACTTCAGTCAAGTCACCTGACATTCCAGAATCCACTTCCTCATTTGGGAAAACCAGTAGCAATGCCGGCTGACCTCACACCTCAGGGCTGGGTGAAGAGAGCCTGCTCATAGGTGCCCAGGGCCCTGATTTGTAGCTGTTGGGAGTTTTCTTTCGTGTGGTGCCCTAAGCAGGCTCAGGTCATAATAATACCGTCACTGTATTGTTAACTATTAACTAACAATCGTGGGCATTATCAGGATTTCCCCAGTGGCTGAGCAAGTTAAGGATCTGGCATTGTTGTGGCTCAGGTCGTGGCTGTCATGTGGATTCAATCCCTGGTCTGGGAACTTACATAGACACACACACACACAAGTAACAATGGTGGGCTTTTTTTTTTTTTTTTTTTTTGTCTTTTTAGGGCCACACCTGCAGCACATGGAAGTTCCCAGGCTAAGGGGTCTCATCAGACCTGTAGCTGCTGGCCTACACCACAGCCACAACAACGTGGGATATGAGCTGCGTCTGCGACCTATACCACGGCAATGCCAGATCCTTAACCCACGGAGTGAGGCCAGGGATCAAATCTGCATCCTAATGGATACAAGTCGGGTTTGTTGCCACTGAGCCACAAAGTTCAAGAACAGCAAGAATCAGTTGAAGGTGGGTGATGCACATCAGACTGGTGGTTTTGGGCAAGGTGTAGGGGTACCTATCGGGAAGGGTGTGAGGGAGCTATGTAAAGTTTTGAAAATGACCTCTATCTTGATCTGGGCGGAGGTTACACAGGTGTACAGCTTTGTATGATTCTTTGAGCCACACCCCTCAGATTTGTGCGCCTTCAGGAGCTGTGTTATGCTGCAAGTAAAAATCTCAGGGGAGTCCCCATTGTGGCTCAGTGGTAACAAACCCCGACTAGTACCCATGAGGACACGGGTTTGATCTCTGGCCTCGGTTGGTGGGTTAAGGGTCCAGTGTTGCTGTGAGCTGTGGTGTAGTTCGCAGACGTGGCTCAGATCCTGCGTTACTGTGGCTGTTCTATAGGCTGGCAGCTGCAGCTAAAATTCCACCCCTCGCGTGGGAACTTCCGTAAGCTGTGTGCAGCCCTAATCATCAGCCAGAATTAGGCATTTCCAAATGACACTTCTATTGCATATGTATATATTTCTAAATTAGCATTGTTTTGCATGTTTTTATAATTTATGGAAATAGTGTCATTTTGCCACTTCATTATTTATCCATCCATCATTATGTTGATTGACACATATTGTTTTCAGGTTTTTTTTTTTTCTTTAGTGGCCACACCTATGGCATATGGAAGTTCCCAGGTCAGGAATTGATTCTAGAAACAGCTGGGACAACAAGTGATCCTTAAGCCACTGTGCCCGGGCGGGGAATGGAACCCATGCCTCCACAGCAACCAGAGCTGCTGCAGTCAGGTTCTTAATCCACTGTGCCACAGCGGGAACTCCCCAGTGTTATTACAAACAACACATCTCTGAACACAGAGGTAGGCTTTATTATTTACAAAATTAACATATATTTAGACTTTATCTCATGCTTTTTATTGCCTCTTTAAATCACAATGACAACTATCCCAGGTGTTAACTCTCCTCATTTTACTAATAAGTTATCCTTGCCTTCTCCGTCCTTCACCCCAACCCACTCAGCCACAGGGCCCAGTCGGTTCTGCTTCTGGAATTTGGGTCAGATCCCTCCCTCAGGATCACTAGGATTATCTCAATCTGGACTCCAGGACCTTCCAGCTCAGTTTACCACTCCCCTCCTGTCTCCCTAGGATCTGAACTCCACAAAGCTTCCTCTCTTATCATGACGCTATCCTGCTCAAACCCCAAACTCTATTGGTTCCCCTTTGCTCTTAGGCTATAACTCGCAATTCTCACCTGAGCTTTCTAGGCCCTCCTGCATGCTCGCACCTCTCCAGCTTTGTCTCCCAAGCTGGGCCCTGTACACGGAGGCCACACTGGCGCCTTTTCTGTCTAACGAGCTCAGATCTCTCTGGCCTCAGGACCATCACACCTGCGGTTTCTGCATGAAACCCTCTCCCTCATTCCCCAGGCTAACTCTAAGCTATCTTCCCTCCTCCACTCAACTGTCACTTCCATTCTAAGAGGGTCGGGTCCCCTCGTCCCTCCTCTAGCAGCATTTAGCAGAGGTGAGTAAACAATGATTTGTGCAATTATTTCTCCACTGTGTGCCTCTCTTGGAAGAATGTAAGTTCCATGAAATAAAGCGCTGCTCAGAGTTCTCTTTGTGACTCAGGGGGTTAAGAAACCAACATAGTGCTCCTGAGGATGCAGGTTCGATCCCTGACCTCCCGCAGTGGGTTAAGGATTCGGCGTTGCCCAAGCTGCCAAGTAGGTTGCAGAAGCAGCTCGATCCCTAAGTGCTGTGCTAGGGGAACTTCCATATGCCACAGGTTTGTCCTTAGGGGGGAAAAAAAAAAACAAAACCCTGCTCACCACCGCCCCAGCGCCTAGCAGAGTCTTCAGATGGGATTGCTCAATTTGCGGTTTTATAAAACATGTATGAACGGATGATGAAATTTGAACGGAGTTAATATCCCCCATACACAGATGTGGAAACTGAGGCTAAGAGCACGCAAGAGACTGGCCTGTGGCCTCGACAACGACATCGTCACGCCCACCCTGAGACTGAAGCCCTTTCTTCTCAGCTCCTCGTAGTGCAGCCTTCCGGGGAGCCCCTCAAGACAGGCGGCACCACCCACTCCCTGGGAATCCCCGGGGTATCTCCTCTGAGGACGGGGCGCGGGGCGCTCTGGGAAGTGTAGTCCGGCCTGCCCCCGGATTCCGGCTCCTGCAACTTCCGCTTCCGGCGCACAGAAACATTTGGGAAAGACGCTGGAAGCAGTGGAGGTGCGTCCGGCCAGGCGGTCTGTGTCCGTGCGACTCGCACGCAGGCGTTGGTTGCCCTCTTACTGTGTGCGGCACGCTGCGCCTCCTTCCCGGGCGCGGAGGTTGAAATTCCCAGAGGAAAGGTGACTTGCGCGCCGTGGCAGCCACCGGGACAGGCGGGACTCGAACCGGGACTTCCTTCTCTTCCTGGCATCTCTTGGCATGGGGTCCCTGGCGCGCCGCAGAGCGAATTCAACCCAAAGGACAAGGAGAGAGAGTCGAGTGTAGTCGAGTCAGGCTTTAGGATGTCTGCGATATTGTTATGGGCTGAGTGAATCAACCTGGGATTTAGGAGCTGGAGTTCTGGAATCAAAAACTTGTGTTCCAGCCCCTTTCTGTGACTTCTTAGCCATATGACCCTCTCTGGATTCAGTACTCGAGGAGCTTTTTTGTTGTTGTTTTAATCTGTAAGGCGGAGATATAGGATCTCTGGCGCTACTAAATGAGGGACAAACAGTGCGAATGCATGTTGCCTGCTGCTCAAATGGGTGGGCGCTGTTATTCTATGGAGAAGAAGCAAGCAGGACAAGGAATTGGGATTAGAAGTTGTTGGGGGTCTTGGGAGTTCTCGTCATGGCTCAGTGATTAGCGAACCTGACTACCATCCATGAGGGTTTGGTTTCGATCCCTGGCCTCACTCAGTGGGTTAAGGATCCGGCGTTGCCGTGAGCTATGGTGTAGGTCACAGACAGGCTCAGATCCAGAGCATTGCTATGGCCGTGGTGTAGGCTGGCAGCTGCAGCTCCGATTTGACCCCTAGCCTGGGAACCTCCGTAACTGGGAGGCCTTTGTCTCCTAGGGAGAGAATAGGGGAAGGCACTTGGCGCCTTTGGAAAGGAGACCCCGAAAGGGCACTTCCTGCTTTGCCAGGGCAGCCTTTTCTATCAGCCATAGAGAGCTGGGCTACCCTGGAAGTGGTCACAAAGATTCTCTTCTTGAGCAGACTCTATTCAGGTTCCTCTGAACTCAATTAGAATCCCGACATTTGGGCTTCTGTGCGCATCTTTGCGTTGTCCACTTGTAGCAAGAATCCTGCTGAGCTAGAACCTTCCCACTCCCAACCTCTGACCCTGATTGGGTTTTTACCCTCTAGCATCACCCAGGTAATGTCCAGTCACCCTGGCCTGCCCTCAGCAAGAAACCCCTCTTACCACTGATGTTTCCTCTTAATAATGCCTTTTTTTTTTTTTTAAGGGATGCACCTGCAGCATATGGAGGTTCCCAGGCAAGGGGCTGAATTGGAGCTGCAGCTGCCGGCCTACATCACAGCCACAGCAACACCAGATCCAAGCCACGTCTGTGATCTACGCCACAGCTCATGGCAACGCTGGATCCTTAACCCAATGAGCGAGGCCAGGGATCGAACCCACATCCTCATGGATACTAGTTGGATTCATTTCCACTGAGCCACGATGGGAACTCCATCCTCTTAATAATTTCCATCTGTCTCCACCCCTCCCTAGTCTTGTATCTTGGCTATAAATTCCCTCCTTTCCTGGTTGTATTTGGAGTTGAACCAGATCACTTTTCGTTGCACAATCCCACTGCAGTGATCCCTAACAAGTGGCATGAACAATTTTTTTCTTTGCAAGTGGTTAAGGAAGCCCATTCCTCAGCTATGCCTCTGTCTGTCTGTCTCTCTCACAGGCTGGCTCTCCTTTGTGTGGTTGGCTTCAGGCCACAGCAGATGTGGGCGGGGGATAGGGGCTGGACATTACATCTCTGACTATTTATTTTTCTTCTCTAGCTCTGGCCTCCTGTCCTTTCTAAGAAAGCCTTTGGAGAGAGCGTTGAAGCCAAGGAGATGCTGGCTTCCCTTCCTGAGGTGGAGCCCAGGTGAATGAATGGTCCTTTTGTCTAAATATTTTTTACCTAAAAGAGCAACTGCATTGCTGTTTTCCCCTCCCCTAGTATGTTTTTTTTCATAGCACTGTCATCACCGGTGTCACTTTTCTCTCTGTGTACAGGCAGACTTTGGACATGCTGCCACTTTGGCTCCAGACCACTGCGGCGAAGCCAATATTGCAGTAAACCAAGGCACGTGAATTTTTTGGTTTCCCCGCGTATATAAAAGTTATTTTTGGAGTTTCTTGGTGTGGCTGAGGATCTGGCATTGTCGGGTCACTGCTGTGGCATGGGTTGAATCGCTGGCCCATGAACTTCTGCGTGCTGCGGGCACAGCCTAAAAATTATTTTCACACTATGCTGTAGTCTGTTAACTGGGCAATAGCATTGTGTCTAAAAGATGTACACACCGTAATTTAGAAATACCTTATTGCTAAAAACTGCTAACCGTTGTCTGACAACACACAGTGAGGGTTGCCACAAACCTTCAATTTGTAAAAAATGCAGTATCGCAAAGCATGATAAAGTGCAGTAAAATAAGGTCTGCCTGTACATCATTGTTTATGCCAGTTACAGCCCAGAAACGTGTCAGTGTGTTTTGTTTATCTCACACAGGATTTAAACCCTTTTTGGGTCTACATTCAAAATGGGGAGTTTTCACCTAAACATCTAGATACCTGGCTTATGGAGAGTAGCGATTGTATTGGCTGGCAGCGTAGTGCCTGCGTCCCCCACCACCTCCTGCAGCCCTGACACCAAGGCCTTGTATCTGTTCCATCTGCCGTGCGGCACTGCTGTTTCTTGTAGAGAGAGGTTCCCGCACTTGTGTCTCTCTTATACATGGTGATGCAGAAGAAAGACCAAGAGGGATACGTGTTTTAAGAAAAGTGGGCAAACAACAACAACAAAACACACATACACACAAAAGGAGCTCCTGTCGTGGCTCAGCGAAAATGAACCCAACTAGCATCCATGAGGACGCAAGTTCCATCCCTGGCCTTGCTCAGTGGGTTAAGAATCTGGCGTTGCCATGAGCTGTGGTGTAGGTTGCAGATGCGACTTGGATCGGTGTTGCTGTAGGCCGGCAGCTGTAGCTCCAATTTGACGCCTAGCCTGAGAACTTCCATATGCCGTGGGTGCACCCCTAAAAAAGAAAATGGAAAGTGGGGTGGATATTCCATTGTGGCTCAGAGGTCACAAACCTGATTAATATCCATGAGGACGTAGGTTGGATCCCTGGCTTCACTGCTCAGTGGGTTAAGGACCCAGTGTTGCCTTAAGCTCCGGCATAGATTCCATATGCAACCTGATCCTGCATTGCTGTGGCTGTGGTGTAGGCTGGTGGCTACAGCTCTGATTCGACCCTTAGCCTGGGAACTTCTGTATGCCGCAGGTATGGCCCCAAAAAGACAAAAAAAAAGGCAGGAGAGGGGACACTTTTTTTTTTTGAGGCCATCAATCCGCCGTCTCTCTCTCTGCCTAGCAAAGCAATGTTCTTTCCTCCTTCACCACCCCTCCCAATAAAGTAGGAGTGAGCATGCATCTTTTTGGAAGGCAAGAATATTCCAGAAACTTTGGTGCACAAACAAAGCATGTCTGTGTCAAGCCCAGACTTGCCTTCCTCCCTGACCCTCGTGGGTGTTTGAGCAGGTGACCTCAGGTCTGCAGTGGGTGGTGGTCTGAGGGGAATCTTTTGCCTTCCCGGGACTGGTGGTGGTAGTGGGTCGGGCGTGTGCTCTGCACTGAACTATGTCCCCCCAGAACGCATGTTGAAGCCCTGACCCCCCAGTGTGACTGGAGATCGGGTCTCTAGGAGGTAATTGAGGTTAAAGGACGACAGGTCACTCTTTGCACCAGGTGGGGACACAGAGAAGGTGCTGTCGGCAAGCCAGGAAGAGTGCTCACCAGGATCCAAATCTGCTAGTACCTCGATCTTAGACTTGCCGCCTCCAGAACTGTGAGAAATAAATGTCTCTTGGTTTGGAGTTCCCGTTGTGGCTCTGCGGTTCAAGAACCTGACTAGCATCCATGAGGATGTGGGTTTGATCCCTGGCCTCACTCAGTGGGTTAAAGATCCGGCGTGGCTGTGGCTGTGGCGTTGACTGGCAGCTGCAGCCCTGATTCGACCCCTACCCTGAGAATCTCCATATGCCCGAGGGTGCGGCCCTAAAAAGACTAAATAAGTAAGTGTCTGTAGGTCAAACTGCAAGTCGGCCAGTCTGTGGAATCCTGTTACAGCGGCCCGAGCGGACTGTGATGCTGTGTGTTTTTCCCCAGAGAAGCGGTGTCAGTCTTCACCCTCTCCTGAGCCAGCCCGCCCGGCCCTGCCCCTGGGCAGGTGCGCTTAGCTGCCTTCAGCCCCGGGGCAGGGTTTCCCTTCCTCCCCCACATGCTGGCCCTTCTCCGCAGTGCCTTCTTCCTGGAGGCAGCTCCCCTCAGGTGGGCACGTGCGCCCGCCTCTTCCCCATCGGCTGCTCCTTTGACCTGGTGGCCGGGCGGCAAAGGCAGTTTCTAATGCTGGGGAGTTTGAGGTGTAAACCGTGGATCTCTCCACCTCCCTGTTAATGGATGGATCCTCTAGTCTGCCTGAAACTTAGTAATGGAAACAAAACATGGCCAGACTCCAAGGAGAGGTTTTGTGGGGTTTTTTTTGTTGTTTTTTTTTGGGGGGGTGGGGGGTGCACCTGCATTATAGGGAGATTCCCAGGCTAGGGGTCGAATTGGAGCTGTAGCTGCCGGCCTACACCACATAGCCACAGCAACGCAGGATCCGATCTGCATCTGTGACCTACACTACAGCTCACAGCAACACCAGATCCTTAACCTACTGAATAAGGTCAGGGATCGAACCTGCGTCCTCATGGATGCTAGTCAGATTTTTTAACCGCTGAGCCACGATGGGAACTCCCAAGGAGAGATTTTGGAGCATTGCACTGGAAATCCTGTTATCCTTCATCCTTTCTGTGAATGAAAATAATAACAAAGCAGTGACTGCTTACCAAGCACTCTTCTGTCTCACCCTAGAGCAAAGTATTTTAATGTATCATGTGATTTAATGCTAGTAAGTATTCTCTGAGGAGTAGGTATTATTATTATTATTATTATTATTTTAAGTTTTTTTGGCCACACTCACTGAATGCAGGTGTTCCTGGGCCAGGGATCAAACCTGTGCCACAACAGTGACCTGCACCATAGCAGTAACACCATTTCCTTAACTGCTGGGCTACTGGGGAACTCCTTGGGAATAGGGACTCTTAACCCCCATTTATATTATTGTTGGAATAAAGTTTGTAATAAGGTTGGGCAGCAGAGTTCAGTGTCTGAAGAACATATTCCAGGAGCTCCCACTGTGGCTCAGCAGAAATGAATCCGACAAGGATCCATGAGGACACGGGTTTGATCCCTGGCCTCGATCAGTGGGTTAAGAATCTGGCATTGCCGTGAGCTATGGTGTAGGTCGCAGACACGGCTTGATCCCGAGTTGCTGTGGCTGTGGTATAGACTGGCTGTGACTCCAGTTTGACCTGTAGCAAATATGGGAGCCTCCATATGCCGCAGGTGCAGACCTAAAAAGGAAAACAAGAAAAGAAAAGGTAAAAAATACCCATTACATTTCGATTTTGGAAAACCATAGTTCTCTGATGACTCCTAGATAATTTAGCCAAATTAGCTAAACACTTTGACTTGTACTGAATTGTTGGTTCTCAGTCATTTGGGAAATTTCTACCAAAGATGACTCAGATTTTTTAAAGTTCGTGATTGTAGGCCATGTTTCCGCAGCCATCATTAAGTCATTAGGGTAAGTGTGAGCTGAGCCAACGCCCAGTAGGTGGTTATGGATCATGTCGCGTCAGCCTGAAGCCCCTTTTCCTCTCTGCCTTCAGAAAAGGAGTCAACTGCCTCTCAGTTGTTTGCCAGCTTCTGGTGTGAGGACGCCATTTTATTTTTATTGTTTTGTATTTTTGGGCCACACCTGCAGCATATGAAGGTTCCCAGGCTAGGGGTCGAATCAGAGCTGTAGCTGCCAGTCTGCACCACAGCCACAGCAACACTGAATCCAAGCCTCATCTGCGACCTAGACCACAGCTCACGGCAACGCTAGATCCTTAACCCACTGAGTGATGCCAGGGATCGAACCCGCGTCCTCATGGATGCTAGTCGTGTTCGTTAACTGCTGAGCCCTGACAGGAGTTCCTGAGGATGACATTTTAACCAGAAAGGTTTTATAAACTCCATAAACACTATGAAAACAAGCTACGTTTATACATGTAAATAATAATCTGTGATAAACATAACTATAAATAGTGCCGGTTTTCCCTCAGATTCGCCATTGACCTCTTTTGTTTTCCTCCTTTCCCCTCTTCTGCTTTGGTCTGTTCTCTCTTCTTCCTCCCACTACATACCCACCTGTGACTTGTTCACATTATCCCTTTCTGCAGCCTTACCCTGAAGCTGACGGAATGGCAGGCTTCTTGTGCTGGGCTTGAGCGCCAGTGCTCTGAATGGCTCCACCCCTTGGTCTTGGTTCCTCTAAGATCCTGGCTTTCCTGACCAGCAGCCCCAAATTGTACAGAGAAAATGAGGCACATGTGGTCCTGCCTCTCCTCACGCTCCATCACAAGGCTGTCCGCAAATATGGCATCTCTCCGTAGAAATGCCTCCCACCAGGGATGGGTGGGCTCCTAAAATCAGTGGTGGGCAGCCTAGGGTCTTGCTCTGCCTGTGTGCTCACAAGAAAAACTGGATATTGGATGTAGGGGGCAACAGTGGAATATGAGAGAGAATGGAGAATAGATGTGGAAGAAAGAAAAGCCAGTGGGAGGGTTAGATAAGGCACTAGGCCTGGGGATGCCAGAGCTGTCATGTCAATGACAATGTGTATGACACTTGTTTTTTAAGAGCCCTACCTGTGGCATAAGGAAGTTCTCAGGCTAGGGGTCAAATCAGAGCTGCAGCTGTCGGCCTACACCACAGCCACAGCAATGCCAGATCTTTAAACCACTGAGTGAGGCCAGGGATTGAATCCGCATCCTCATGGATGCTAGTGGAGTTTGAAGTCTGCTAAGCCACAATGGGACTCCTCTTTATGACACTCTTGTCACTCATTGTCAGGCACACGCCCAACCCTCACCATCTGCTTAGACCTCCCTGCCTGCCCACACCTCTGTCCCCCTGGCTCCATAGGGACATCAAGGACTGACTATCCAGTTCACCTCCTGTTTGCAGTGCTGGCTGGACACAAAGCAGAGCCCAAGAAATACATATTTGTTGATCATATTAGCAAGTGAAAGGAAAGCAATTGATAACCAAGATGCACCAAGCCAGTAACTTTGTGGCTCCTCATTTCCCAGTCTCTAAAATTAAGCAGTTGGACTGATAAGACACCTCACCCCAGATCAGCATTTACTGGGTGTGTGTGACCTTGGGCAGGTCATTGAACCTCTCTGCACCTCCATTTCCTCATCTATAAAATAGGGGTAATAGTACTGCCCTCCTGGGATTGTTTCAAAGATGAACTGATTTAATCATGGCATAGTGCTTCGAACAGAGCCTGGCACATACATAGTACTAGGCACATACATAGTACTATCTAAATAAAAAAGTAAATCTCCAGGGACCCGTCCACCGTGGCCGGGGAGGGTGTCCAAGAGGGTGGATGGAAGGGTAGCAGCGAGGAGGGCTCAGAAACTGCGGAGCCTCGGAGCGCTTGCGCATGCTCACTGAAAGTGCGGACAGTACAGTCCTCTGCGAAGCCTCCCTGGACACGCCTATCCCAGGTAGAACTACATTACCCACAGTGCACCTCGCGGGCTCGTGCTGTAGCCTGTTTCTGTACCTGACAGTCAGTACAGCCAATAGTACAAGGAGTGTGCTGCCCACAGTGCTTCACGTGGACCCGCCTACCCAGGTTTATTCCCACCCTCCACAGCAGGATCAAGGTGCCAGGACTACATTACCCACAACGCTTCCCGCCCACGTGGGCTGGTTACGCAAGACGCGGGCTCAGCCAATCGTCGCTGCCGACGGACCCGGGTCTGCGCTCTACGAGTTGTGGTACTTGGTTGTGGTCCGCCGAGCACTCCGTGTCCACCGTCCCGCTCCTGGCCCGACCCGCCACCCTGGGCGCGCACCGAGCCGCACTCAGGTCACAGCGCTGCGGGTGAGTGTGGTTGTAGGCGTAGGGTCCCAGCTGGAGCTTCTCTCCTTGACCCCCGCCAGAGCTGTTTTGTGCTCGGCCTCGGTCATCGCTGACCCTCCAGCTGAAGGGTCAAGGCGGCCGTTCCTAACTCTATCAAGACCCTGGAACTGGAGGGGTCTTGGTGGCCATCCATTTGGTGGGGTCCGCCGTGGGGCTTCAGGCTTGCCGAGCCCGAAATCGGGGGTCAGGCTGGGACAGAGTCTGGTCCTCCTGGGCAGCAGAGGCACTGGTTCTCACCGTATTCCCAAAGGGACCGCATCCAAAAACGGCCAACTGTAATACTGAAAACTCAGCGTTAATCGACCTCCAACCGAGTTCCAGGCACTGTGCTAAAATAAACCCGTTTCAAACATCCTTTGAGTTTTCTCAGCAACCTATTTGTAGATGGTGTCGCTATCTCTTAAAATGAGGAACCTAGGTCTGGAGAGGTTAAGCACCTACTGGGAATTAGAAGATTAGCTGCAAAAACCGCTTGATCTTCTTTAACGCTGACCTTTTGTCAATGCAGGCAAATTGGCCTTGGGGCAGGGCATGAGCTTAGGGGTGCAGACCCTTATCCAGCCCCCAGTGCTGCACCCTGCATGACTTTATTGTTTCTCCACAGAACCGAAAACGCTTTTCCTAGTGTCTGGCCAGAGATATAGGGAGAGACTGGTCTGGGTCTCTCCCCCAGACCAGAGAAGGAGCAAGGCCCAGCAGGAGCAATGGCAGCTTCTCCTGGTCTCCAGCACCCACCACCCTTGGAGCAGGATGAGATCCTGATCGTGAAGGTGGAGGAGGACTACTGCTGGGAAGAGGAGCGGTTGGTGGAGACGGAAGACCCAAGCCCGGAGACTTTCCGCCAGCTCTTCCGGCTTTTCTGTTATCAGGAGGTGGCTGGACCTCGGGAGGCCCTGAGCCGCCTCTGGGAACTCTGCTGTCGCTGGCTACGGCCCGAGCTGCGCACCAAGGAGCAGATCCTGGAGCTGCTAGTGCTGGAACAGTTTCTGACGGTGCTGCCGGGGGAGATCCAGGCCCGGGTGCGGGAACAGCAGCCAGAGAGCGGTGAGGAGGCCGTGGTCCTCGTGGAAGGGCTGCAGCGGGAGCCCAGGAAACAAAGGCAGCGGGTGAGGTTGGGGGCATTCTGGCCCTGAGGTGAGGAAACGGGGCCCTGCTGCCGAGGTCTGCCGCTGTAGATTCCTTGGACCCTGGTGCCATGGCCAGCCTTGGTCATTGGGAGGACCTGGGGCTGGCTGGACACTGAATCAAGAGAGGCAACTTCAGAGTGTTTCTCAGCTTTGGCCAATGGGTCTCCACCTATTGAGTCACCACTATAGCCCCACTAGCCCTTTCTAAACCGGGTGGATTGGTTCATTAACACCACCCCAGCGTAGGCCAGTCACAGGTTTTGATGGGAGGGAGGCTGAAGCCTTTCCAAGGCAGGGCCTTGAGAGTTGGAGAGATGCTCAAAGAAGGGGAACCCTGGGAAGAAAGACCAAAACCTGGTGGGTGCCCAGGTTAGAACCCCCAAGTGTTACAGTCTCCCCAGAGCTATGCGATTCAGTACGATAGCTACCAGCCCTGTGTGTTTTTTAAAGTTGAAATTAAATAAATTATAATGCCTAAGTCACACTGATCACATGCTAAGGGCTCAGTCATCAGTTGTGGCTAACAGCTACTTTCTGGACAGGACAGCCCAGATCTGGGATACTTCCGTCACAGTAGAAAGTTCTACAGAGGCGCTCCTTCTGTGGTGCAGTGGGATCACTGGCCTCTTGGGAGCACTGGGATGTGGGTTTGATCCCCGGCCTGGCGGTGGATTAGGGATCTGGTGTTGCCACAGCTGCAGCTTGGGTTGAAACTGCAGCTCAGATCTAATCCCTGGTCCAGGAACACCAAATGCTGCAGGGCAGCCAAAAGAAAAAGAAAAAAAAAATTCTGCAGAGATCACCCCTCTAGAACATGCTCAACTCCTTCTAACCAAACTTGGGGAGTGGAATGTCCCTTACAAATTTCTGCTGATGAGATATTTGGCAAATCCTGCAGGTCATCTTTCTCCCCGTGGCAGTGCCATTGGCCACACACTGCTGTTCTTTTGCATTTGGCGAGACAACCTCAACCCCCATCCCCAAAATTTGACCACAAGGTGAGTTGAGTGCAGTAAGCAAATCCTGCCTTTGTGGTGGCCAGCAAGAACCAGGAGCCCTTCTCCGCTCCTCCATCCTTGATGTTGGTGGTTGCTGGCATGACTTTCCTCTCTCACTGTGCACCCTGAAATCTCCTGGGACTGTCTTCTCTCAGAGCTGTGGAATGTTAAGCCCGAGACAGGGTCCCTGGTGCTGGTTTCACAGTTCCCAAGGTCTGTATACTGTCCCAAGTACTGTTACAGAGCTCAGTAAACCGTGAGACCCAAGTTCATCTGATTTACCATCTCTGAAACTAGGAAATAGTTAATCCCAGGGGGCCTGCAGACAATTACAAAAAAATGTAGCAAGGGCAGTAACTTGAACTTCCAAAAATGAGACCCGATCTGGGGCCCTTCTGGCCCAATTCTTTCGGGATCACCAGGAGAGGAAGGGGGAGAGTGGCAGTGGCCCTGACCCAGTGTGATGGGGACAGACTGCAGGGTCTTAGGCGTGGAGCCTGACCTTTTCTGGGTCATGTGCCTTCTCCCTGGGGGCTGGCTGGAGGCAGGCACGTGGAGAGCCACAGAGGCCATCAGACAGGACAAGGCCGCTTAGTGGGGAGGCAGAGCCTGGGGACAGGATGGCCAGGGTGCCTGAGACCAGGGGGTGTGGGAACTGCTGGGCAGACCTCTGTCTGCGTGCAGGATCCAGAGGTGCGCCCCCAGGATGCGCTGCCCCATGAGCCCGGGGAGTGGTTCTTGAAATGCCAGGCGGAGGCCCAGTCAGAGGAGCCGTGCCTGGAGGAAGGCGCTCAGCACTCCAGCCAGCAGCACCCAGCCTGGCTGAAACACAGGCCGAAAAGAGGCTCCCAGCTCCGGCCAAAGAAGGGTGAGTGGCCACCCCTTTTGAGGAAAGAAAAGCCTTGCAGCGGGGAGGGGAAGGGCAGGGGTGTGACAGAGGATCAGGGAGCAGCAGGACCCGTCCAGCCTCCGCTGCCCTGCCGCAGGTGGGCGACTCTGTGCTCTCTCCCCCAGGCCCAGCGGCCTCCCGGCATCAGGACCCGGCAGCACTGGCCACGTCCTTCCTTTCAACTTGGTCCCAGGTGAGCATCCCGCTGCATCCTCACACGCTTTCTTCCGAGGCCAGGTCCCAGGGTGTCGGAGGCAGTCCTTCACCTCCTGGGAAGTTTTTCAGGTGCCACTTGAGTATTAGGTGTGTCCTGGACGATTCTGGGATCCCACTGGTGAGCGAGGGCTGTTGGTTCAAACCCAGCTGTGTGTTCTGGGATCTGGGTAAAAATAGGTTTTCCCTCCAGCTCTGGTCTGGAATCGGAGTCAGAATCTCTTTGGCTTGTTTGTTTCAATAACCACCTTAGTGAGAACGTTTTCATCTTCTCCCAAAATACCCTACACTTACTGGCAGTCACTCACCACCCCCCTCCCTCCGTCTCTCTCTCTCTGGATTGGCCTCTTTTGGATGTTGTTTGCTTGCGAATTAATCGTCCGGCCCTGGATCTGGGAACTGCTGACCCAGAGGCATCCCAAAGTCCTCGGATCCCCCCGTTTGGGTCCCAGGGCTGGCTTGAGCTGAGGCAGGCCCCAGTGGCTCAGATCTCGGGGGGTCCGGCTGCCCCGCGCAGCCCGTGTCCGTACGTCTCCAGCTCTGCAGCCGCCTCCTCCCGAGGGGCAGGCTCCCTGTGTCTGCGCCAAGCCTGGGTGGAGGGGGTGGGTAACGGCCAAGGGAGGGGGAGAAGTGTGGGGACAGGAGCAGGACCTGCCATTGGCGCACGAGAGCAGGGAACCAGTGAGCCCATGAGGCCGGCCCAGCGCGAAGGGGCAGTGACACACGACTGAGTGAGCTGCCGTCCAGCAGGTGCCGCTGACCTTGGAGGACGTGGCTGAGTACCTGACCCAGGAGGAATGGGGATGCTTGGACCTGCCTCAGCAGGACCACATCTGTGATGTCCCGGCGAAGGAGGAGGGTCATGTGCAGGGAGACCCTGGCTTTGCCCGTCAGGCACTGTGCTGTGTCTCTGATGTGGGTGAGTCTCGGGGAAGGTGGTGCTCCCCTCTGGCTGGCTGTGGGTGTGTGGTGGCCTCCAGGACCCGAGGCCCAGGCCATCTCCTTGCCAAGCACCTTCCCTGGCTCCCCCCATCTGCAGGAGTGGGTCCCACAGTTCTCAAACGTTAGCGACCTGAGGAGTCACCAACGAGCATGTTAAAAATAGGAACTCCCGGGCCCTGCGCCCATGGCTGGTTCAGTGAGCTGGCCGTTCCCTGGCAAGCCTGCTAGGCAGCCCCCTGCATGCAGCCAGCAATTAAAGGGGTGCTAGTGTCCCCTCAGTGGCTCAGCTGCAGTGGGGGCTGTGTGACTGCTGGCCCACTTTCCAGGCAGATACCCAGATCTGCCCGGGGCTCCTTCACCCACGCACTTGTCCACGGTCGGTTCAGCCCCTGTGCCGTCCTAAGCCCCCGTGGGCAGAGCTCTGGGCAAGGCCTCCCTTCACTGCCCCACACTGTCCCTCCTCGGCCCATCCTGCCACACTTGACACCCACTTGCTCCCTGAGATGTTTTCTGAAGGAATTGAAACCCTGCTTTGTGTCAGTTGGGGTTTTCCAGAGAAACAACCAATAGGATGTATGTGTGGAGAGAGATTTAATTTGAGGAACTGGCTCTGATGGTCGTGGAGGCTGGCAGGTCTGAAATCCATACAGCAAGCCAGTTGTTTAGAAACCCAAGTCTCAAGGCAGAATTCCTTCCCCAGGAAACCTTACGTTTGCGCTCAAGGCCGTCAGCTGATTTGGTGAGGCCCACCCCAGTGTGGAGGATTATCTGCTCTTTTTAGGGTCAACTGAATTTACATGTTAATAATCCCATCTACAAAATAACTTCTCCTACAACGTCTAGACTGGTGTTTAACCAAACAACGGCACCGTAGCCTGGCTAAATTGACACAGAAATTAACTATCACTTTAATTGATATCCTTTATATCCTCTTTTTTTCTGACCTGACTGTGTGCAGAATGACGGCGGGACCTTTGTGCCGCTGTGAGTGCTGGCCTGCCGTGTGCGCTGCGGCTGGAGCACCGCTCCGCGCTCGCCCGTGTCTGACCCCGCTGTGTGCTGTAGCACCCAGCCGCCTCCCCTCTGTCATGACTGGGCGTCTGGGTTCCCTCCCGGAGCCAGGGAGAGCCGCAGGCCCTCTTCCCTTCCTTCCTCTGCCTCAGAGGAGACGGTCACACAGAAGCAGAGCGTCTCCCTCCTCTTTCGGGGCCTCGAGCTTTTGCACGGGTTCTCCTGGCGCCCCTTTGCCCTCACATGCGTGCGGCAGTTGTTGCAGCTTGTGTTCCGTCCCGGCCACACCCACGCGCTCCCTTCTCTCCCCGTGAGTGGGAGCCCCTGCTCCCGGGCCCCATCTGACTGCCCCGCAGGGCCAGAGGGAAGGCCTGTGGGACCCTGCTGGTGTGGCCCCGGGGCCGAGGGAAGTCTCCGGTGGTGGCAGCTCAGGTGAGGAGGCCTGTGAAGAGAGGGACACCCTGGGTTAGATGTCCCCCTCTCCTGGGCTTAGATCGCGGCGACTGTGTGGAGTTCAGGGTCAAGGGCGTTGAGCAGGGGTCGGCAGAGTTTTTCTAGAAGGGCCAGTGTGGGAGTTCCCGTCATGGCTCAGTGGTTAACAAACCCGACTAGGAACCATGAGGATGTGGGTTTGATCCCTGGCCCTGCTCAGTGGCTTAAGGATCCGGCGTTGCCGTGAGCTGTGGTGTGGGTTGCAGACGCGGCTCGGATCCCACGTTGCTGTGGCTGTGGTGTTGGCCGGCAGCTACAGCTCCGATTAGATCCCTAGCCTGGGAACCTCCATATGCTACCCTAGTAAAGACAAAAAAAAAAGGGATCAGTGTGGCTCAGTAGGTTACAAACCCAACTAGTATCCATGAGGATGCAGGTTCAATCCCTGGCCTCACTCAGTGGGTTAAGAATCTAGAGTTGCCATGAGCTGTGGTGTAGGTCACAGACACAACTCGGATCCCACATTACCGTGGCTGTGGCGTAGGCCAGCAGCTCCAGTTAGAATCCTAGTCTGGGAATTTCCATATGCTGCAGGTGCAACCGTAAAAAAAAAAACTCAAACACTGAAAGGACCAGATAGGCGGTAGTTCAAGTTTTATTGATCATAGGGTCTCCATTGCCACTGCTCAACCATAGATAGTATGAATAGATGTGGGGGTGGCTGTGAAGTTTCAGTTTCAAAGACACGTTGGTCCCTGGCTGCAGGAAAGGCAAGGGGGGACTGGTGGCTTGAAGAAAGTTTTGGGTCTGGGAGTCCCCTGGTGGCCTAGCAGGTTAAGGACCTGGCATTGTCACTGCTGTGGATCCGGTCGCTGCTGTGGCACAGGTTCGCTCCCTGGCCCAGCAACTTCTGCATCCTGTGGGTGTGGCCAAAAAGGGGACAGATCCAGGGCTCAGGCAGAAAGTCGTCAGCATAGCAGAGAGAGTCACACCACGGGCGTGACAGGGGCCAGGCACAGGGCCCCTTAGGCCAGAGGGCCGGGTGCCCTCCCCAGCAGCACTCACTCCTCGGGCCTGGCTGGGGGTGGAGTTTCTCAGTCATGTGGTCACGATATGAGACCTTCTAAGGACCTGGCAGACTCAGATCCTTTTTAAAAACCTCATCAAAGCCCAGTGAGGCAGTTCCATCATCGTCTCAGTCGCACAGACAGGTGACCGTGAGCGTGAGCCCCGGCCTGGCCTCCTGGAAGAGCGAGCGTGGAGGCAGGAGGGGCCTGCACAGGGATGCGGGCTTGTCCCTTCCCCGGGGGTCAGTGTGTCTGTGTTCTCGTGTGTAAACAGACAGTAGCCTCAGCACCTCGTGGTTGCCGTGCGGGTTAAATGAGTTACTGTGTACAATCGTCTGGCCGTGGATTTAGTTCCTTGAACTGGGCACTGACTGCCCCTTCCCCGCTGGGCGTGTAGGGGACTTGCAGGCCCTGTGGCGCAGAGGCCCCGCCCGCCTCCCTTTGTCAGAAGTGTCCCCTTCTGCGCCCTCTCTGTGAGGCCCTCGGCTACTGTGCTTTCTCTCTGTCCCAGAGCTTCCGACGGAATTCGAGGATGGCAGGGACCCCAGGGAGGACGAGCTGATGACCACGGGGTGGGGTCGAGCGCTTCCAGGTCACGGTCAGCGCCGGGGGCCGGCCCCAATCAGACCCCAGCGACCCCTGGACAGGGGGGGGGCCCGTGGGCTCCAGAAGCCGCACACGTGCCCCGAGTGTGGCAAGGCCTTTAGCAAGTCGTCGCACCTGACCAAGCACCAGCGCACGCACACGGGCGAGCGGCCCTTCCAGTGCCAGGTGTGCGGGAAGCGCTTCGGGGACCGCTCCAACTGCAGCACGCACCAGCGCGTGCACACGGGCGAGAAGCCGTACGCCTGCGCCCAGTGCGGGAAGCGCTTCAGCCAGAGCTCCAGCCTGGTCATCCACCGCAGGACGCACACCGGCGAGCGGCCCTACGCCTGCGCCCAGTGCGGGAAGCGCTTCAACAACAGCTCGCACTTCAGCGCGCACCGCAGGACGCACACGGGCGAGAAGCCCCACGCGTGCCCGGACTGCGGCAGGGGCTTCTGCCGGGGCACGGACCTCCGCAAGCACCAGCGCACGCATGGAGGCGAGCAGGGCCAGGGCAGCGCGGTGGGGCCCCAGGGTGCACCCGGGACCCAAGCCTGACGATCCAGGGGAGCCAGAGACCCTGGCCTGCAGGCATCTTCACACCTGTCTGCTCCCGGGGACACAGTGTGCAAACACGCAGCGGGACGTCCCAGGGACCCAGGCTGCAGGAGAGCGCTGGGTGCTGCAGGTGTGTTGGGGTCCAGGGAAGACCCCTGCGGGGCAGCTTCAACAACAGGACTTGGTTTTTTCACGGTTCAGGAGGCCAGAGTCTAAAACCAGGGCGTCTGCAGGGCTGGCTCCTTCAGAGGCTCAGGCAGAGGACCGTCCCGCGCCGCTCCTGGCTCCTGGCTCCTGGCCGTCCTCTGCCTTCCTGGGCTTGGGGCCACAACGCTCTGCCTCCGGCTCCCACAGTGCTTCTGTAGTATCTCCATGTGTCTCCTCACGGGAGGACAGTCCTTGGGCTCAGGGCACCTCCAATCCAGAAGGACCTCATCTTAACTAACTGTACCCACAGAGACCTCGTTTCCAAGGACGGTCACCTTCTGACGTTCAGGGATACTGAATTTGGGGGGATACTTGAGCCCACTGTGGGGGAAGCCTTGATGCTGCGGTTGCTTTATGTACCCCCGTCTTCCCGGGGCTTGGTCCCCCCACCCCACCCCCCAGCCTCTCTGCACTTTCAGGAAGTGGCCTGTGGGGTTTTCCAGTATCACATGGTGTCAGTGGGGAGATGGGTGAGTTGGGGGTCACCTTGGCAGATTGTGGCTGTTCTGTAGGGTAGCTGGCTGGTAGCAGCACTTCCCCGAGGTCCCCTCTCCCGGCCTCCCCCAGCCCGCCCCAAGTCTGGGGGTTTGGTGTTGCCACCTTTCCCACGGGGGCAGGTGCCAGGGCCGCCTTCGTTCTGGGCCAAGTGGCCACATTCTGGGACAGAGGCCGGCCTGTTTACCCCTCTGTCTTTCCGTGGTGGATGTGCCTCTGATCTGTTCATCCATTGTCTCATAAATGGTGGAGGGGAGCAGTAAGAGTCCTTGTTTGCTTTAGTCTTTAGTGAACAAAGTCATGGGGCAGCACCGAAAACAATAGGTTCCAGAATGTTCCATCTAGGGACTGTTTGATCCAATCTTGTTATATTTTTGCCTTTCCACATAGCCCAGGTTCCAGGGTGTGTGATGTGTTCTCTGTTCTCTTAATAAATGACATCCGTCCTTCTGGTCCCTGTGCTCTGTCTTGTATGTACTCTGGAGATGGGGCAGGCCGGTTTTTAGGGATGGTTTTTTACCTTCTGGGCCAGCTCATGGGGCATGTGGAGCCCAGCCAGACCCAGCCAGGGGTCTGTGGTCTTTTCACATCTGACTCATAATGAAAATGCTCTTGATCGTCAGGAATGGGGGCTGCTGGCGAGGACCCCACGGCCAGATCTCGTGGAGTCTGTGGCCCTGACCTTGGCGTCTGGGGGCCAGCTGAGGCCGAGCAAGGCCTGCCTTTCTGCAGGGCTGGAGAGGAAGCGGCCCTTGACCACCCTGAGTGTGCAGCAGCTGGCAGCGACCCCAGCTAAACGCTACAACATGTGCCCAAATGCCAAGGACCCCGGCAGGCCGCCTGACCCCATGGCCCGTGAGGGGAGCGGCAGGATGCTTGCCCTGCTCCTCCCGCAGCGCACGTGGGGCACAGGGACGCTGAGACTCTCAGACCTTGGAAGCAAGTTGGAGAGAGGACAGGGGGCCGCAGATCAGGGCTTCAGCCTGTGAGGAGCAGCTGGGCTGAGAACAGCAGTAACAAAAGGGCTTTGAAAACCAGGGGTCGGGGGATAACCCTGGGAAAGTAGCAGCGAGGTAGGTGACAGAGCTTTCTGTCGCCTCAGCTCCCGCTGGGTGTTTGCAACAGCAGGCACTGCTCCACTGCTCACCGGGGCGGTTTCGGGTGTTAGAACTTTCACGTTCATTTCCTATTTAAACATCAGTCCGCCTTTACTTTGGAAGGACTCTTGAACGTATAAATGCCTTTGTGTCTTGGTTAAAGAGAAAAAAAGAAAGCAAATTTCAGTCTACCTTTTTATCAAAAAGTCTATTTGGTCTGTGTGTGTGTGTGTGTATTTGGTTAGGAACACAAAAGAACAAACATCCAGGACCAGGACCCAGAAAATGAAGCTAAATTTTTCACGAACTTTTCAACCTTGAGGTTTTCTAAATGTGTTTTACTTTAAGTTTTTTGGTTTTAAAAAGGAGTGGTGTTTCCTTCTGGTCCCTTTTCAGAGGACGGGGGCCGCTTGGGTTGTCGTGCTCTGTACGGTTGGTACCGGTGTTTTTGCTCTCGGGACATGAAAATGTCTTGACTGCGTTCTACCAGGTCCGGTGGCAGGTGCACTGCAGGAGCGTCCCCGGGCTGCAGAGGCACTTTCTGATGGAAACACGAGAGCGAGGGGACCTCAGGGCCTCGGGTGTGGCTGGAAAGTCAGGCCATCCGCTCACCTCCTCAGACCCATTAGCAGAGGCATCTACGGTTGGCCCAGAGCGGGAACCGGAGCCTCCCCGGCTGTCCCTGCCCCAAGAGGGCCCCCCAGGGCCCCGAGACTTCCTCCTGGGTGTCTGGCCTGGGTGCTCTGCCTCTTGGCCCAGAGTGTTCGGTGTTGCTTCTCCACAGGGCTGGATCCGGCTGTGTCTCCAGGGGCCTGAGCCTTCTGGCTGCCGGGACCCTCACTGGCGGGCAGCTGGGGCTGAGCCGTGGCCTTCCGAAACGCCCTGAGCTGCTGGAGGAGCCGGCTCTTGCAGGTGCAGTCCCTGTGTCACGAGAGAAGCAGCCTCCGTCAGTGCCATGTGGAGCCAGCCTCCTGATACTTTGCCACTGAAATGGGCCGCAAACACAGAGAAGCCTGAGTCTTCTGGAGTGAGTTCCCTGGTTCTCAGGACACTGAATGAGTAAGAAGTGCGCCTGCTCAGCCCTCAGCCCGCCCCAGAGCACGTCGGCGCGTTAAAGGCTCTGGGTGACCCTTCCTATCCCAGATTTGTCGTCCCCCTTTCCTGCGGTGGCGCCTGGCCGCTCTGCACCGCGGGAGCTGCGGGAGCTGCGGGAGACCCGGACGTCCCCAGAGCAGGCTCCGCAGTCCTGTAAGGGCCACAGCATGCAATTCGGATCCACCCCACGAGCACGGGGTGGCCTCCACACGTCAGACCTGAGCCTCCCGAGCTGGATTCTTTACTTAGTTGTCCCAAGCCCTGCCTCTCCGGCCGACAGCGTGACTTGTTCCATCCCTATCCTTCCTCCTCCACTGCTGTCACTGGGAGAGGGCAAATCACTTCGGGGAGACACTTTTTCAGAAGGAAACTGTGATCTCCTCTCGAGAGTGGGGCAAGGCGTTTGGAGGTGTCTGGAGGACAGCAGGCCAGGCCAGTCGATGCTGGGCTTCCCTCCCGGACCAGCCCAAACCCTCTTGTGCTGGCCCTGTGGGTGCAGGATGCAGAATGGAAGCACCAGCTTTGACTGTGCCACGCCGGGCTTGTGGCTGAGGCCAAAGTCAGCATCCCAGGCGGAGGGAATCCCCCCGTGGTTACCGGAGCCTGGTTGGGCCCTTCTGGTCTCTCTGAGCTGCTGTCTCCTCTTCCTCCTCCTCTTCCTCGCTGCCAGAGGAGCTGGAGCTGGGAGGGGAGGAAAGGTGGGTTTTCTGGATCCCAGCCAAAACCAGAGGGCCACGGGGCTCCCTGCAAGTGGGGGTGGGACGCAGCCAGGGCTGCACACCCCCGCCCCAGGTTAGGTCTGCTTAGGGCTCTGCCCCAGCCTCGTCCCTCCCTGCGGCACCCGGTGTGATTGTGGGTCAGGCCCAGTTTGCAGAGAACGCGCTTCTCAAGTGAACAGTGCTCCCAGGACCCGCCTGTGCACGTCCCCCTCCCTCTGGAGGCCAGCGTGGCTGTCACGGTTCCCTGTACCTGTCCAGCGATCCCTGGTCTGATGGCTTCGTTGGCCGCAGGTCAATGAACACAGTGGGAGGCTCGGCTGGGCCCCTCAGCTGCATGTCCTCGGCCAGCGTCTGGAAGCCAAGCTCCCTGGAAACGTGCCTGGGGTGAAAGGGGCCCAGTGGCTGAGTCACCTCCCAGTGATCCCTGTGACCAGTGCTGGGCTTGGCTGCTATTGGCTGGTCACCCCCGTGCGGGACATAGAGGCATGTCCTGAGAACAGTTCTCAAGATGTGGGCCAGGGCTGTCCAGGAGAACTTTCCTGTGTCTGCCCTTTCCACGGTGGCCACAAGTAGCTACTTACAGTTAAGCTCATTGAAATCAAGCTAGAACTTTGGTTTCTCAGCTGCACTAGCCACACGTGGCCAGTGGCCACTGACTAGACAGTATAGGTCTAGGCCTTTCTACCGAGCACTCGAGTGGTCAGAGCTCGGCTGAGAAGGGCAGTTACTGACTCTCAGGTTCCTGAAGAGGGTGGGACAAACAGAATGAGAGTTGGGGTACAGCTGGGCTTTAAGGAACCCCAGGGCCCTGTCCCTACCTCTGCCCCCTCCGCCAGCTTCAGGCTTTCTCACCGCAGCTGGCCTAGCTGGCGTCAGATGCACCGATCCTCAGTGGTCAGAGGGGCAGGGTTCTCCTCCAGGGAGGCCGTGTGGACAGTGAAGGGGTTCCCACGGGGCGGGGAAAGAGCAAGTGCTGCAGGGCTTGAGTCCCAGCTCTGCCACTTAGGTCCTGGGCAAGTCAACCTTTCTGCGCCTCAGTTTCCCCGTCTATAAAATGGGGGACTAGTACCTGACCGTATTCTGAGGATGGAGGAAATGCACATCAAGTGCCCCGGCCGTAGTAGGCCCCATAAATGCTGAGAGAAGCCAGTTCTAGAGAGGACAGGGGCAGTGGCTGGTGGCAAGCCCCACCTGCTTCCGGCCTGTTGCTGCTTGTCCTGGGGTGTGTCAGCCTGTGCCCTCCAGGCAGAAGGGGAGGCCCTGGATGGCCTGGCACACAGGAGGAGGAGTCGGTCCATGAGCCTGTCCTGTGCGCTTGGCTCCGCGTGGGCTGTGGGGAGGGGGAAGCAGCTTAGTGGGGACACGGCCCCCCATTGACTCACGGCAGCCTGAGCCTCAGGACCCTTACATGGAGGTGCCTGGGCTGGAGGAGAAAAAAGCAACAGGATCATCCTTTATAGAATGTATTCTTCGTCTTTCCAGGTTGAGGCAGATGGACAGAGCCCCCTCACCTCCTGCAGAGGATTCGGTGGCTCACGGGTTAGCTTGTCTCCTGCCAAGTACCCGGTGTGGGCAGCTGGCACTTTTTCACAAGTATGAACAGTGCTGCGGTGGACATCCGGGACCCACCCGGGTATGTGTTTAGGACCCACGTTAGAAGTGGAATAGCTTTATCTAAGTCTTGTGTGCCTTTAAATGGAGAACAGGTTTTGCCACATTGTGTGTGCCAAAAATGGGGGTGCCAGCTGCAGCCCCCCAATCCTGCCCCACCTGGCAGGAGGGTGAGTGTCTCCTTATCCTGCTCTAAGGGGTTAAATTACAAGCAAAGCCCTGTTTAGAACAGCACCAGGGCTGTCAGCCACGAAGGAGGCCCAGAGCCCCCATCTCCTTCACCTCAGACCCGCCTCCACCTGCCTTTTGTGGGCCCAAGTGGCCCGGAGGGGACAGGGGCTTTCTTACAAAACTGTCCAGAGCCAGGCACAAGTACCATGAGAGAATCACGTCCCTGGCTTCCTTTGGTAAAGGGGGAGGCCGTGGACTCGGGACTGTGTTTATGGGCTGGCTGAAGGGACACAAAATGCAGGATTACTTTGCTCCCAGACAGAAAGAGAGGAAGGTCTGAGGGGGAAGGAGGAGGAAACGGCATGGGCTGAGGGCAGGGGTCATGTCTGAAGGGCTCCACTCATATCCCTAAAGCTTGGTCCATCCTGGCACCTAGCTGGCAGTCATGTGTGTGATGGATGGATGGATGAGGGAGTCGGTGAATGGACGGATGGATGGATGGATGAGGGAGTCGGTGAATGGACGGATGGATGGGTGGATGGATGGATGGGTGGATGGATGGATGGATGGACAGACGGACTCTTGCGTCCGGTGAGGGTGAGGGCCGAGCAGCAGAGAGGATGCAGCAAGCTGCTGGGCTGACTGGGCCCAGCCCATGGCCCTATTTTACTGGGAGGCCTGGAAGGAGCTGTTTGTGGGGATGCACCTGGGCGTTCAAAGTCAGACCTTGGCCCTGGAGGCCATCAGCTGCCCACCACGTGGCTCCAGGAGCGCCGTCTCCCCGGTCGTCTTCTCGCCCTGTCAGACTCTGAAGGACTTGATTCAGATCCCACTCTTCAAGTTGCTGAAATAGTGAAAGCGGTGATTATGAGGCTGCCTGGGGCCCTGGGGGCAGGAGCTCCGGATCTCACAGCTGCCTTGACCCACGGAGGCTGGCCTGGGATGTCTCAGGAAGAAACCAGGGCTGAGGCGGGGTGGCTTGACCACCCACCCCATGTGGCTTGTGGGATGAACTGCCTCCGTGAAGGGTCCCCCGTTCCTACGCCTTCTTTGGGCAACACTTTGGTTGGTGGCACAAAGATACTCTTCGGCTTGGAGGAAACCCAGTGGGATTTGAAAACTATTTAAGTTCGGAGTTCCTGTTCTGGCTCAGTGGTTAACAAACCTGACTAGCATCCATGAGGACGCAGGTTCGATCCCTGGCCTCGCTCGGTGGGTTAAGGATCCGGCATTGCTGTAAGCTGTGGTGTAGGTCACAGACGCATCTCACATCCTGCATTGCTGTGGCTGTGGTGCAGACCAGTGGCTGTAGCTCCGATTCAGCCCCTAGCCTGGAAACCTCCATATGCAGCAGGTGCAGCCCTAAAAAAAAGAAAAAAAATGAAACTTGTGACATTCGAATGTCATGTGGGAGCATCTTCTAAGGAGGCCCCATTTCTAGGGGAGGCCCGTTTGCACTGTGGCCCAAGCTCACCTGTTTGACAGTTTTATGAAACTGAGAAGTGAAATGTTTTCTTTCTTTCCTTTTTTTTTGTCTTTTTGCCTTATCTAGGGCCATACCTGCGGCATGTGGAGGTTCCCAGGCTATGAGTCTAACAGGAGCTGTAGATGCCGGCCTTTGGGTTTTCTTTTCCGCCCAGTAGAGCAGACACCCCAAGGGGCGGCTTCCGTTGCCCTGTAGGCACTGACTGGCCAGTTGCACTTAATGTAGCTGTTGAACCTCCGCAGTCCTTTCCCCTGCCCACTTTCCAAAAGCCATTTCTCATCATCTCTTTGAACGGGTTCTCTTTGAACTGGCTTTGTCATCATGCTGGTGTCTGCTCATGGGCTAAACAAACTCTGTTATTACAGGGCTCGCTCTGTGTATGAGAATGAGAATGAGGGCTTGAGCATTTTGCTTTCTCAGAGTCCGTTCTCTGTCTCATAAGGCTTGGTGGTCATGCTTGGGATTAGTATTCTTTTTTTCTTTCTTTTTTTTTAAACAAGGCTCGGGAGTTCCTGCTGTGGCATAATGGGTTAAGAACCCAGCTGCAGCGACTCAGCTCGCTGCTAAGGCACAGGTTTGTGGAGGCATTGCCCCACTTGCGACCCGGATTCAATCTCTGGCCTGAGAACTTACATATGCCATGGGGGTGGCCAAAAAAAAAAAAAATGTAGCCTGGGGTCTCCTTGCTCTTAGTCTCCCTGACTCTCCTGAGGACGGCCTGTCTGCTGGTGCTGGGGTGACACATCCCGAGACTGGTAGGTCCGCCTGCCTGACGGTGGGCCTGGTGCCCTGGGCCTGAGGTTGTTGCTGTGGACTGAAAGTCCTAAAATCCATGTGTTGAAATCCGGGGCATTTGGAAGTGATTAGACCGTGAAGGTGGAGCCTTCATGCTTGGGGTTCCTGCCCTTATAAAGGAAAGCCCGGAGAGCTCCCACTCCCCTTCCAAATGAACCCAGAAGTGTGCTCTCAGCAGACACTGGACATGGTGAAGACTTGACCTTGGACTTCCAGCCTCCAGACCGTGAGAAATGAATTTCTGTTGTTTAGGACCCCAGGCTGCGCCATTTTGCTACCAAGGCAGGCGGAGTGGGCGGCCCTCGGCTTGGCCTGGGGAGGACCAATGCCCCAGGAAGCCCCAGGGCATGGGGACACCTACCTGGAGGGAGAGCAGGGGCAGGCCCCTCTGGGGCTCCTCTGGTGGCTTTTCTGCCGTGTCACAGGGCGTCTCCTTCACGGGACTTGGGTCCTGGCGGGCTGAGTGCCGGGCGGTCCAGGTGACCTTGCGGAGTATGTCCTTCTCAATCATCGTCCTTCTCTCCTTCCGGAGGACGCTGCGGTTTGCGGAGTCTGGGCCTGCCGGCGCCCCTGAGGCAGCGCCCGGGCACTCTGTCTGCAGGCCTGCTTCCCCAGGGGAGAGGGTGGCCTGACCCCGCGGCCCCCGGCCACAACCCTGTGATGCGCTGGCGTGGAAGGACCTGTCCCCCTCATCTTCCTGCCGCGTGGCGGCCTCTGTGGGCGTCCTGGGGAGGGAGCTGCTCTGGCCACAGCTCTGCAGAGGCCCCCCGGTGGCCCTTCCTTCCTGGGGCCTCGCGCTGCAGCCTCTCCAAGGTTCTGGGGCGGGTTCCACGTGCCCCGCTGGCTGTGGGAAACAGACGAACTCGGTGAGCGCCTCAGAACCCCTCAGGGAGTTTGGTGTGCGGGGAGATGTGTACAGAATGTAGAATCCACCACCTTAACCATTCTTTTTTTCTTCCTTTTCTTTTTTTTGTTTTGGTCTCTTTAGGGCCCCACCCTTGGCATACAGAGGTTCCCAGGCTAGGCGTCCAATCAGAGCTGTAGCTGCCGGCCTACACCACAGCTCACAGCAACGCCAGATCCATAACCCAGCGAGCTAGGCCAGGGATCGAACCCACATCCTCATGGGTTCCTTAACTGCTGAGCCACAATGGGAACTCCCACCTTAACCGTTCTTAAAGGTACAGCTCAGTGGCATCAACTGTATTCATAGCCTTGTGTGGCCATCATTGCTCTCTCTTCCAAAGCTTTTTCTTCACGCTGAACAGAAACTTTCTCCCCTCTCCCGGCCCCTAGGAGACGCTCATCTATTTGTCTCTATGGATTTGCTGGAAGAGTCCTGGCTTCAGGGAACCCTGGAGCCTGCATTGCACGGACCTCAGGAGGAGACCCAGAGGAAGTGACCCAGGGCCCGGCAGGGTCTTCAGCCAGTTCCTCTGACAAGTCTGGAATCAGGGCGGTTTCATCTCGCTGGAAGATGAACAGCTCCTCTTCCTCGCAGTCTGACTGTGGACAAACGAGAGGGCTTTGGAGTACAGGCAGCGGCAGTGGAGCAGGCAGAGCCAGGGGGGCCTCGACTTCCACCTGCGCCCTGCCCCCAGCCCAGGGACCCGTTCCCTTCCAAAGGGCCTTGCTCTGGCTGGTTCCTGCCTCTGACTTAGGACTAGGCTCGGCAGCACCATCTGGTGGAGGTGAGACCCAGGGCTTCCTGTTCTGCACATACCTGCCACCCCTGAGACCTTGGGTACAGCGGGTGCTCAGTTAATGCCAGGCACTGAGTAAACAGGGCAGTGAGGTGATGGCTGAAAGAGCAGAGTCTCCCCCCACCACCCCGCGACAGGGAGCCTTGGGGCTTTACTTACGTGACACTGAGCCAACAAGCTCCAAAGCTGCCCTCGGTCAGCCTGGAAAGTGCGGTGGGGGCCTAGCAAGACCTAGGAAGAAGGCAGTTGCTTACCAAGGAAGAATCCGAGTCCAGAGATGGGAGCTGCTCCCTGACGGCCTCGAGGATGGCATCCCAGGGAGAGGGCGGTAGGGGCCCCTCGTCTTTGTTGTGGAATGCCATGGGGGCCCAGCCCCACGGGATGCTTCTCAGCACGCCATCATCCAAGGAGCCTTGTGAAGGACGTGGGAGTGAGGTGAGAAGGCCCAGGGGGAGAGTGTCAGAAACTCAGGGGGCTGCCTTTTCAAAGCATATACCACCCCTCGGGGGATGAAAACAGTTTGGCATACCTCCCACCCCATCTCCTTTCTGGTCTGCAGCTTCCTGTTCCTGAGTTCCAGGCACTGCGGCTGCCATGCTTTATGCGTGCTGCCATGCTTTATGCGTGCATGTGTATGTGGTGCTGTATGGAGCCTGAGACGTATGTATATAATATTATATGACAATATATAGATATATGCATTGATGTATAATGATATGTAATATAATGATATGTACTTATATGTAGGTATATGGGTATGATGCAGAACGATACATGTGATGATATATAGGTAGATGTAAACTATACATATCCCATATAAGAAAGATATCATTATTACCTACATTTTATAGGCTCAGAGAGGTAATATTATTAGTAAAAGCAAAAACAGAATTTGTGGAGTTCCTACTGTGGCTCAGTGGGTTAAGAACCTGACTAGTATCCACAAGCATGTGGATTCCATCCCTGGCCCCACTCAGTGGGTTAAGGATCTGGTGTTGCCTTGAGTTGCAGTCTAGGTCACAGACGCGCCTCGGAGCCCGCGTTGCTGTGGCTGTGGTGTAGGCCGGTTGTAGCTCTGATTCAACCCCTAGCCTGGGAACTTCCATATGCTGCAGGTGTGGCGCTCAAAAGAAGAAAAAACAGAAAACAAAACGATTTGTATCCAAGTCAGAGGGGACTTCAAGCCCCACCACCCTTTACTGCCCCCTTTCGAAGAACAGACTAGAGACACTTTGCAGTCCCCAGGACACGTTTTTTTGTTTTTTTCTGGGGGGAGGGGAGTTGACAGATTAACTCCTTATATGACACCCCCACACACATTTTTTTTTTTTTTTTAATCCCAGAGTCTAACAGGAGAAGGCCCAGTCCCTCGGGCCAAGGGGGTTTTGAAATGTGGCCTGATGGTTCTTCAGAGCCAGCATCTGGAGAGTACTTGCGGCCTGAGAGGCCTCTGTGAGTATACATGGGAAAAGAACACTCCTGCCCCAGCAATGGCCCCAACAGGGAAGCAGCAGGAGAGGTGAGTGGGCGTTTCCCCGCTCTTTCTGCGTTCACAGGAGCGGGGGAAGGAGCTTGGTGCACCGTGACCTGGGAAGAGCAGAGTGAGGATGCATCTGGTAGATACATGATCACCGGGTGTTCTCTGGCTGCGGGGCAGATCAGAGGGCAACAGAATCACCTGGGCGAAGGGGACTACCAGAGACTGTTCTCCAGGAGGATATGGCACTAGGGGAGGCAAAAGGCATTGTAGCCTGCGGGAAGAGCAGGTAGGAGCTCAGAGGAATGAAAACTGCCAACAAATTGGGGGAAGAAGGTTTCAGTTACTGGAATATGCGGTGCAAACAGGCCAGATAGGAAGGGTCCTGAACGCCGGACTGAGGAGCTCCTCTCATCCAGCTGATAGGATTACGCCAAACGCTATTTGACATAGCAGATCCAGTCCGCGGGAATCCTGACTCTGCCTCCGCGTCCGTTTCTTGGCTGCAGCCCGTTAGCCCCGCCCCAGGCACCACCCCTTCCCGCTGCCAGGGGCTGGTTGTTATGACAACTAGACGCCAACGTCCTCCTCGGTCAGGCTTTTAAATTCTAAAGCTCGGAAACATGAAAACCGATCTCGCGTCCTCCCACCGACTCCCAGTCCCCCTCTCTCGCCCGCTCCGTCCAACTCTCAACGTCTGTCTCTGTAGCTGCGGCAGGTCCGAGGCCACTCACCACCGTCCTGCGCCTCAGCCTCCCCTCCCAGCACGGTCGCAACAGAGCTATAAACAGCCTCGATTGTAGCCCTCCTGGCTTATTCTCCCCCTCGGGCCGCAGCGCAATTACAGGGGCTTTCGCCGCCTCGTATCCCCGCTCAGCAGTCTTAAATTACTGGACTGCCCACCGTTGCCAAACCTCCCCCGCTCCTCTTTCGGGACTTGGTGCGTCCTGCCTCTCCTGAAACAGGATCGGTTCTCCTGGCCAGTGGAGGGGCGGGGCAAGGCGACTTCCCCCTGATCATTGGCTGCCGCGGGCGTCCCACAACGAGATGGGCTAGCTGACCGGAAGGTCTGGGAGCGAGGATGACGAACTCCACAGCGCCTGGAGTTCCCCCGGAGACCCGCGAGCGTCCCGGCGTGCTCCGCGCTTCCCGCAACCACTTCCGGGGCGGGAGCGGAGCGGCGGGGTTTGGGCGCTGTGGCGGCGGCAGGCGTGGAGGGTGGCCGGGCGGGCGCGGCCCGGGTAGCGCGGCGGCGAGCAGACGGGGGTTGGCAGCGGCTCAGGGCCCGAAGCCCAGCGCAGGTAGGTACCGGGGCGGCCCTGCCCTGCCTGGTGGCCGCACCTGCTGCCCGCCCGCGGGGCGTCCCAGCGGTGTGGCTGGCTCGCGGCAGGAGTTTCAGACTCCGAGCTTCCGCTTTGCAGATGGAGAGCGGGGAAGATAAAGCCAGGTTCCGAGTAGAGTTTCTGGGAGGAGGCGGCAAGGGATGTCAGTGCTGTAGATGTTCGGGTTATTCTCTAGGTTCCTTCCTCAGGGCCTGAGAACGTGGTTGGACCACCCGGCCCTGCGGAAGACCCACGGCCCGGGGCGGGACCGGGTGTCCTCGGGCTTTTCCAGAACTCCTCCCTGCGAGCGTGACGGTCATCACCAGCGTCATTTTGTTGTTGCTGTTGATTTTTTAATTTATTTTTAAAGTAACAGATACTGGAGTTCCCGCCGTGGCGCAATGTGTTAAAGGATCCCGCTTTACCACAGCTGCGTCTCGGATTCAATCACTGGCCCGGGAACTTCTATATGCCGCAGGTGCGGCCGTTAAAAACAAACAGCAACAACAGATAATTAGCACTTTTCAGGATGGACGAGACAAAAAGGTAGAACGAAAATTAAAAGGTTGTATTTCAGTGCTATTTCTTGGAGATAAGTTTTGGGAGCGATGTGCAGAAGATTTTCTACAAATAAACCGTGATACCTGCGTGAATATAGTTTTGTTCATAACGAATGCCCAATCACGTAGAGCATCTAGCATGTGGCAGGGTGAGAAAGGAAGGAGTAGTAGCTTTATGGTCTCTTAGCCTCTGAGTTCTCCCTCCCAGGGCTCCTTGAGTGGGGGTCTGGTTCTGATTGCCACCTAGTGCTCTGTAGGGTGTCAGACAGGTGAGCCTCCGATAAAACCTGGGTCTCCCAAAGAAGGTTTGAGGGGTCCATTGAAAGGAGCGCTGAACTGACTGACACACGGTTTTGAATTCTTATCCAGGCTCTGTGGCCAGGACTATTCAGGTTGGGGGTTCCCGCCTGCAGAGTGAGAGAGCTGCTTGCTTTCTGGCCCTGCCAGTGTAGAGTGGAGTATCCAGGAAGCAGGGCTTTGCTCTGAACTTGATTGTACATACTCTGGCCAAGGGCTGCCAGATTGGCCCCCTAATTGGTGGCTTGTTTGTTATTTGGCCATCTCGACTGTCACTTCCAGCTTGGAAGCATTTTTTAGTAGCGACAAAGGTGCTAATGGCGTCTCTGCACCTGTACTTTCAGGTCCCCTGAACTGGAAGTGGTTTTCTTTTTTTCCTTTTCTTCCTTTTCCACATCTTTGTCCTTGTTCTTCACTCCGCCCAGAGTAGAAGAGGAGACAAATGTCACTCCTGGGATAAGGGTTCCATTAGGAAGTCTGATGACTTGGGCTCGACGAGTTAGGATTCCCCGACATCTTCATCCTGGTGTCCCATCTTGGAGAACGTGTCACCCCACACATTCACTCGTCTATCCCAGTCCCTGTCGTCTCTCCCACTTTCAAGGGAGTACTGGTAGATTCCTAGTCAGTTAACCTTTCCTGTACACCAGTCCCATCCTGGTTTCTGCCCTGGGGCTTTTCCTTTTTTTTTTTCTATTTTTTTCAAAATTTGTTTTAAAAATTTATACCCAGTAAATTCACTCGTTTTCGTGTGGAGGTCTGTGAGTTTTGATAAACTCACAGAGTCACGAGTCCACCAGTCAAGACGCAGAAGATGTCCATCACGCCAGAGTTCCCTCTTGCTCTCCCTCTGTGCCAGCCCCACCCCAACCCCTATTATGACTGATCAGTTCTCCAACCCTTTAGTTTTATCTTTTCTAGAAGGTCCTATAATGGAATCATTACAGGAGGCAGCGTTTTGAATCTGGCATCCACTTAGCATAGTGTGTTTGAAATTCGTTCATGTGTTGTTTGTAGCAACTGTTCACTGCTGCTGCTTGCGGCTCAGGGGCATTCCCTTATATGGATGTGCCACTGTTTGTTTATTCCTTCCATGGGGTTGTTTGCTTTTTTTCTTTTTGTCTTTTTTTAGGGCCACACCTGCAGCGTATGGAAGTTCCCATGGTTGGGGTCAAATCGTAGCTGAGTCCGCCGGCCTGCGCCTCAGCCACAGCAACACCAGATCTGAGCCTCATCGGCCTGCACCACAGCTCACAGCAACACCAGATCCTTACCCATTGGGCGAGGCCAGGGATCGAACCTGCATCCTCATGAATGCTAGTTGGGTTCATTAACTGCTGAGCCACAATGGGAACTCCCCTTCCATGTGTTTTTAACTGCAGTCCCTTGAGATAGTATGTCCCCTTTAGACAGAACTGGGAGTTGGAGCTGCTAAGTAGCAGAGATAAATTGTGATCAAATTCTAAGTCCAGGGCTGTTTCACACTGCCACCAAGAGCTGATTTGGTCCACTGACCCAGTTACCACTTCTGCCACTTCTCTAGTGCCCATCCAAGAAGTCGTCAGGCTCCTTGAGTTCCCGGAGGATTCCCTTTCTAGAATGTGGGGCCTAGGGCCTCCTGAAGGAAAATACCACGGTTGATGACTCGCGCTAGGTGCTTCTCTTTCTCTGTCTAGCAGCAAGCTCACCAGCATTAGCACGATGGAGTTGCCCACACTGTACGCTCTTTAGTGAAAGAAAGTTGTCTGGTCAGCCCCAGGAGCGGGGTGCGCTGGGCAGGGCAATGGCTGGCCACCTGCCGCGGCAGGAGTGTGACCTCCCCTTTCACTCCCTGGAACAACCAGGAGGGAGAGGCCTGACCAACCCCCGTGCCTCCTCGCGGCGATGTCGGAGCTCAGCGATGAGGCCAGCGAACCGGAGCTCCTGAACCGCAGCTTGTCCATGTGGCACGGGCTGGGCGCGCAGGTCAGCCAGGAGGAGCTGGCGGTACCCTTGGACCTTCACACAGCCGCTTCCATCGGCCAGTATGAGGTGGTGAAGGAATGTGTGCAGCGGTAAGCGCTTGGGAGGCGTTTCTTCTCCGTGGAGTTGTGAGCTCCGCGGTCCAGACCATCGGGGGCGGCGGGTGGAGCCGTCAGGAGCTAGCAGGGCCTTGCCCACAGCTCTAGCCATGTAGTAGATGGCTAGCTTAACCGTCGCTTCTCTCAGTGAGGATTTATGCTGGACGCCACTAAGGAAGGCAGTTTTGATTCCGAGAAAGGAAAAAACAGCTTAAATTTTATTTCATAGGCTTAGAAACTTTTTATTTCAGAGTAATTTCAGGGTTTTCACTGTTTGCAGAAATGCTCAAACAGAACAAATAAAAATGGAGGGCACTGTCCTATGACCCGCCTTCCCCAAAAGGTTCATTTTAATCCCGTTGGCCTCCTCTCCCCTCTAGCCTCTGCCACAGCGGGCGGGGGGTGACAGCGAGGTGGACAGCGAGTGTAGTCACCCTTCTCCATGATGTCAGGGCAGCAGATAGCTCTACTGCTTGTCAGCATTTCCCGCCCTCTCTTTTGGCCTGGCCTTGCCACCGGCTTTGCTCGGCCCCAGGTAGGAGGTGGCTGGTGTGTCCAGCTTAGCTCGCGTTTGTCTAGGAGAGAGTTAGATTTGAATAAGAAGAACGGTGGTGGCTGGACCCCGCTGATGTACGCCTCCTACATCGGGCATGACACCATCGTGCACCTGCTGCTCGAGGCGGGCGTGAGTGTGAACGTGCCGACCCCGGAGGGGCAGACCCCGCTGATGCTGGCTTCCAGCTGTGGCAACGAGAGCATCGCCTATTTCCTCCTCCAGGTGAGCCCCGCGGGCCGGTGCTCTGTAGAGCCGGGAGCGCTTGGGTCCTGCCGGCCGGGTGGCCCCATGCAGAGGAGCGGCCACCCTAACGAGTGTTCTGTGTTCTCTTGAAGCAAGGTGCCGAGTTAGAAATGAAGGACATTCAGGGCTGGACTGCCCTCTTCCACTGCACCAGTGCTGGGCACCAGCAGATGGTCAAGTTCCTTTTGGATAGCGGAGCCAACGCCAACGTGAGGTGATCGGCAGTCTTCAGTGGCCATGGGTGGGGTTGGTCACGTCTCACTCTGAGGAGGGCAGCTGGCAAGGCAGCTCGAGGCCAGAGGGCAGGGAGCCCCCGCCTGGGTTGACGGGCTCGAGACAAAGGGGCACAGGGGACTGTCCTGCCCAGGCTCCGAGGCACAGGGATGGCCCTGACTTTTCCATGCACCCGCCAGGTGTATCGGGTGCAGTACTCTGCACCTGATTCTCTGTCTGAAAGCGGGACGGCGGTGCCTGAGGCTTAGCGTCATTAGACACTGCACGTCCTGGTTGGGGTCAGTGGTTTCCATGCTGCTAAGAAAGAAAAAATGCAACTCATTTATTGACATTCTGACTTCAGCAATTCTGAAATGTGGGAACTATGTTTCTGAGAACGGATGAAAACCGGTAGTTAGCTGGCTTCCTGTCTTCTAGACCAGGTGAAACCAGTGAGGACTGGGAGGCGCTCTGCAGAGAGCACTGGTTTAACCATAAACTAGCATGAGAAATAAGCACCAGATCCCAGGTGTGGCAAGGGCAGAGTGGGTAGTTAGACCTGGAGCTTGGTTGGGGTTCCTGGAGGATGCTGAGCCCAGGAGACAGGCCGTCTGGATGGGCAGCTTGGAGGGAGTAGCTATGAGCATGAAAGGCCACCGCTGCTCGTTGCTGGGATTAAGTGGAGAGTCAGAGAGAGCAGGCGGGAATGGTTAAAAAGGAGCAAAGATGGGAGATGAGCTCTGGCGTAGAAACCAGGCGAGCTGACGGGCTGACCTGCTCGTGGGGCTCGTCCCTGCCGTTGAGGCTGAGGGAGCTCTCTGGCCCCGGGACGGGCAGTTTGTCTGCAGCAGCAAAGCCTCTGCCTGCACAGCTTATCTCTGCTGACCGTCTGCCGTGTCTCGTCCTTCAGGGAGCCCGTGTGTGGATTTACTCCTCTGATGGAAGCAGCCGCCGCAGGCCATGAGATAATCGTGCAGTATTTTCTCAATCATGTATGTGACCCTGCTTGTTAGCTTGTTATTTAGTCACAGCAAGTGAACAGTCATCTCACCGAGGTATAAACTGCAGCAGGATTTTCTCCTACACACAGATAACTGCTCTTTATACTTTACTCAGTACCTTTTCATTGCGCATCTGTTGGTGCCACGTGCTGAGTGGTGCTTTGGCATTGGGGGAACAATGGTGAGTAACTAGAGACACCTATTCCTCGGGTAATTCTGAAAGTACTGTTGTTTGAAAAGTGTGAGAGTATCATTAAGAAGTAAATAGGGGAGTTCCCTTTGTGGCTCAGTGGTTAACGAATCCGACTAAGAACCATGAGGTTGCGGGTTCCATCCCTGGCCTTGCTCAGTGGGTTAAGGATCCGGCGTTGCCATGAGCTGTGGTGTAGGTCGCAGACATGGCTCGGATCCCACGTTGCTGTGGCTGTGGCAAAGGCCAGCAGCTACAGCTCCTGTTAGACCCCTAGCCTGGGAACCTCCATATGCCGCGGGTGCAGCTCTACAAAAAAAAAGGCAAAAAGACCAAAAAAAAAAAAAAAAGAAGTAAATAGGACTTGGAGTCCTTTGTGCCGTGGTGCAGTGGGTTAAGAATCTTACTGCTCGGGAGTTCCCTTTGTGGCTCAGTGGATTGCAAACCCAACTAGTATCCATTAGGATGCAGGTTCAATCCCTGGCCTGGCTTAATGGTTTAAGGGTCTGGTGTTGCTGTGGCTGTGACGTAGGCCTCAGCTGCAGCTGCAATTCTACTCCTAGCCTGGAAACTTCCATATGCTGCAGGGACAGCCATAAAAAGCGGAGGGGGAGAAAGACTGACTGCAGCAGCTTGGGTTGCTGCAGGGGCGCAGGTTCAGTCCTTGGCCCCGTGCAGTGGGTTAAAGGATCCGGCGTTTCCACACCTGTGGTGTTGGTGGAAACTGGCTCAGGCTCAGCCCCTGGCCTGGGAACTCCCGTAAACCTCGGGCGAAGCTATTAAAAAAAAATGGTAAAGAGCACGTACCATCCCATCACTTCAAACGTTTATGTCAAATGAGGAGGCAGGTATCTTCCTTTTCCAGCCATCCCTGTTCCTCCCCAAGGTGCCCATTCGTTTGATAAAGAGACACTTAGGATTTTCCTCTCCTGAGAAAATGTGTCTGTAAGACGCCTGAGAGTACACGGCTTTGGGGGGATTTTTTTTTTTTTTTGTGGGTTTTTGACCATGCCTGTGGCATGTGAGAGTTCCTGGGCCAAGGATTGAACCTGAGCCGCAGTAGTGGCAATGCCAGGTCCTTAACCTGCTGAGCCACTGGGGAACTCCCATGGCGTTTTATTTTGAACAAAGTGGGATTCCACCATATATTTGCTCTGCAGCTTCCAAAAAATCACTTTGGATGCCTTGGGCATCTTACCCTTGTACCATGTCCCCTAGAATGTCTGTGCCACACTTGATTCAGTTGGTGTCTTATTGGCAGGAATTTAGGTTTCCTACATGTAGAAGCTGTAAATAGTGTTCCAGGGGGTGTCTTTGCACACACAGCTTTAGCCTGCATGTGGTGTTTCCACACGCTGTATTCCTGCAAGAGGGATCGCGGGTGCCCACATTTTGCATTTAATAGATCCTATTAAAAGACAGTTAAAAGGCAATAAAAAGAAGGGCAAAGGATCTGAAAAGACATTTCTCCAAAGAAGATAGACAAATGGCCAGTAAGCACGTGGAGAAGTGCTTGGTTGACATGATTACTCGTCCGAGATAAATGCACATCAAAACAACTAGGAAAATACTAATACAATTAAAAAAGACCGTAGCAAGAGGTGGTAAGGCTGTGGAGAATTGGATCCCTCACCACTGCTGGAAGTGTGAAGTGATGCATGCTCTGTGGGGAACAGTCCAGCAGGTCCTCGGACGGTTAAGCATGGAGTCACCACGTGACCCAGCAGTTCCCCTCCTAGCCCTGCGCCTTAGAGAACCCTGGACATAGATCCAGGCAAAAACCTGTATGTAACGCCTGAAACTAACACAGCATTGTAACTCAACTACACTGCCATAGAATTAAACCCCAAACTCCAAAACCTGTACATAAACGTGGAAACAACCCAGATGCCCATGGACAGATAAATGGATAAATAAAATTGGTAGAGCCTTACAATAGAATGTTAATTGGCCGTAAGGAGTTTTTTAAAATTTTTCCCCCATGGCTGCACCCACAGCATATGGAAGTTTCCGGGCCAGGGACTGATTCTGAGCCACAGCTGTGATCTACGCTATAGCTGCAGCAATGCTGGATCCTTGAACCTACTGTGCGGGGCCGGGGATCAAATGTGCACGTCCTCAGTGACCCGAGTCCCTGAAGTCAAATCCTTAACCTGCTGCGGCACAGCAGGAACTCTGGCTATAAGGAGTGATGAACTTATCACACATTACAACCTAGATGGACCTTGAAAGTATTTTGCTAAGGGAAAGAAGCCAGACACAGAAGCCGAATATTGTTTCCTTTTGTATGGAATGTGCAGAATAAGTTGTCTATGAAAACAGGTAGACTAGTGGTTGCCTACGGCTGGGGGGAGGTACAGGATTTCTTTCTAGGTGATGGAATGTTCTGAAATTGTAGTCGTGGTTGTCCACTACTGTAAACTGTTAAGTGTATGAATTTCATGCTATCGTATGCATGTTGTAATAGAGACCGGTTGTCAGAAGTCCAGTGGGGTAAATACTTAGTAGGTTCTAACAAATTCCCACTAAAAAGGTGTCTTGTCCTTCCCACCGGAACTACATGATGCCCATTTTATCACATCCTCACCAGCCCTGGATGTTACCATCTTAATTTTTTGCCAATTTGGTAGGAGAAAAGTGGCATCATTTTGGTTTGTACTCGGCACTGAGACTATAAACATTCTAAAATATGTTTATTGGCCATTTGTATTTCTTTTATGAACTGTCTTTTTATGTTTTTGGCTCAATTTTCTATTGGATAGTTGATTTTTTTAGGGTCACTGATATGGCATATGGGAGTTCCCATCCTAGGGGTTGAATCGGAGCTACAGCCGCTGGCCTACACCACAGCCATGGCAACGCCAGACCCGAACCATGTCTGCGACCTACATCGCCGCTCACGGCAGTGCCAGATCCTTAACCCACTGAGAGAGGCCGGGGATCGAAGCTCCATCCTCATGGATACTAGTCAGATTCATTTCTCTGAACCACAATGGGAACTTCCCTCTGTACACTTTTTCTTTTTTCTTTTTTTTTTTTTCTTTTGTCTTTTTAGGGCTGCACCGGCATATGGAGGTTCCTAGGCTAGGGGTCACTGACCTAAACCACAGCCACAGCAGCGCGGGATCCGAGCCGAGTGTGTGACCTACACCACAGCTCATGGATCCCCCACCCATTGAGCAAGGCCAGGATTCGAACCTGCGTCCTCATGGATACTAGTCAGGTTTGTTAACCATTGAGCCACTATGGAAACTACCCCTCTGTTTAAAAAAAAAAAAAAAAAAATTTATTATAGTTGATTTACAATGTTCTGTCAATTTCTGCTGTATGGCAGTGACCCAGTCACACACATAGATATGTTCTTTTTCTCACATTAGCCTCCACCATGTTCCATCACAAGTGACTAGATATAGTTCCCTGTGCTATACAGCAGGATCTCATTGCTTATCCACTGCAGATGTAATGGTTGGCATCTACTAACCGCAAACTCCCGGTCATCCCACTCCCTCCCCCTCCCTCTTGGCAACTATGAGTCTTTTCTCTGTGTCCATGAGTTTGTTTCTTTTCTGTAGATGGTTTCATTTGAGCCATATATTAGATTCCAGATGTAACTGGTAGCATATGATAATTGTTTTTCTCTTTCTGACTGACTTCACTTAGTACGAGTCCCTGGTTCCATCCACGTTGCTGCAAATATCATTATTTTGTTTTTCTTTATGGCTGAGTAGTATTCATCTGTTAATGGGCAATTAGTTTGTTTCCATGTCTTGGCTATTGTGAACAGTGCTGCAGTGAACATAGGGGTGCATGTATCTTTTTGAATGCAAGTTTTATCTGGATATATGCTCAGGAGTGGGTTTGCTGGATCATTTGGTAGTTCTGTAGTTAGTTTTCTGAGGAACCTCCATACTGTTTTCCATGGTGACTGTACCAATTTACATTCCCACCAACATTGTAGAAGGGTTCCCTTTTCTCCACACCCTCTCCAGCATTTGTTATTTATAGACTGGCCATTCTGACTGGTGTGAAGTGGTGCCTCATTGTAGTTTTGATTTGCATTTCTCTAACAATTAGTGATGCTGAGCATTTTTTCATGTGCCTGTTGGCATCCATATGTCTTCATTTGAGAAATGTCTATTCAGGTCTTCTGCCCATTTTTCAATCAAATTGTTTGTTTTTTTGTTGTTCGGCTTTACAAGTTGTATATTTTGGGGTTTAAGCCCTTGCAGTTGCATCGTTTGAAACTGTTTTCTCCCATTCCATAGGATGTCTTTTTTTTTTTTTTTTATGGTTTCCATTGCTGTGCAAAAGCTTTTAAGTTTGATTAGGTCCCATTGGCTTATTTTTGTTTTTATTTCTATGCCTTTGGGAGCCTGACCTAAGCAAACATTTGTACAGCTGATGTCAGAGGATGTTTTGCCTATGTTCTCTTCGAGGAGTTGTGTGGTGTCTTGTCTTATGTTTAAGTCTTTAAGCCATTTTGAGTTTATTTTTGCACGTGGTAGGAGGGTGTACCATAGTCTCATTGATGTACACGCTGCTGTCCAGCTTTCCCAGCACCACTTGCTGAAGAGACTTTTTCCCATTTTGTGCTCCTGCCTTGTACTTTAGGTGTCTGGGATTAACTGACCATAGGTGTCTGGGTTTGTTTCTGGGTTCTCTATTCTGTACCATTGGTCTGTATATTTGTTTTGGTACCAGTACCACCCTGTCTTGATTACTGTAGCTTTGTAATACTGTCTGAAGTCTGGGAGAGTTATGCCTCCTACTTGGTTTTTGTTCCTCAGGATTGCTTTGGCAATTCTGGTTTTTTTATGGTTCCATATAAATTTTTGAATTGTTCTTGTTCTGTGAAAAAGTCATGGGTAATTTGATAGGGATTGCATTGAATCTGTAGATCCTTAACCCACTGAACGAGGACAGGGATCGAACCTGCAACCTCATGGTTCCTAGTCGGATTCGTTTCCACTGCGCCAAACGGGAACTTCTTGTTCCAGATTTTAGCGTGAAGGCTTTCAGCTTTTCTCTGCTGAGTATTACATTGGTTGTGGGTTTGTCATAAATGGCTTTTATCATGCTAAGTTGTGGTCCCACTATACTCACTTCGGTAAGAGTTTTTATCATGAATGGATATTGGGGAGTTCCCGTTGTGGCTCGGTGGTTAACGAATCCGACTAGGAACCATGAGGTTCCAGGTTCGATCCCTGGCATTGCTAAGTGGGTTAAGGATCCGGCGTTGCCGTGAGCTGTGGTATAGGTTGCAGATGCAGCTCGGATCCCGCATTGCTGTGGCTGTGGCGCAGGCCCGTGGCTACAACTCATGTTAGACCCCTAGCCTGGGAACCTCCATATACCTTGAGTGCGGCCCTAGAAAAGGCAAAAAACAAAAAAACAAACAAACAACAAATGGATGTTGGGTTTTGTCAAATGCTTTTCTTCATCTGTTGAGATGATCATGTGGTTTTGGCCTTTTCTTTTGTATGATTCTACTTACATGAGCTGTCTAGTACATGTAAATTCATAAACACTGAAAGTCAGTAGTTGGTAGTTGCTGGAGGCTGAGTGGGGAGGTGTGATTGTGGAGTTAGTGTTTACTGGGTACAGAGCTTCTGTTTAGAATGCTGAGGCATTCCTTTCACGGCTCAGCAGTTAATGAGCCTGACTAGGATCTATGAGGATGAGGGTTCAATCCCTGGCTTCATTCAGTGAGTTAAGGATCTGGTGTTGCCATGAGCTGTGGTGTAGGTTGCAGATGTGGCTCGGATCTGGCATTGCTGTGGCTGTTGTGTAGGCCGGCAGCGGTAGCTCTGATTGGACCCCTAGCCTGGGAACCTCCATATGCCATGGGTGTGGCCCTAAAAAGCGGAAAAAAAAAGGGGGGGGGGAAGAAAGCTGTTTCTTCTAGATTGTCAGATTTGTTTGTTGACCTGTAATTGTTCCTAGTATTCTCTGAGGGTTTTTGTATTTCTGTAGTATCTGTTGAGATTTCAACCCAAGTGAGGATGCTTTGCAGGCGAGGTTCCTAACTCTTCTTCTTTCACAAACTTTCACAGGGAGTCAAAGTGGACACGAGAGACCACAGTGGGGCCACGGCCCGGATGCTGGCCAAGCAGTATGGACACATGAAGATCGTGGGGCTGCTGGATGCTCACTCGCCTTCTCTGCCCAAGAGCCTCTACCGGAGCCCAGGTGCCTGGGGCCGGGCCTCTGCCGGCGGTCGCCCCCTCCGCTTGACTCCTGGGGTCTCCAGGCTGAGGGGAGAGGGACCCCAGGCTGAGGAGGGGCACCGTGCTCATGGGATCACTCTGGGTTTTGTTTCTTGACTCTGCTCTGCTGTTGGTGGCTGTGCGTTTTACTTTTGTGTTGTCAAATTCATCCATCTTTTACTGTCTCTGGGTTTTAAGTCAGAAAATCTTTCTAGTGTCGTGGTTGTACAAGAATGGGCCCGTGTTTTCCTCTAGTACATGCGTGGTTTCATTTCTCCATGTAGTTCTCTGATGCATTCACGTGTTATCTTCATGGATGGTGTGAGGTATGGTTTTCTCAAAAGGCTGCCGTGTTGTCCGTTTATGTAGAGTCCATTTTGGCCTAGCGATCTGAGAGGCCGTCTTTATCATGTATTCTGAATTTCTTACTGTGTTTGGGTCTGTTTCTGGACTTCTGATATGTTCCACCGGGCTCTGCACACATCCAGCCCCGTCGTGAGCGACCGGCTTCCTCTGACGTGTGTTACTGTCTGGCGGGCCTGCCCCGTCATGGTGCTCCTTGTGCCGCGTTTCCTGGCTTATTTTTTCGGTGATCTTGAGCATCAGCTTGTCTAGCTCCTTTAATACGGCCTGGTTTGGGTTTTGTTGTTTTGTTTCTGGCTGTGCCCATGGTATGCGTACGTTCCTCGGCCAGGGATCAAATCCACTCCACAGCGGCGACCTGAGCCACTGCAGTGACAACGCTGGATTCTCTCTTTTTGCGGGGGTTTTTAGGGCCACATGCACAGCATATGGAAGTTCCCAGGCTAGGGGTCGAATTGGAGCTGCAGCTGCTGGCTGACACAGCCACAGCAACGTGGGATCCGAGCCATGTCTGCGACCTACACCACAGCTCATGGCAATGCTGGATCCTTAACCCACTGAGCAAGGCCAGGGATCAAACCTGCAACCTCATGGTTCCTAGTCGGATTCGTTTCTGCTGTGCCACGACGGGAACTCCTAGAATTTATTTCTGACCTTAAACATAATACATGCTTATTGTAAAAGAATTCCGGAAACTCAGAGGGACCAGATCGATCCCCTCATGCTTTGTGTTCTTGCTGCCCCCAGGTGTCCCTGTGGCCCATCTGGATAGTGACATCCTGGAAAACACTTTTCTTCTTCTTAATTTAAGAAAACCAGTTATGATTTTTCTCCAGTTATGAGGACTAGTAAATTAGTGCATCGCTGAACAAACTCTTCATTTTGGTGTTTGACTCCCAGAAAAATATGAAGATCTCAGCTCTTCGGATGAGTCCTCTCCGGTGCCTCAGAGGCAGAGGCCCTGTCGGAAGAAGGGCCTCAGCATCCACGACGGGCCACGAGCCTTGGCCAGGATCACGGCCATCGGCCTGGGAGGCAGACCGCGGCCGCCTCGCTGTGGTGAGTACCCACGTTCCCCGAGCCTCTGACGCTTGGCCCAGGATGCTGACCTGGAGGGCGAGCCCCCGACTCCTGATGGGCGGGCCGTGTGTTGGGGGCGGCGGCGGCTCCAGGGCCCAGAACTGATCGCAGGGTGCGGATGCATCAGCCGTGGGCTCGCTCTTGGGTTCTGGCTCCTCCTCTGATCTTCCTGTTCATTGGTTACACTTGCAGATAGAACTTTCTCTCCTGCAGCAGAAATGCAGCTGAGCTCAGACCCATTCACCAGGTGGGTGGGTCAGCCCAGCAGGGAGATGTGGCGGTTGGGACCCCCTCCCATCTCTGCTGCTCCCCCCGCCCTTGCGCTCTTTTCTGCACGTTTGGATCTGAGAGCTGTCAGGTGGTGCACATACTGTGGCCAGAGCCCTTGACCCTGCGTTTGCAGGCACAGCTCCTGTGTGTTGCTTGCCTTGCTCTCAGGAACAGGCATCGAGGCTGTTGGGGCAAGTTGTGCTTGGTGCTCGCCTGTTCCGATCAAGTGATCGGCTCTCGTGTGGGTTTCTGAGCCCTCCGTGGCCCAGCTGCTGTTCTCGCAAGCAGCCCTCTGAGGCCGGGTGTGGAGGACCCCACTCCCAGTCAGGACTGTGAGAGGACTCGGTTCCCTTCTCGGACCTCGGAAGGGGTCCTGGCACCAGCTGGGAGCTCCAGGCCCGCTTTTCCCGGCGTCCTGGGCGAGGGCACACGCGTCTTGTCTGGTGGCTGGGATCACAGGCCCTGGGATGGGACACAGGGCCTGTCCTTTTGGAGAAGCCCAGGCCACCTGTCCTGAGATGTGGTTGAGGAGTGAAAAGGTCGGGCATTAACCTGGGAGTGTAATTAATCTGTGTAGCCAAACAACAGAGGCTTTTTAAAATGGAATTCTTGAGAGTTCCTGTTGTGGTGCAGCGGAAACAAATCCAACTAGTATCCATGAGGATGCAGGTTCGATCCCTGGCCTCACTCAGTGGGTTAAGGATCCCGTGTTGCCATGAGCTGTGGTGTAGGTCACAGATGAGGCTCAGATCCTGCGTTGCTGTGGCTGTGGCATAGACTGGTAGCTGTAGCTCCAGTTCTACCCCTAACCTGGGAACTTCCATATGCCACGAGTGTGGCCCTAAAAAGCCAAAAAAAAAAAAAAAGGAATTTTTTCAGGTTCCCAGAAGTATCTGTGGCCAAAGCCCATCTGTACCCAGGTCTTGTCATGCTCCGCGGAGAAGCCGGGGGCACGGTCACCAGGCTAACGGTGGGGCCGTCTCTGGGTTGTGGCATTTCAGCTTTTGTGCTTCCCCTCGTACCTTCTGATATTTACATTTTCTGTAAGTGCATATATCGTCTCTGCCAGCAGTTAAAAAAAAAAAAAAAGCCCTGTTTTGAATGATGAATTTCTGACTACAGAAACGTATGAAGAATTCATCAGTTACCTGGGGTCCCATCAGCTCGGCTCTTTCACGCGACGTGTACTTTCTGTGGGGAAGGGGCAGGGACGGAACTGGAAGTAAGCACTCAGGTCTGCCTTCTGCCTCTTCTTGTTTTCTCGCAGGCAGATACATTCACGGGTTATGTACTTTGTTGTTGCTACTGTTAATGTTTAGCCTGGTCTCAGGGAGACCGCGGTGAGTGACCTCAAGTGCGACCTTAGTTCCCTCCCCGGGAAATGAGCCTGGGCAGCCTGGGTGAAAACAGGAGTCTTAGCCACTGGACCGCCGGGGGCTGGAGGCTGGAGGCAGAGCCTCGCTGACCCTTATCCCTTTATGAAAACAGGAGTTTTTCAAGGAAATGAGGCTGTAAACAGGCATGGAACTTAAAAGCACAGAAGATAAGGGGAGCACACAGAGAAGCAGTTTAGGAGCGAAAAAGCACGCTCAGGCGCGTGGATGCTCTGCTAGTGGGGAGCGTGCCCAGGGGTGGCTTAAATCACGTGTACAGGGCAGTTCTTCTGGTCTTTGTTTTCCTCCAGCCTTTGTCACCCGGCTTTGTTTCTCACACCCGGTGGCCCCAGGGCCCTCCCTTAGCCAAGGTGGACCCCAGCGTGGGGTCGGGGGGGGGGGGGGGAGACTGACAGCGCCCCCTGTGGGATGGATGGCGCCCCCGGAGGAGCCTTTCTGCTCCTTGACCTCCAAGAGCGGCAGACGCGGTCTCCTTCGCTTTTACTCCAGCAGAGCTCAGCGCCTGCTGTTCACTTCTCCTTGACGGGTGCTCTCAGCCGGACACACCGCGGCCCCGCTCAGCCCAGGGGCCCGTCTGCCCCCTTCCTCCAGACCAGGGCCTCCTGCCTTCCTGCTCAGCCGCATCTTTTGGGCTGGGGCGGACCGGCATGGGGGGGCGCCCTGTGCAGGAAGGTGCAGAGGGCGGGAGGGTGTGTGTGCGAGACGCTTCCAGCTACAGGAAGCCCTCGCGGTATAGCTTTACTTTGGCTCAGGAATCTGCACCTGCAGCTTCACGGAGCTGGGAAGGTGACAGCGGGGCGTGATGGAGAGACACCGGCTGTGGTCACTGCTGGGCCCGGCTCCACTGTCACCCGCCACAGGACACTGGCTAACCCCTCAGGGTCTGTGTCCTCACCTGCACGAACACGTCCCGGTTCCGGTGGCAGGCGGAGCCTGCCGTCGGGGCGCCGCTCCGTGACGTCCCTCCGAGGTGGTTGTGTCTGGAGGAACTTGTCTGCCTCCTGTGTGTGCGTGGACTTACGTGCCCCGTTGTGTCCACAGAGCAGGTGCCTCCACGGGGCTACGTCACTTTCAACAGCAGTGATGAGAACCCCCTGGAAGAGGGGGGCCTCTGCTACAGGGACGTCACCTCGCCCATCAACGACCGCGACGTGGAGAGCAGCAGCAGCAGCAGCCGGGGTACGTGGGCTCCCCAACCCCTGCCCAGCGGGGCGGGGCGCTGTGCCAGACAGGGCGGGGCTTAGAGAAGGTTCTGGCGCGTAGGAGGAGAGTCTGGTGTGGGGGCCGGAGAGGAGGCTTCCTGGCACAGGGTCGGGGATCAGTCCACACGGAGGTCGAGCCCTTGGCCGTGAGCCTCGGGAAACGCCGCCGGCTGTTTGCTGGGCGCCCTGGGTGCCAAGCCCGGTTCTAGATGCTGCGCTCAGCAGTGGGCAGAGCAGACGAACCCCTGCGCGTCTGGGGAGGGTGGGCTTGGCTGGGCAGTGGGTGGCAAGCAGAAGAGAGCGGCCACCTGCTCTGGGGCTCGGGGTGCTGTGGGCGGAGCCGCTCGGCGGCAGGGCTCTGGGGTGTCGCCATGGGCGAGGCCTGTGGTCAGGCGTCCCCGTCTTCACCGTTGTCAGAAGAGCACACCTTCTGTGCCAGTCTCGGGGCCGTGAGGAGCAGCAGCAGCAGCGAGGGCCTGGCCAGGGCCCCGGGACTCAGCAGCGAGGCTTCCCTGGAGAGCAATGAGGTGACCTCCCCCCCTTTCCTGGCGTCGCGGGGACGCCTCGCAGTACCTTTGCGGTGAGCGGGGCTGGTTCAAGTATGGACTGCGTGTCCACGCGGCGCCCGGATGTGCCTGGAGCACCCCTGGGCTTGTGCCACCGGGGCTGAGGTGGGGCCACCGAGGAAGCCTCTGTGGGGGGCGGGGGTGTCTCCATCCGGCGTGGGAGGTGCGCGGACCAAGACGCAGACGCCAGGGGCGGGGGCAGGGGGCAGACCTCACACGCAGCCACGTTAGCTGGGAGCCCACGGAGTTACTCTCAACACCCCTCTCTCGCTGCAGGATTCAGATCACGCGTGTAAAAGCTTGGTTCGCAAACAAACCAAAAGTTACCTGAAGGCTAAGAATCGTTACAGCAGCAGTGACAGCCAGTGGCCTCCCAGCTCTGGCACTTCCTGTGCCCCAGCCTCTGTCCCCCAGACCGACAGGCCTGCCTACTCGGGACCCCAGGTGAGACCACCGTTAAATTACGCTGCTGTCTGTGGGGCATTCATTTGTGCTTCCCATGGGCTGGGCGTTGCTGAGAAAAGAGTGGGTGTTCTTTCCCCAGAGGAGCTGTCCGGCTCCCGGGGCTGAGGGATTCCTGACGGTGAGGGGCCGGCCGCAGTTCCCATGCTCGGCTCAGCCTCCCTGAGTGCAGGGAGAAAGCACAGGGCCCATTGCCCAGTACTGCTTTCAGGCAACAGTGATGAGGTGTACGTGAAGCAGAGACAGTGGCACTTAGGACTTAAGAGCTGTGATTTCTGCGCTTCTCGTCTCCGCCGCTCCGGCTCAGCAGTTTCTCAGGGAATAAGATGAGACCGCAGCTCCCTGAGGTCTGAGTGGCACAGCTCTGGCCCCCAAAGCCTGTGCTTCTGCTGCTTTCTCCTCGCAGCCCCTCTGTGCTCCGTGTTTCCAGGCACGATGAGCAGCGGACAGCTCGATGCCTCAAACATGCTGAGCAGGGACCTTAAATCAGCTTCTTAGAATGTGTTCCGAGATCTGTGTACATGCTTGGTCGGGGGAGCCAGCGGGGTGAGGGATTTCGACTGAGTTCCCCCAGGCGGAACCATAGGCAGGGCAGTGGAGCCCTGGGCCGCTGGGCCTCCGCTGTACCCCTGCTGTCCCCTCCTGTTCCTGCCGCGGCTGGCACTGTGCATCCCGCCGCGTGTCAGGGCTAGGGTCAGGCGCAGAGGGCCCTTCGTCCGGGGATAGGGGTTGGAACAGGGGTGTGGCTGTGAAGGGGGTCGCCCATCACCCTTCACACATGCACGCTGGTGGGAGCCCGGCTAAGCCATCTGCAAACTGCCTGCGTCTGGGCTGGGGTTTCACACACAGCAGAGCAGCTCTCTGGCTGCTGAACTAGTGGTCAGCACTGAACGTGGGGTTTGTAAAAAAACAAAAACAAAAAGAATGAAATATGTTCCAAGAGTTTTTAAAAAAAAAACAAAAAACATGTAAATAGAGAATATCAAAGTGACAGAAATAAAATGAGCCACATTAAGAGTTTCCTTTGGGCTTAGCAGGTTAAAGACCCAGTGTTAGCACTGTGGTGTCTCTGGTCACTGCTGTGACACAGCTTCCGTCCCTGGCCTGGGAACTCCCACGTGCTGTGGCTATGGCCAAAAAAATTTAAAGATTGAAAAAAAAAAAGGAGTTCCCAGTGTGGCTCAATAGATTAAGAACCCAACATAGTGTCTGTGATGATGTGGGTTCAATCCCTGGCCTTGCTCAGTGGGTTAAGGATCCGGTGTTGCCGGAAGCTGTGGTGAAGGATCTGGTGGCTGTGGCTGTGGCACAGGCCTGCAGCTCTGATTCGACCCCTAGCCTGGGAGCTTCCACATGCCGCAGGTATGGCTGAAAAAAGAAGAAAGAAAAAGTAAAAGGCTGGAAGCAAATATGCATAGTTGACTCATGAAAAAAAAAATAGAAATTCTGGAGTTGCAAATACAGTCATGGAAATGAAGATTTCACTAGAGGGGCTCAACAGCAGATTTGACCACGCGGAAGAATCAGAAAATTTAACATAGATGAACTTGAGGTTATGCAACGTGAGGAACAAAGGAGAATGAAGGAAGATGAACAGAAGCCTTTGACACACCAGCAGATGTGATAAGTATGTAATAGTGTTCCTGGGGAAGAGGGAGAGAAAAGAAAAAAAAAAATTGTTTTTTTTTGTTTTTTTAGGGCCACACCCATGGCATATGTTAGTTCCCAGGCTAGGGGTTGAATCGGAGCTGTGTCTGCGACCTGTATCACAGCTCACCGCAACGCTGGATCCTTAACCCACTGAGCGAGGCCAGGGGTTGGACCTGCGTCCTCACGAATACTAGTCAGATTGGTTTCCTTTGAGCCGCGACGGGAACTCTACTAATTGGATTTTTAATCTGCTGAGCCACAGTGGGAACTCCATAAAAAATGTTTGAAAATAGTCAAATCTGGGAGAGGGTTAAGGATCCAATATTGCTGCACCTGCGGCTCAGATTTGATCCCTGGCCTGGGAACTTCCATATGCCGTAGGTACGGCCAAGAAAGAAAAAGCAAATTTCTGAAGATTGGATCAGAACATGCATTTGCACATCCAGTAAGCTGCAGGAGCTCAAAGTTGGTCAAACTCAGAGCCACTGGACCTAGACATATCACAGAGTGTCAGAAAATAAAGCCTGGAACAATAGACAAGTGACTCCCCGGGAGGTCAAGGGCATGTGTCTCTTCAGAAACCACGAAGACCAGAAGACATGGGACGACCCATTCAAAGTAGTGAATAAAAACTCAAGAATGTGACATCCGGGAAGTCCCTGCATGGTGCAGCAGGTTAAAGATCCTGCATTGCCACAGCTATGGCACAGGTCACAGCGGTGGCTCTGGCTTGATCCCTTGGCCCTGGAAACTTTTATATGCAGCAGGCATAGCTAAAAAAAAAAAAAAAAAGCAATAGCCAGCAAAAACTCCCCCAAAATGAAGGAGAAACGAAGTGGCCTTGGGTCAGCAGAGACTGAGAGAAGCTATGCCGCATCCCTGCCTGCGGTGGCCCCCTGCTGAAGTGAGGATGCTGGTCCGATACCATGGGCTGGCCGTGTGTCCCTGGGCACCCTGAGGACACGGAGGGGCTGGCCTGGGTCTGCAGGCTTGGTGTCAGCAGGGCTCAGACAGGCCATGTGCTCAGCAGGAGGAAGAAAGGCAGCTGTCCGTGCAGTGCCTGCCTTTTCTTGCCCCTGTGCCCCTGTCTCCTCTCGTACATCTTGGCTCCTTGCCCTCTAGGACCTCGCCACGCTGCTGGAGCAGATCGGCTGTCTGAAGTACTTGCAGGTGTTCGAGGAGCAGGACGTGGACCTGCGCATCTTTCTGACCCTCACCGAGAGTGACCTGAAGGAAATCGGCATCACGTGAGTAGGGGGCGCCCAGGAGCGTCTTCGGACGGAGACACCGCTCTCCCTGCGCTCAGCTGTCCTCCGCCCCCGAGGCCCCGAGTTGGCGGGGCGGACCCAGCTGTGCACAGGGCACCTAGGCGTTTGCCACCACCATGTTTTGAAAGCATCTCAAGTCGGCAGATGGTCGCCTGCAGCCTGGGGTTGGTGGTGCCAGCTCCCTGTCCCATGAAGGCAGCCGGGCTGGGTCGTGACTCCTTGTGACACTGTCCTGGGACCTGGGGGCTGCTCTCCCATCAAAGCTGGGCTCTTCCTAGGGGAGCAGTCTTGCTAAAGGACGACCCCTGGAGCCTCCGTGCGCTGAGCCATGTCCTGGTTCCCGCTGCAGCTTGTTCGGGCCCAAGAGGAAGATGACCTCCGCCATCGCCCGCTGGCACAGCAGCGCCCGCCCCCCGAGCGACGCCCTGGAGCTGGCCTACGCCGACCGGCTGGAGGCCGAGATGCAGGAGCTCGCCATCCAGCTGCACAAGGTCAGCGCGGAGGCGGCGAGAAGGGGTGGGCAGAGGACACAGCCAGGGGGTGACACATGGACGAGGGACGAGGGCTCAGCCGTGCACCGGAGGGGAGGAAGGGGGAGGCAGCGCACAGGCAGCGGGTGGCAGCACAGGGCTTGCGGGGCGGCCCCGGAGCAGGGCAGGCTCCCAGGCGGAGATGGGCCACCCTGGGCCGGAGAGGGTGGGAGGCGGGCGGAGCCCTAGCCTGGGGCGGGGAGTGGTGGTGGCTTGGTGTCCCTGCGTCCCCCACCCGCTCGCCCAGCCCCTTCTGCCGCGTCTCCCGCCACAGCGCTGTGAGGAGGTGGAGGCCGTGCGGGGCCAGGTGTCGCAGGAGCAGGAGCTGCGGGCCGTGGTGGAGAGCTGCCTCCTCGAGCAGGACGGCGCCCGCAAGGGCGTCCACACGCAGCTGCAGGAGACGCGGGCCCTCGCCCGGGACGCCGCGCTTGTCCTGGACCAGCTGCGGTGAGCGAGTGTCTGGGCCGGGCGAGTCCCTCTTTCCTCCAGGGTCTTCGAGCACCAGGTTGTTCTCAGGGCCTCCTGGGGTTCCCCCCCCACTTCACTCCGGCCGTTCCTCCTTGTAGGGCAGCCCGGCAGCAGAGGGGCCCCGGGAACCTGCACGCCTTGTGCGGGTCCTTCTTGGTGCAGGCCTCACAGCGTGAACCCACCTCGTCCTCAGAGGGGTCCGGCTCGCCAGGCCTCCCCCTGACCGGTGCTGGGTTTCACGTCCCGCAGAGCCTGTCAAGCCGAGCTCTCAGCCCGAGTGCAGCAGGACGTGTCCCCCCTCGGGGCGACCTGGGGCCCGGCCCTCCCCGCAGCAGGTAAGGAGAGCAGCGTCCCTGGGCTGGGGTTACCCTCCTCTCAGCACAGTTGTCACAACGACATCCCAGGTCCCCTCACGTGCCCAAGCCCACGTCCTCCTGGGGACCTCTGGGCCGTGACTGACTGTCCAAGACCTCAAGGGACTTGTGCGGCCCCAGGCAGGCCCCCTCTCACAGGCAGGAGGAGCACACGCTGATCAGGGGGTGACCCAGGAAGCAGAGGTGGGGCCCGTGGGCGCACGGACCCCAGGCCCACGCAGCCCCCTGCCCTGCAGACTCCAAAGGCTGGCAGGCCTCCCTGCGGGCCCTGAGCCTCCCTGAGCTGGCGGGAGCCCTGGAGGACCGAGTCCGGGAGATGGGTGAGTCCATGGGGCCAGTTGCGGGTGTCCAGGGAGCACCCGCCGAGCCTACGGGTCGCCGCTTCCTGTGCCCCCAGCCCCCTGGACTTGCATAACGGCAACTGTCTGCTCCTGTTCGCAGGGCGGGTGCTGTGCTCGGTGACCCAGAGCCTGGAGAAGCTGCAGGTGCTGAACGGGAAGGAGAACTGGCGGGAGCCTTAGCCAGGGGACGGTGCGTGTCGGCCCAGGACGCTGGCCAGGAGAACAGGGCTGCGGGTGGCAGAGCGAGCGCCCCCTTGAGCCTTCCCTTCCCTTCTCAGAATCTGACATGGGGTGACTGATCCACCCTGAAGCCGTGAGCCCGGAGGACAGGAGGGCCGTGAACGAGCAGCTGCAGCGGCCGGGGCCGCAGGACTGGAGGACCGGGTCCCAGGAGCGGCTGGCAGACGGAGGCAGGACGGGGCTGTGGCCGGTGCAAGTGAGGGTGACGAGGCCACACTGAGGCGGGACGAGGGCACAGGACCCAGAGCAGGCAGGGCTTGGGGGATGTGTCCCCAGACACCGCAGGTGCCCCACTGAGGTCTGCCCAGATGGGTGGGGACCGGGCGCCTGGCAACATGAGTCATTTGTTGGAAAATAAAATTTAAGATAGGCCAGTGAGGGGCTCGGTTCTGGTCAGGCGGCCTGCAGTACCAGCTGGGAAGCCACGCCAGGGCCCTCACCCGCCTGCTCAGTGCAGGGCCACCTTGTCCCACAAAGCTACTTGGGGAGTGAAGCACGTCCCAGAAAACAAGAGGGTACAGGCGGGGTACAGGTGGTTTATTTACAGAGCGAGGTGCCCTTGCCCACGCGTGCCGGCTGCTCTGTCGAGGCTCTAAAACGGTGCGAGGCGGGGCCGGGAGCACTGCTTTCCTTACCAGGCCGGGCCGGAGCTGTGGGAACCGCCAGTGTCGCTGAGGAGTCTTTCCAAACAGTGCCCTAGAGATGGACTGTGGTGACCTCCCTGTCCCGGGGGCTCTGCTGTTGTCCTGCGCGTTCAGCCACTGCTGCCTGACCATCTCCTCGAGGCGCCTGCAGACCGTGCTGGCGACAGAGAAGAGAGAAGCAGCGGGCTCAGCCCAGGTGCCATCAGAGCCAGCAGGGTGGGGGCGCAGGGGACACGGCTCTCACACTGTCAGACTCAGTGGAGAAACCACCAGACCCAAAGCCCAGAGCGTCCCCAGCTGGCAGTATCGCAGGGGACACAGGGAGCTGGCCGGCACCCCCTTGAGACGGGAGGTCTCCACCGGCTCCTCTCTGAATGGTGCTGCAGCCTGCTCTGGGGCCCGGCCCTGCCCTCAGGTCTCTGGGCGGTGGGGACGGGCACACGCTTGTACAGCCAGGGCCTGCAGCCAGGACCGGCTGACACCACACAGGGCAGCCAGGACCGGGTGAAAACACAGGGCAGCCAGGACCGGGTGACACCACACAGCCAGGACCAGGTGACACCACACAGGGCAGCCAGGACCGGGTGAAAACACAGGGCAGCCAAGGAACAGCCTGACTGCCCTGCCTCCACACGGCCCTGACTTCTCAGGGACCAAGCCCCAGCAGGCGATACTGCCTTGAAACCCCATCACAAATAAAGCTGAAACCAAAATTACATGTAACATCCTTCCAGGCCCGACTTAAAAAAAAAAAAAAAACAAATCCTAAACTCCTTTTATTTACACAACAAAGGGACAGTGTCACTATAAGTGACAGCCAGCCTTCACCTGGCCGGAGCCTCGCAGCTGAGCAAAGAGCACGCTGCCCCAAGGGTAAACTGAGGCTTCCCCCCCAGGGCCTGCTACACCGGGCAGGACACAGGAACCCGGTAACCCCAAAGCTGCCCGCATGAGGACACGAGAACAAACCCGCTTCTCCAGGGTCCACGTGCGGGTGCACTTAAAAGTGGCCAGTCAGGCGACACCTGGGGCTCCACCAGCTGGTGATGAGACATGCAGAGGACAGCCCGAGTACCCAGGCCACCACCCAGTGACTGCTCAGGGCAAGTGGAGGTGACAGATGCCCACTCCCCATGGGGTCAGCATGGGGCTCAGACTGGCTGCAAGACAGACACTCCCACACCAACTGCAGGCCCAACCTCAGCCACAGAACTAGGGGAGGGTGACAGACAAGGCACAGGAGCAACCTCAGGAGGAAGACGGGAGCAGCTTCTCCAGGGCCTTCTTCTGCTTCTCTGTGGCCGCGGCCAAGGCCTCAGCCAGCTTCTCCTCCGGCATCATGTTGAGCACCTTGAGGGCGAAGAGGAGCTGGTGCTTGGCTGTGCTGATGAAAGCGTTGCTCAGGAAGTTGGGAAAGCCACCAACTCGGTCCTTCTGGGTGTACAGTGGAACCCGCACGAGTCCCAGCACCTGCAAGGAGAGGAGACCTGGGTTGGGACCAGTTCCCCAGGCGGATAAGGTGGCCCTGGCGAGAGGGGCTTGTGAGCTGCTCGGCCAGGGGAAGGACAGTCAGACTGCCAAGGACACAATGGGAGACCCGAGGCGGAAGCCAGCCAGTTCCCTTGGAACAACGCAGCACCTCTCTTCCCCAAGCGGGTTTCAAGGCCACCCCATGCACATCAAGTCCCAGGCCCCGTCCACTGGCAGGAAGCCCCCCTGTCCACACCCCATGCTCCCTCTTTCACCTGGTAAGTCCCAAACACCTCAAGTGTCACTCCCAATCCGTCCAGACTATGAAACCCACAGAGCCTTCACTCCCCCACCGTGAGGTCCTGGCCCGTGACCCCAGACCTACAAGATCCTTTCTGCTCTTCAGTCTCACAACTCCCGGGCAGGCACCGCCCCTTCCCAGCCTCCCACCGATCCCACTCCCCACTCCCAGGATTGGCAATGGCAGGCAGCAAGGCAGATGGAACACAGCCCCGAGGGAGCCCCAGCCCCGGCTCCCCTCCCAGTCCCACTCCCGACCCGTGGTCCCTCTTCCCCGCCCCGGAGCTGGAGACAGCGACACCCTCCCAGCCCGGCCTGGGGACCCTCTGGGGGACGTGTTACCCATCGGTGCCTTCCGCGGGGCCAGAGCCAAACCCCAGGGCGGGGGGCGGGGCCCGGGCGGCGGCCCCACCTCCAGGCCGTGGTCGCGCGAGTGCACCGCGCTGATCTCCACGGCGTGCAGCTGCTCCAGCGTCAGCTGCCGCGCGTACAGGTGCGCCACGACGCGGTGCGGGCCCTCGGTCAGGTGCGAGCTTAAGTAGTCTGCCTCCGTGAGGCGCAGGCAGCCCAGGCCCAGGCCCAGCACCCGATTCAGTCCGTCCTCCAGCGACCAGAAGCGCCGGTCCACGAAGCCCCCGGGGAAGCCCAGCAGCCCGTCGAAGCGCATCTGCATCTGCAAGGGAGTGTCAGGTCACGGGCGCGAGTCCGAGTGGCGCCCGGTTCCCGCCCGCCTACCCGCGTCCTCACCAGCACCGAGAAGCGCATAGGGATGCGGCCGAAGAGCTGCCCGGGGTTTGCGGCGTACAGCATGGCGTGGCACGAGTGGCTCCAGCCCGGCCCGAGACGCATCGCTTCCACCCGGCTGATCTGCTTCAGCTCCGGAACCGCCACCGTCGACATCTTGGCACTACCCACCGCCACCCAGACACCGCCCCTTAAGTGCATGCGCGGGCCCGTCCCGCCGCGTCCAGCCAATCCGCGGGCAGCCGCGCCCCCGGACCCCGCTCCTCCACCAATCGCTGATGCGCACCAGGGCCGAGCCCACTGAGACGCTCAGAGCGTCCTTGCGAAGCGGAAGGGGCGTGCGCAAAAGGGAGGCGGTTCGCGCCCAGCTGTCACCCAATAGCCGCGCACCCCGAGCGGGCACCGCCCACGATCCTCGAAAACCACGGGGCCCAAGATGCAACGCGACAACCAAGCTCGCACGGTTGGAGCGCAGGCTCGGATTCGGGTTGCACGATGCGGAGTGCCTGCGGGGTCGAGGCGCTACCTGCAGGTGGCGCCGCCTGTGGAGTCTCGACTCTAAGCACGTACAAAAAAAAAAAAAAAGCGCGTCCAGAAGAGGGCAGGGCAAGCCCTAGCAATTATGTTGCCCTCCGCCTTCCCCGTGCCTCCTTGGGAGGGAGCACAGCCGCGCTGGCTTCCCACCCTCAGCTCCAGCCTTGGCTGGCGCCTGCCCCTGGGGGTTCTGCCGGGCCCTGCGGCCAGAAGGCACACCACCAACCCCATCGTTCTGCTACCCTTTTAAACACTGGCTCTGCCTGACCCTGGAAGAGCAGTAACGTAGGGCCTGGCAGAGTCCAGCTACCCCCACAGTCCAAGTCCACGCCCAGCCCTGAACTAGGGCTGGTTGTGAGGAACTCTGGGGCCTCCTAAATCTAGCCCGCTGCGGCAGAAGTGATTTGAGTCCCGGCCAGGGAGCTTCCCAGCGCAGTGCCCCAATAACCTCCGTGTCAGACACCACAAAGAGCAGGTACTCCCCCACTTACGAACCTGGGGCTCAGGTGAACGGGACCTGCCTGAGGGCACCCAGCAGTCTGTGAGAGCCGGGATCCCACCCCAGATCTCCACTGTCTCCTACCCAGCGTCCACCGCAGAACACCTTGCAGCTTCTGCTGAAGAGGGCCCGAGTCACTTACCGGCGTCTGTACTGGAGAAGGAAGGCGCTCGGGCTCCGGAGCAGCAGAACAGTGGCTGCAGCAGAGCAGCGGGCTCCTCTGGGTTCTGTGGTGCCACTCACTCCACCAGCTGGTCCCAGCTCCATTGTCCCCACTGTGGACACGCATTCCTTGAGTAGGAATCCTACACCCACAGGATGGGTGCCATGACACAGCCCTGGGAGAGCCACACAGTGAGGGCACAGGGAGGGCTGCCCTGGGAGAGCCACACAGTGAGGGCACAGGGAGGGCTGAGCAGGAGAGGGGCAGGGGGCAGGCAGGATGCTCCAGAAACTCACGTTGCATCCACGGTGGTGGTGTCAGGAGACGTGCAGCCTAAGGACCCCAGTCGAGAGAGGCTCCCCAGCATGGCCCTCTGCCGGGGTCAGGGCTGCCACTGCGGTGAGGCAGCCGCAGCTGGCAAGGGGAAGCCAGACTCCAGGGTGGGTAACGGTGTTTGAAGGGGGGGACGCAGCCACTCGGCCTCAGGCATTAGTAAAGGAGGCGGGTCCATGGAGGGAGACCCAGACCCAGTGCAGCCCATGCAAAAACCTGTGTGACTCTGAAGAGCCTTCTCCCACACTGGGACCATGGCAGACCCGGATCCCCTGAGGTTAGCAGGCCTGCCTTGGGCAGGGCAGGCCAGCTGAGAAGGCTGGTTGGTTCCAGCCTTCAGTGTCTGAGTCAGAGGGGCCAGAGGGCGCTGCTTGGCACTGTGTCTGCAAAGGAGCCGGGGCCCTGCTGTCTGGCTGTGGTTCGGGCAGTGCTGCAGCGGGCACTGAAGCAGGCACTCCGGGGCACCAGCCTCTCCCTACGCGAGGCTCCTTGCTGGGCAGGGGAGCTCAGGCCGGACAGAGGGCCCTGGCTGGGCTCCAGCGTCCTGGCAGCCAAACCTGCCCTCCAGTCCATTTCCATGCAGGACAGCTGGACAAAGTTGCTCCCTTGCTTAGCAGCCTCTGATCGCTCCTAGGGCAAAACCGGGCCCCTGCAACACGTCTGCACACCACACTCCAGATCTGATGCTCCAGCCACTCAGTGGACACGCTAGACCCACTCCAGCCTCTGGGCTTTTGCACTTGCTGGGCCGCCTGCCTGGGGTGCTCTTCCAGGCCCAGCTCCTGGGCGTCCTTCAGGGCTCGGCTGAACGTCTCCTCACAGAAGCCATCCCCCCAACCACGGGTTAGGTCAGCGCCAACGCGTTACCCCCCGACCCTCTTCCTAACTGTCATCAGACGTGGGAAGACCTGAATTACTCGCGTGGCACCTCACTGACTAGAACGCAGGCTCCCAGGGGCCTGGCTTCTGCTGGCATAGCAGGCACTCAGTTCATGACGGCAGGATGAGCCAGTGACAGGTACGACCAAAGCAATCGCGTAGCTGGGGGCCTGGGCTCTTCCCCCTGCTCAGGAGACAGCGCCGAGTCCCAAGGCCCCTCCCCTCTGCTCCGACCTGACAAGCAGCATGACGATCAGTACAAGTAACAAAGAGCAGCTCTCACGCCCTGCCGGAAGTCGTGCGTCACCTATGAGGGACAGTGGCTGCGGCCACAGGCAGGCACCTGCAATGCTGAGGGTGTCAGAGCTGCCACTCAGCTGTCCTGCCTCCCAAGACACAGCCCAGCCCTGCGGTGCTGTCCGTGGAGGGAGGAGCGAATAGGATATTGCTGCATGATTTTATTACTATAAATATACAGTAAAAACGAACAGAAACTAGCCAATCAGAGTACATCAAATGAGAGCACAAGTAAATCCAACACAGGCCAGTCTGCGCCCCGTCCCTCAGTTACTGGCACCAATACCAACGGCGAGAGGCGGGGGTACTGGCCACTGAGGAGGGGGGTGAGGAGAGGGAGATGGTCACGTGCGTGCGTGTGTGTGCACACGTGTGTGTGCAGGCGTGCGCAATGGCATCCGTGCACCCAGAGGCACACGGCGGGCAGGGCGGGAGGCAGGGAGCCTGCAGCGTGGCCTCTGTTCATAGGCTCAACTGCAGAGAAAAGGAGGCACTCACCACGAGCGCCCCACTCAACAGAGCCTCAGGCTGTGCAGCCTGCTGCCCAGAACTGTCCTGCGCGCCCGCCAGGAGAGCGCCGGCACGGGGAGCTGCGGACCCGCCGCCTGGCTAAGGGCCCGCCGGGGCAGCTCTCACCCAGGGGCACCGGGGCCAAGTGTCCCGTCTGCCTTTCTGTCGCCCCGAAAGTTTGCCTTTAAAAGACGAGGTCACCTCACACGGGGCCCTCGTCCCCAGGGGGGTCCCGCCACAGGAGCCCCGGACAGAACAAACCAAAGGGAATGCCGAGTGGCACCTGCAGCAGAGGGAGCAGAGACGCCGCCAGGGCCTTCGGGGCAGGAGACGGCCGAGCCGCTCGACGAGTGGAGCCCCTGCCCGGAGGGTCTGACACCGCGGGCAAAGCTGCCGCTGAGAAGGGCACAACCGCTGCCGACGGCCAGACCCAGACCCAGCCAGGCCGCCTGGGCGCCACGCTGTGCAGGGGGAGGGCCGGCGCGGTCTCTTCACCGCCCGAGACTCAGACCCCACCTCCTCGCCCTCCGCGGGGCCCCCACGACATCCCTGTGAAGACAGCGTCTCAGCCACCAGTACCGCCTCTGCTCCGGCGTGCTGAGTTCCTGGGCGTCGACCCCTGCGGGCTTGGGGCCGGGTGAGGCTGCGCACAGGTGCCCGGCCCACAGGACTTTCGGGGAGGACCCAGAGCTCAGTGCCCGGGACAGAAAGCCACTGTCCTTCATCTTGTACCATTTACAAATACATTAACCGTAGAAAAAGGGTCGTCAGAGGGGACAGTCAACTGTGCTCTTCAGTCAAGGGCCACACAGCTCCTCGCAGCCACTGACCACGCAGACGTGCAGACCGGAGAGCCAGGGGTCGCGCTGGAGCCCGCGGCCCGTGGCCACATCGGGGGAGCCGTGGGCTCCGTGCTGCCAGCCAGGCCAGGCTCTCAGAGCGGGGTCAGCTCGGCGGCCCCAGGGTCAGGACTGGGGCCACCAAGTGGAGGCCGGGGGGGCCCGGCGGTGTGGAGGCTGCGGGGCGTCTCCATGGAGGTGGACCAGCCTGCAGGCGGGAGAGAGGGAAGAGGGTCACGCTGGGCTGAACTCTCCTGACTCTGCTCCCTTTACCCGCCAGGCTCCCGCTCCTCACCGCTGGCCCCGTGTCTGCGGCGTAGCACACGCAGGGCCCAGGGACCCCAGCCCCAGCGAGGCCTGCCTCTCAGCAACAGAGCCGCAGCCGCGGATCAGAAGGTGATGGGGTGCCTCGGGCTGCCGGCCCTGGGTGCCCTTCCCGGCCCACTCCCGCGGGGCCTGGGTGCACAGCAAGGCCCCGCGTGGCCCCAGCCGGCCCGTCTCAGGCGCCCTTCCTGCCACCCCGCCCCCATCTGCCTCCAGGCCACCGCGAGGGGCTCGGCCGCCCCGGGCGCTGGTGCGGCGGGAACAGCACAGGTCCGATGGACCAGGGCTCCGGGGCGGCTTCGATGGCAAACAAAGGAGCCCTCACGGCCCGGGCTAGACCCTCGGCGACGGGACTGTGTTCTTAGGGGCTGTGGCTTCATGTGAGAAGCCGGCTCTGCCTCGTGGCAGCACAGGACGGACACTGCCCTCGGCGGCTGGGTCCGACCCGTCTCCTGCCTCTAGGATCTTCACTACGCGACACCACCATGAGGCTGGGGCCACCTTCACGCCGGTGCCAGGTCCTGTCTCCACAAAGGGTCAGACCAGCGGGGAGAAACGCTCAAGGAAGACGGGAAGGTCTGTGTGGGACGCGGGGAGTGGGCAGATGCCGCCTGGGCTCAGGGCGGGGACGGGGAAGGACACGGTCTGGGGCGGGATCTGCCCGCGGGTCTGCACCAGGTCACCCGACTTCCCAGCAGACCGGGGTCCGCAGGCACTTGCATGCTGTGCGGTGCCCTGGGACCTGCCCTCTGTACAGCGTCCCTTCGGGCCGCCGGGGAAGGCACCTCCCCAGGAGGGGGGAAGACGCCACGTGGCCGCCGCACAGCTGCCCTCAGAGTGGGCCGGTGCCGAGGTCCCCGAGGCGGGTGGGGGAGAAGCCGGTCATCAGCCGCGGCCAGAGCAGACCGCCAGGTCCGGATGGAAGGTCTCTGGCTCGGGAGGCCAGCATCAGGCCCCGTCCACTCTCGGGGCCGCTTGGCCGCGGGGTCCGGAGAGCTCTGGACTCAGAATCCCAGCCCGGAGAAGACACAGACGTGGAAGAAGCCCCCAGATGGGGAGGACCCACCGCGCAGCAGGAGACGGAGGGCGCCGGGGTCCCCTCTCTGGCCCCCCGCCAGGGCCGCCCGCAGACCCCCCGCCCCACGAGCGGAGGCGACACGTACCAGCTTACTCCTCTATAGCGCCGGAGCGGGAGCCGGGCCCCAGGGCTGCGCGGAGGAGGAGAGAGATGAGGAAGCCCGGTTAGCAAAGCGCCCCAGGGACCAGCGCGGCTGGCAGAGGCTAAGACACGATGCAGACAGACGCCCACACGCGCCCGGCGGACATAGGGCGCCGGCCAAGCGCTAACGCACAGGGACTCGGCCCTCAGGGCGGGCAGGGCGGAGTGGCCGGGGCTGCGGCAGTTTACGGGCCACCCCATCGCCCTTTCCCGTCTACAGGAGACTCTCCAAGTCACCAGCTTATGCGCCACCCGCGCAGAGGACGCCGCGCAGAGAACTGGTAAAAGGGGCAGAGCCCGCGCTAGCACCCTTAAAAATGCACACAGCCGCAGAAGAGGTCCGGGGTCCCCGCCAAGTGAAAGACCTGGGAGGAAGGAGGCAGCCGGCGTGCAGGACCCCTGCCCGCCCCTGTCCTCGCAGGGCGTGGGCACAGCCCGCCCGCAGCGCAGCCCCGCATCGCTCCGCATCGAGAACCAGCCCCACCCTGCAGGACGGGCAGTGCCCGGAGCCACGACACGGCCCCGCGACCAGCTTTCGGCCTCTGTGGCCTCTCCTCTCTCCTCCACCACCTCCGCAGCCGACTGTGTCCCCCACCCCCGGGTGGGTGTAAAGAAGGCCCGGGACTCGCCTGGGCCAGAGGCCCTGTCTCACCGTGGGCCTCCCTGTGGGCTGTGGCCTGTCCTATCTGCTGACACCTAAATGCGCTGTGGGCCACTGGAGGGGTGCAGTTGAGGGGTGGCACCTCCAAGGCCACAGGCGGTCACCCTGGGGGCCAGGGGCTGCCCTGCAGGTTCGGGACTCACACTCATGGGTCCAGGACGTCAAGTCCCTCTCCCAACCCCTGGCCCCCAACCAGGTCTTCACCATTATGTCTTTTTGTCTGTCTTTTTTTAGGCCCGCACCTATGGCATATGGAGGGTCCCAGGCTAGGGGTCGAATCAGAGCTGTGGCCACTGACCTACACCACAGCCACAGCCACAGCCACAGCCACGCGGGATCCGAGCCGCGTCTGTGACCTACACAACAGCTCATGGCAAAGCCAGATCCTTAACCCACTGAGCGAGGCCAGGGATCAAACCTGCGTCCTCATGGATGCCACTCACGTTCATTAACCACTGAGCCACGACGGGAACTTCAGGTCTTCACCATTATGAATTATTGAGTCCTCTGAAAGAACTTACTAGAACTGCCTGTTCCTCTAAGGTCCCAGCAAGCTTTCGGGACAGCCCCTCTGGGGAGTGAGCCAGTGCTGGCCTCCTCCCTCTCACCCGCGTCCGCGGAGGCCGCTGCTCCAGCTCAGCACACAGACAAGAGGCCCGTCCAGACTAAAGCACGTCACAGCCCCCGCCTCCCCAGGCCGGGGGACCAGGCAGTGGGGGCTCCCGGGCCAGCAGGGTGAGAAGAGGCTTCCCAGCCATGAGGCAGGACCAGGTCTGAGGGCGATGCGGCGGCACTCTGCCTTGATCCCAGAGCCCCGGCTGGTGTCCCAGCAAAGCCCAGGCACCGGCCTGTGAGCCCCCAGCTTCCGCCCCTGCCTCTGGAGCCCAGGACTTGAATCTGAGGGTCCTGACACAGAGCAGCAGGGCCCAGAGGCCTCCGAAGGGGGCCTCGCTGGTACCTGGTGCCCGGCCCGTGTCCCGCCCCCTGGCCCGGACCTGCCGCTTCACCCGGGGCCACCCACTGAGCCTGTCAGCCCGCACGGCCCACAGACGAAGGATGGTAGTGGTGCCAGCGCGACCAGACCTGCCCACCTGACTTGCCCAACGCTGAGCTGGCTCCGGGGCGGAAAGGAGCCCAAGAGCCAGGGCTGCAGGGTGACAAAACGCAGCCTGGCTGTGCTCTGGGGCTCTCCGGGAGCAGGGGGAGCAAACAGAGCAGCCCCAGCTCCAGAAAGACGGCATGGTGCCTCCCCCAGGCCCGGAAGGCCCCGTCGGCGGGGCGCTGTTACCTGGCAGGTAGATGTCGGCGGGGGCGCCGGGCTGGCCGCGGCCGCAGGACTCGGGGCTGCCATCCTGCAGGACGTCCTCGATCGACGGCACTCGACTCCCTGCGGGAGGGGGCAGGTTGGGGACCCGCAGGCAGGAGGCGGGTCCAGCCATCCCCCTGGGGCCCAGACCCCATCCCAACTCCTCTCTGTTCTCCCGGGACCCAGAAGCAGTCTGTTTTCTCCCTCTTTCCTTCTCTCCTGCCCCCAGCAAGGAGCTTTGTTTTGTTTTTATTATAAAAAGTCACACACCGGTGTTTAAAAGACAACGTGGAATGGTTGTCTTTAAGATTTAACTGTCTCCTGTCTTCCTGGATGAGCAGGTGCAGTGCACAGCCCTCTGGCCCCATGCCTGCACTGGGAGCTCACACATCAGCTCTCAGCCCGGGACCCGCACTGGGCTCGTGGGGGCATCCCCTCGGCGGAAGAGGGGTCTGGGGCCTGTGACGGGTGCCGGGAGGGCCCCAGGCCGGCTTCTGCTCTACAGGCAGGAAGGAGCCGCTGAGAGGGAGGTGGGGGCACCGAGGCCTGAGAAGCACGCTGGGCAGGAAGCAAGGGCACCGGGCCCAGGGCAGGCACCCAACCAGGGCACCATGCCTCACGCGCAGGCCCGAGGCCCCGTGCAGCGGACTGCAGGCAGACGTGGTCATGGGGACAGAGCAGCCGCCAGTTGCTCTGGGGGCCGTGACCACACCACGGCCACTTCCTGGCTCTGTCACTCTCCGCTAAGGGGCCCTGGGCCTCCCTGACAGCAGCCCTGGGCCTCGGCCCACGTGACAGGGAGAGGAAGGGTCAGGCGGAGAGCAGAGGCCCGGCCTTCCCAGCCAGCAGAGAAGAGCTCCCGAGGCAGCTCCTCGACTCCGACCCACGACCCTGTGCCCCGGGGGGCGGGGGGTCTCCCCACTCAGCACAGGTGCACACAAGTGGCAGCTGGGACGGAGCCTGGGGGCAGCTGGGGGGCACCAACTGCCAGGGGCCGAGGCTCCCATGCAGGGCACCCTGGGGGTGGGGCTGGGGACGCCCGGCTGAGCTGTGCACCGTGCGCCGGCCACTGGCTACGCCAGGCTTGAGGCTCCAGAGACCCCGGGGTCCTCCGCTCTGGAGGGAGGGGCAGGGCCCAAGGCCAGGCTGGGCGGCCCGCCAAGAGGACGCGCACGGAGCACGGACCACGGGCAGAACCCTCCAGGCAGGAAGAGAAAGAGTTCATGGGAGACGGGTTACGATGGCGGAGTGGCTGGAGCTCACATTCTCTCAAAACAGCAACAAAATCACAACCAACGGCCGAACAACCTTCAACCAAACAGACTGCAAACTATCAAAAAAGACACCCTACTCCAGATGACAAAGAGGAGGCCACACGGAGATGGCAGGAGGGGCGATCACATTATATAAACAACCCCGTACCTGCAGGGTGGGCGCCCACAGGCTGGAAAGGAACTACATCCCAGAGGCTCACCCATGAGAGAGAGTTCTGAGCCCCACCTCAGGTT
>PVHT021183594.1:5516444-5543098 GCA_004024745.2 Catagonus wagneri
GGGCACTGAGTCCCAGGGCAAAGCAGAGACTCCATAGGAAGCTGGCTCAGACCTGCCTGAGGTTCTTGGAGGATCTCCTGGGAAAACGGGGTGCCTGAGGCTCACCGTGGGGGAAGGACATTGGAGACAGAGGTCTCAGGAATAATTATCAGCTCAAATCCTCTAGAGGTGGCCATTTCGGAAAAATCTGGCCCCACCCATCAGCAAACAGGCTGCCTAAAGACCCCCCAGGCACAAAGCCTTCTCTAATCTCACCCAGGCAAAGCCCCACCCACCAGAGGGACAAGAATCAGCTCCACCCACCAGTGGGCAGGCCTCACTGCCTCCCTCAGCAAACCCCCATGCCAACTTCAGCCACAAGGGGGGCAGACATCAGAAACAGGAGACGCCACAACACTACTGTCTGCAAAAGGAGACACCAAAAACCCGTACAAAATGAACAGGCAGAGAATTATGACTCAGATAAGGGAGCAAGGAAAAAAAAAACAAAAACAGCCAAGAGATCTGGAGATTGCCAACCTCCATGAAAAGACTTTAGACCAATGATAGTAAAGACGATTCAAGATCTTCGAAAAAACTGGAGATTGAAAAATTTTTTCACTGAGCAAAAAACAGATTTAAGTATTAAGTAAGCAGAGATGCAACATACAATAATTGAAATAAAAAATTCATTAGATGCAACCAACAGCAGAATACAGGAGGCAGAAGAACCCATAAGCGAGGTGGAGGACAGAGAGAGAAATCACTGACAAGGAACAGAAAAGAGAAAAACAACTGAAAAGAAGATACTCTGAGAACTCTGGGACAACGTTAAACATACCGACATCTGCATTACAGGTGCCAGAGGAGGAAAGAGAGAAGGGGACAGAGAAAATATTTGAAGAGAGAATAGCCAAAAACTTCCCTAACATGGGAAAGGAACCACTCACCCAGACCCAGGAAGCACAGCGAGCATCATATAAAATACACCCAAGGAGGAGTTCCCTTCGTGGCTCAGTGGTTAACGAATCCAACTAAGAACCATGAGGTTGCGGGTTCAATCCATGGCCTTGCTCAGTGGGTTAAGGATCCGGCATTGCCGTGAGCTGCGGTGTAGGTCGCAGACGCGGCTCGGATCCCGCGTTGCTGTGGCTGTGGCAAAGGCCAGCAGCCGCAGCTCCTGTTGGACCCTTGGCCTGGGAACCTCCATATGCCACGGGTGCGGCTCTACATAAGGGCAAAAAGACAAAATAAATAAATAAACAAATAAAAATACACCCAAGGAGGAAAACCCCGAGACACACAGTAATCAAACCATCCAAAATTAAAGACAAAGAGAAAATACTGAAAGCGGCTAGGGAAAAGAGACAAATTAACATACAAGGGAACCCCGACAAGGTTACTGGCTGATTTTTCAGCAGAAACTCTGCAGGCCAGAAAGGAGTGGCACGATATACTTAAGTGATGAAAGGAAAAAACCTCCAACCAAGATTACTCTACCCAGTTACAGCAAGGCATTCATTTAGATTTGAAGGAGAAATCAAAAGCTTTACACACAAGCAAAAGGTAGGAGAACTCAGCACCACTAAACAGCTCTACAACAAGTACTTAAGGAACTTCTCTAGGTGGAAAAGAAAACGCCACAACTAGAAACAAAAATATTACAAACGAGAGGCTCGTGGATAAAGGCACACACACAGCAAAGGGAGAAGTCACCCACACACCAACACGCCACCGAACCAGAGACCACGAGAAGAGCAGGGCACACTGGAGATGCACTTGCAGTTAAGACACCAACAACTTAAAGCACTCTTGCACACATACAGACTCGTACGTCAGAACTTCATGATTACTGCAAACCCGAATCTACAATAGAATCACACACAAATAAGAAAAAGCAATCCAAACACAACACTAAAGATAGCCATAAACCACAAGAGAACAAGAGAAGAATGGAAGAAAAAAGACCAAAAAACCCACATTAAACAGTTCATAAAACGGCAATAAGAACATACATAGCGGTCATTACCTTACACGCAAATGGACTAAATGCCCCAACCACAAGACAGACTGGCTGGACGGATACAGAAACAAGACCCATGTACACCCTGTCTTTAAGAGACCACGTCCGTTCTAGGGACGCATACAAACTCAAAGTGAGAGGGCAGAGGACAGAGGAAAATATTCCATGCGAAGGGGAATCGCAACAATCCAGGCGGGCCGTGGGACGCCGCTATCCTAACTGGCCGGGGAGGCGGGGGAGAGCCCGGGCCGCGGGGGCTGTCCTGTGGGGGGTCGTGTGGGACCCCAAGTGTGTGACCCCAGCACAGCCTCAGGCAGGAGGGGCTTACCTTGCTTTAGTGACAAAGTCTCGTCAACCTCCTCCGTTATGAAGCTCTACAAAACAAAGAAAAATGGGCCGGAACCTTGGCGCTGACAGCCAGCCCAGGGAGCGGACCCGGGGCGAGCCCAGCCTGGGACCCACGGCGCCTACTGGGTGCTTCACACACAGCCCCCCACAGCTTTGCAGGACCCCACCCCATAGGAGGGCACCCACCCCTCAGATGGGGAAACTGAGGCTGGGTGAAGTCACAGCGGCCAAGGTCACCAAGCGAGGGAGTGGTGGGTCGGACCGGGCCCTGGGAGGCTCCTGGGGGCAGCGGGGACAGAAGGACAAAGGGCAGCACTGGCAAGGGGCGGGCGGGGCTTCACCTCGGGGGAGCTGCTCAGCGCCAGCCCTGCCCTGCTCAGCGGGGGCAGGGCCTCCGAGTCGTCCTCTCCACGGGTGGGCGACGACGGGGACCGCACGGTGCTGGGGACACAGTGGGCGCAGGACAAGTGTTTCAGCAATGCCAGCCCCACCCACGCCAACGCCCCCAGGAAGGCGCACAGCGGCAGGGGCCCTCGCCTGCGGCCACAGGCCTGCGCACTGTTTCCAGAGCAGGGACCCTGACAGCCAGCCCTGCGGGGAGAGGGGGCGGCGGACAGGCCCACACTGCCTTTTTTTTTTTTTTTTTTTGGTCTTTTTACAGCTGCACCTGCAGCACATGAAAGCTCCCAGGCTAGGGGTCGAATCAGAGCTGCAGCTGCCGGCCTACACCACAGCCACAGCTACGCAGGATCCAAGCCTACACCACAACTCGGGGCAAAGCTGGATCCTTAACCCACTGGGTGGGGCCCAGGGATGGAACTCATATCCTGCCAGACACCAGTGGCGCTCCTAACCCACTGAGCCACAATGGGAACTCTAGAAAAAAAATGCTTAAAAACAGGAGTTCCCGTCATGGCTCAGCGGAAACGAATCTGCCTAGCAACCATGAGGACGCAGGCTGGATCCCTGGCCTCACTCAGCGGGTTAAGGATCCGGTGTTGCTGTGGCTGTGGTGTAGGCCAGCAGCTGCACTCCAATTTGATCCCTAAGTCTGGGAACCTCCATGTGCTGTGGGTGTGGCCCTAAAAAGACAAAAAAACAAAAACCAGTCAAATCTGGGCGTTCCCTCTGTGCCGCAGTGGGAAGAGGACCCAGTGTTGCCACAGCTGTGGCTCAGATTTAATCCCTGGGCCAGGGAACTTCCATATGCCCTGAGTGCAGCCAAAAAAAAAAAAAAAAAGGGAAAAAAATTAGCGAAATCTTCAGATGTGATCAAAAAATGCATCTGTATATCCATTAAGCTGAACGAGCTCTAAGTTGGTTAAACCTCCCACGTTGCCTTTCGTGTGTTTGGAGCCGTTCTGTCACATGGATAAGGAGCGGAGCAGATTTTTTTTTTGTCTTTTTTTTTAAGGGCCACACCTACAGCACATGGAGGTACCCAGGCTAAGGGTCTAATCAGAGCTGTAGCTGCCGGCCTACACCACAGCCACACCAGATCCGAGCCGTGTCTGCAACCTATACCACACCTCACGGTAACGCCGGATCGCTAACCCACTGAGCGAGGCCAGGGATCGAACCCGCAAACTCATGGTTCCTAGTCGGATTCGTTTCCACTGTGCCACAACAGGAACTCCAATGTGTGCCTTCTTTATACTTGAGACAAGCAGCCCCGTCTGAGGAAAGACTGAACACAGCCGGACTGGCTGCTGGCCCCTCCAGGTGCCCAAGGAACCACGGATGAGCCTGGCCCGGCCCCTCGAAGGTCCCTTTTGTCACTGGTCACGCCACTGTCACTGCCGAGCAAGGCCGGGCGCGGCTTGCGGGGCACAGACAAGAGGGAGGACGTGCACCGGCGGGCCCTGCGCCTGCCCCGGGGAGCGGCCACCTCACCTGTCAGGGGATTTGCCCCGAGGCTTGCCCTTGTGGTGGCTGCTTTCCACGATCCGTTCCATCGCAGCAAGCGGACAAGTGGCCTGGGACAGGCCGTCTGAGACGCCGGAGTAGGTGATCTCTTCATAAAGGGGGGCCGAGGGGATGGCCGGGGAGACAGTCCGAAGGCCGTTGAGGGCCTCGAGCAGGGAGATGGGCTCGTAGCCGGGCGGGATGCTGTCGGAGCTCTGTGGGGACAGGAGCAGGTGAGGGCCAGGCTGGCTCCCTGCCCGCTGCCCACGGCTGCAGAGCCTCGTGCCTGGGGTGCTCAGATGGTCTGGCACCTCCCGGCCACTCCGCCTCCTAGGGACTCACACCCCCTCAGAGCCCCGGAGCGGCGTCAGCACCCCACCCGGGGCGCCCTCGGCCATCAGCTGCAGCGCGCAGCCCCGGACGCCCAAGTGCCCCTCTTGGTGCCCAGGACAGAGGAGGAGAGGGCACCGCGGAAGGCCAGCCGCTACCTGGCTTCCTGCTCCTGCCCGGTGGGGCGGAGAGTGGGGGGTTAGTGGGAGGAGGGGCAGGAGCAGGAGGGAGCAAAGCCGGAGCAGAGGCAGGAGAGACTCGGGGGAGCCGGCGGGGCGCCGTGGGGAGGCTGCGCAGACCTGGGGCCACCCGCCGTGGGGCCGACGCTGGCCGGGGAGTCTGACGGGCACCCTGCTCAAACCAGTTTCACCCTCCCTGGGAGCGGATCGAATCAACAGGCTGAGCCCGGCCTTGGAGTTAAAGGCAAAGGGGGGTGTGCCAGGTGCGGACACGTCAGCCACCCGCCCTGACCCTCCTTAACAGGGAGGTGACAGTGACCCTGGGGACCAGGGGGAGGCACAGGAGCTGGGTGGGGCCTCCCGCCCTCAGCAAGGACCACCTGAGTCCCCTGCGACCACAGTGCCTGCATGTGCTCCCAACCCACCCTCAGTTTAAAGGCAAGTAATTACTCTGAACCCCTTCGCCCCTCGAAACAGGAAGAAAACCTCGCTCTATGCTGACCCTCCGTGACCCCGACTCTGTGGGGGGCCTGGGGCTCAGCAAAGCCTCCAAGGGGAGGCCCAGCCCAGTGGTGACACCCGCTGTCTGACCCCCGGCCTGCTCCCTGAGAGGCAGGGAAAACGCGAGAAACGCAAGTGTTGGCCCGCAGAGCAGGGACGCAGCTCGAGCAAGCGCGAGGGACATTTGCAACGAGAGCAAGCCTTAGTTCCACCGCCAATGTCATTCCACTGCCAGCAAGAAAAAAAAGGGAAACAAGGGCGTTCAGGAGGCCGGGCGGAAGCGGAGCTGGCGAGGGGGCGCCCGGGGCCGGCGCTGCTGGCCGGCGGGGCGGTGGGACCGGCTGTGCGCCAACAGACCTCGAGCTTCGCTCGTTCCACAGAAGTCCCCTCCAGGGTGGGGACGCTGGGACAGGGAGCGTGGGCGTGACAGATTAAATAACGGAACCCGTCAGCCGGGGCCACAGCGACTCCCTGTACGAGTCCTGGTGCGACACTCGGGGCACGGGTGGAGGCATGGCCACGGGGCCAGACACACTTACTGTTTCCCTTTTAGGTTTCTTGCTGGCCAGTGAGGCAGGGTGCGACTTTGATTTTTTAAAGGGACACTGTCAAGATAAAAACCATAGGTTGTACCGCCGCCACCCCCACGCGGCGCCGGGGCAGCTGCACGGCCGGCCTGTCTGCGGGCCTCGGGGTGCGTGAGCCCGCGCTTCGCAAACTCGGCGGCGGGGCCTGCCCATCTGTCCCCGCAGCTCTGGCAGAGCCCGTCCCCGGGCCCAGCGGCCACTCTTGGGGTGGGGGGGTTCCCCGCGCAGCAGGTCCTGACGGGCGGGCATGAGTGTGCCAAGAGGCGCCCCACAAGTGGGCCCAGCTGGGCTCGGGGAAGGGACCCCGAAGCCCGGCACGTCTTCAAGGCTCAGCACGGCCTCGTCAACTTAATCACCGAGTCTGAGCCCTAAAGGTGGAGTCACAGGCCCCAGTCCGCCCCGCTCTGCACTGGGCTCCCCACTACCACATGGAAGCGGCCACGCAGGGGGCAGGGCAGAGAGCAAAGGCCACGACCTGGGACGGGAGCCTCCCGAGAGGACGGCACTCGGGATCGTGGGAGGCCGCCGTCCCAGGCCGCCCTGAACAGTGGGGGCACCTTGGCTCCAGGACAAAAGGGACACACAGGAGGGTCCTACCGGACCCTCAGACGCTGGGACAGAAACCAAGAGGGGTGACAACAAAAACCCACCCCGTGAGTTCCTGCTGTGGCGCAACGGATCACGCGGCATCTTGGGAGTGCTGGGATGCAGGCTGGATCCCCGGCCCGGCACAGTGGGGTAGGGATTTCGGCGGTGCAGCAGCTGCAGTATAGGTGGCAACTGAGCTTGGCTCTGACCCCTAGCCCAGGACTCCATATGTCTCAGGGTGGCCAAAAAAATAAAAAACCAAAACAAAACAAAAAACCCCCCGGTCCCTGAGCCCACTCCTCTGTGGAACAGCAAGTTTCCTTGCTTGGGGGGAAGGTCACACCTCCGAGCTGCTCTTTCCACCAGAATCATGGTGTTGGAGAAAGTGCGCTGTTCCGAAATCAGGTCCACTCTTCAGCAGCCAGAGGGCCTGTTCTGAAGCTGGGAGCCCCAGTGCCGACGGAGGCCCAGCAGGCAAAACAGTTTGGCTGACTCAGGAGAAGCGGGGTGACAGGCACCCCGCCAGCACGGACAGCCTTGTCCCTGATCCAGTGGCGAGGCCACACCTTCAGATTTCAAAAAAAAAGCAAGAAATCTGACTCTTAAGGAAAATTCCCAGACATCTAAACACTGGCCCGATTTTTAGAAACACTGGGCAGAACACACACCTGCTGGCCCTGTGCTATGAGCATGCCAATCCAGGGCACTTGGGTTCTTTCTGTTTATTTATTCATTCTTTTCTTTTTCTCTTTCTACAGGCACACCCTTGGCATATGGAGGTTCCCAGGCTAGGGGGCTGAACTGGAGCTGCAGCTGCTAGCCTACACCACAGCCACAGCCACGCCAGATCCGAGCCACGTCTGTGACCTACAACCAAGCTTGCAGCTAATGCCAGATCCCTGACCCACTGAGCCAGGCCAGGGATGGAACCTGCATCTTAATGGACACTGGTGAGGTTCTTTAACCTGCTGAGCCCCCAGTGGGAACTCTCCCGTTTTCCTTTTTAGAGACATGGCAGGGCCTCTAAGAATCACTGGATCCAAACCACCTCCATCAAGAACCAAGAAAACAGGCTCACTGGCTGACAACACCCGGAGCCAGCCAGGACTCAGAAGCTGGAGAACGCAAGCTGCCCCATGTCCAGGCTCCGTCCTTAGGCACCATCTGTCCACCTCAGAGGCCCCCCTTGGGCCCTCATCTCCATCTGTGACTCCCTCCATGTCTCTGCACTCCGGTGTCCCTGTTGCGGCCCATCTCGCTCTCGCCCGCTGCACCAGGTCTGACACGCGGTTCTCGGGGAACAAGCGAGGCGGACAGCCGCTGGGTGCTGTCCTGCATGCCCAGGCAGGGGACAGTCGGCAGGAGTGGGGATGTGTCACAGCCGCCCGCTGGCGGGAACAGGGTGACCCTGGCCGTCCGGCTCCGTGGAGCAAGGGTAACAGACACGGCGGCTCAAACCCCGTGCAGGCTGAACCGCGCTGCAGGCGCCTGCTGTTGGCAGAAGCAGCGACACCCCGGCAGCCGGAGCTCACCGGGCCTGGCCTGGTCACCCGGCTCATCCTCAGAGCCGCCGGGCGGGACGACGCCTGGCCCAGCAGGCAGATGAGTCGGAGGTCAGAGCGCGGGCAGACGGGGCTGCTGGTTGGACAGCCTGGGGCCTGGCCTGGCACTGCCCAGAGGGCAGAGCCTGGGCAGCCTCCTCTGGCCACGCCTTCAGGGCCTCCTGACCGACCCGGGCCCAGCGGGCGCCGGGCACTGTCCTCACACGAAGGTGCACCCTCCAGACCCCCCGCTCCACACCCCAGCCCCCAGCGCAGGCAGAGGCACTTACAGAATGCTCGTCGTGGTCCATGCTCTGGGCCACAACGGGGCTGAAGGAGATGGGGGACAGGGCCCCCGGCTTCTTCCTCACTGCCCGGATCTGCAGCAGGGCCCGGAAAGCTGCGGCACGGGACGGGGTTCACGTCAGGCAAGAGGCAGCACCACGGAGACCCTCCAAGTTTCGGGGACACTGACCACCCAGCCACCCCGCAGCAATCCCAGGACGAGCCACGCTGCCGGGTCAGAGGCAGTATTCTCTCTGACACCGGCTCAGCAGTACCTGCGGGGGGCGGGGGGGAGAGCCTCCTCAGGCAAGAGAAATGAAAGCAAAGAGAAACAAATGGGGCTACACCGCACGTAAGGGCCGTGGCGCAGCCCAGCAAACGCTCAGCAAAACGAAAACGGCCCTGACCAAATGAGAAAGACATCTGCAAGCAATGCAGCTGAAAAGAGGTTAAAATCCTTATACAAGCATCTGTATACAAACACATCGTACAGTTCACCATAAAAACAAACAACTCAACTTAAAAATGGGCAGAGGATCTGAAGAGATTTTTTTCCAAAAAAGACACACAGGTAGCCAACAGGCACATGAAAAGACTTCCGACAGTACTAATCAGGGAAACACAAATCCGAACCACAGCTGCACCTGCCAGAATGACTATTATCACAAAGACAACAAGTAAGTGTTGGTGAGGACGTGCAGAGAAAGGAAGCCTTGTGCACGGCTGGCAGGAATGCAAACTGGTACAGCCACTACAGAAAACAGTATGGAGGTTCCTCAAAAAATTAAAAAATAGGGGAGGTTCCCGTCATGGCTCAGTGGAAACAAATCTGACTAGCAACCATGAGGACGTGGTTTCGATCCCTGGCCTCACTCAGTGGGTCGAGTACCCGGCATTGCCGTGAGCTGTGGTGTAGGTCACAGACGTGGCTTGGATCCTGCATGGCTGTGGCTGTGGCACAGGCCGGCAGCTACAGCTCCAATTGGATCCCTAGCCCGGGAACCTCCATATGCCGCGGGGGCGGCCCTAAAAAGCAAAAAAAAAAAAAGAAAGAAAAAAAAATTAAAAAATAGAACTATCACACGATCTAACAATTCCACTCCTGGGTATTTAGCCAAAGGAGAAAAGCCCACTAATTAGAAAAGACACACATACCCCTATGTACACTGCAGCGTTATTCACAATACCCAGGTACGAGGTACATTGATACAAGTGGATAAAAAAGACATGGTGTGCATACAACGGGGTATTACTCAGCCATAGAAAAGAGTAAAACCTTGCCACTTACGACAACGCGACTGGACAGAAGGTACTATACTAAAGGAAATAAGGCAGATAAAGACAAATCCTGTATGATTTCACTTATACATGGAATTTAAAAAACAAAACAGGGAGTTCCCTGGTGGTGCAGCAGGGTTAAGTACTCAGTGTTGCCACTGCTATGGTTCAGGTTGCTGCTGTGGCACGGGTTCCAGCCTCGGCCCCGGAACTTCTGAATACTGCTTGTGCGGCCAAAAATAAATAAAAGAAATGAAAGAACATGAACAGACTCCAGCTCCGAATCCTTAGCCCACTGAGCAAGGCCAGGGATCAAACCTGCGTCCTCATGGATCCTAGTCGGGTTGGTTAAACTACTGAGCCACAATGGGAACTCCCTAAGTTAGGTTTCTGAGTATGCTAAACATAGGGCAAAGAACGCTTTATTACAGATATTTTACTAAAAAAGAAAAAAGAAAAAAAAATCAACCTAAGGAGTTCCCTGGTGGTTCCATGGATAAGGATCTGGCACTGTCATTGCTGTGGCTCTGGTTACAGCTGTGGCCCGGGTTCAACCCCTGGCGCAGGAACTTATGCATGCAAAACAAACAAAAAAACCACTTTTGGAGTTCTTGTGGCAGTAATGAACTCGACTAGTGTCCATGACGACATGGGTTCCATCCCTGGCCTTGCTCAGTGGGTTAAGGATCCAGAATTGCCATGAGCTGTGGTGTAGGTCGCAGATGTGGCCCAGATCCCGCGTGGCTGTGGCCGTGGCTGCAGGCCAGCAGCTACAGCTCTGATTCAACCCCTAGCCTGGGAACTTCCATTTGCCACAGGTGTCGCCCTAAAAAAAACAAAAACAAAACCTTTTTTCCTCCTAGGGGTTCCCAAGTCCATACTGATTAACTGCTTTGAAGTAAAATTTTAACGTAGCTATGAACTATTCAATGGAAAAGTTTTATGGTGAACAATCATGAACTTAAGAACCAAATGTTAGCAGTCAAGAGGTAGCTTTACACTTTGGAGTTTCACATATACCAACACCTTATTTCTGAAAGTGACTTAATACATCTGCTAGCCTTGGGGAGGGTAAACTGGGAACTGGAATTAACACATACACACCACTCTACAGAAAACACACACCCAGCAAGGACTTACTGTACAGCACAGGGAGCTCTACTCAACACTCTGTAATAAACCACCTGGGAAAGGTTCTAAAAAGAGCCAAGATATATGTATCTATCTATATACGCATAACTGCACCACTGCTGTACACCTGAAACTGACACAACGCTGCAAACCAACTACACTCCAACATAAAGCAAAAATTAAAGTAGCAGTTCCCGTCACGGCGCAGTGGAAACGAATCCAACTAGGAACCATGAGGTTGCAGGTTTGATCCCTGGCCTCACTCAGTGGGTTAAGGATCCAGTGTTGCCAGGAGCTGTGGTGTAGGTCGCAGATGTGGCCCAGATCCCGTGTGGCTGTGGTGTAGGCCGGCAGCTGTAGCTCCAATTGGACCCCTAGCCTGGGAACCTCCATATGCCGGGGGTGCGGCCCTAAAAAGACAAAAAAAGTTAAATTAAAAATAAATCAACTGGATAGTCTTTACGCTAAAAACGAAAAAAGCCGTCATTTGCCTACTCAGAGAAAATGCCCCGCAGGGACAGCTCCCACAGGAGGCTGCTCTCACCGCCCACACCCGGTCCCCTCCTGGATCCAGCAGGAACCAGGCCCAGAATGCCGACCTACCAGCAGGACCCTAAGAATATTCATTCCCTTTTTTTTTTTTGGGTGGGGAGGGACCCACAGGCGGCATATGGAGGTTCCCAGGCTAGGGGTCCAATTGGAGCTGCAGCCCTGGTCTACACCAAAGCCACAGAAATGCCAGATCCTTAACCCACTGAGTGAGGCCAGGGATCAAAGCTGCAACCTCATGGTTCCTAGTCGAATTAACCACTGAGCCACGACGGGAACTCCATTTCACTGTAATTTTTAATCAAAATACTTCCCACATGCTCTTTTTTTGGGGGGGGGGCACATCCACGGCTTGTGGAAGTTCCAGGACCAAGGACTGAACCCGCGCCACAGCAGTGACAACACCAATCCTTAACCCGCTGTGCCACCAAGCAACTCCCAACTCTTGTTATTATCATTATTATCTCTTCTTTTAGGGCCGCACCAGCAGCATATGGAGGTTCCCAGGCTAGGGGTTGAATCAGATCTATAGCTGTCTGCCTACACCACAGCCACAGCCACAGCCACGCCAGATCCAAGCTGCGTCTGTGACCTGCAACACTGGATCCTTAACCCACTAAATGAGGCTGAGGATCGAACCCACATCCTCATTAATACTGGTTGGGTTCCTAACCCACTGAGCCACAATGGGAACTCCTCCCGTAACTCTTTAAAATCCAGATTTGATCAACTTCCGTGCACGTCACCACACGCACTGCACTGTATCTCCCCCCACCCCCCGTCGCCATGGGTGTCCCCTGCTGTGCCAACCGCCAGCCCCATCCCCGCGCGGCCCCACTCACGCAGCCGGCAGATGGGGCAGTTGCTGGCCTGGTAGCGCAGCGTGTCCGCGCATGAGTTGCAGAGGCACAGGTGGCGGCAGGGCAGGATCAGGGTGTCCCGCAGGTCCGACAGGCACACCACACACTCGTTGCTGTTGTCGCTGTTCTCCTCGTCCGAGGGCTGCGGGGACACCCAGGGGCCCAGGGTTGGCGGCTCCCGAGGCCAGAGGCCGGGGGGTGAGCGGGGGTTGGGGCCTTCCTGTCCCACTGCCTCTGGGCGCTGCGGTGGCGAAGGGGAGCCCCGGGGGCGGAGGAAGAGAAGTCGGGTCTTCTGCTCCTCAGGACCAGAGGGAAACAGGGAGAGGCGGGACCTGCCGGCACGGGCCTTCCAAGGCCGCCCAGGCACTTGGTTAAAACAAACAAAAAATCAGGCAAGTCTAACATGCTGAAATGCTTTCCTGAAGTAACAGCAGCTTCTGAAAAACAAAATTAGTTTCTGGATGAAGAGACAGCCACAGCCTAAGACAGGGATCAGCCAAGTGCGGCCTGCCGCCTGTTTCTCAAACAGCCTTACTGGAACGTGACATCGCCCTGTGTCACCCTAGTCTGTGGCGGTCTCTGCGTGAAGCCAGCACTGCAGGACAGACGGGGCCGGGGGTGGAAGACATTAACGAGCAGGCCGACTGGAAAGTCAGCCCATCTCTGGTGCAGAAGCTGTGAACCGGGCAGAGAACACAGCTTCCAACCGTTCCAGCCGCCATGGAAGCTGGCCTGAGACTCTAGAGTTTTTGCTTTTGGCTGTGCCCGTGGCATGTGGAAGTTGCCAGGCCGGGGATCAAACCCGCACCACAGCAGTGATACTGAGCCACAAGGAAATGCCTCCAGATATTTTTTAAAAAGAGGCAGCAGTTTCATTTGAGCCTCAAGACAGTGACGAAGGCAGAGGCTGATACCGGGCTGCGCCAGACACAGCTCTGTGGGCCACTGGGCTCCTGTCACAGGCACCGGAAGGCAAGGCGGCCAGCAGATGCAGCGCAAGCTCAGCCGGTGGTCGTGAGAAAAGAAAGGCCAAGGCCGCACTAGCCAAGGCCGGAGGCGGGGGCCCCACGTGCTCGGGCTGCCCTGATGCTCAGTGACGGTGACAAGCCTCAGGGAATTTGCTGAAAAAGGACAAGACGCCCCACAGACTCTGCTAACTCTTTCAAAGTTAGGGGAAATGATGGAGTCTGGGGTCCAAGGGCCTCTGGGGGGAAGGCATGGCAGAGAAGTGCCTCACCTGCCACCAACCTGCAGGCCCAGGACTGGGGGCCGCAGGCAGGTCACCCCACCTTGCACCGTGCAGGCGGGAGAGCGAGGCTGGCCGGGCGCCCGGCAGCAGCACCAGCACATACCTTGGTCTCCTGGTTGTTCTTGTTCTCGATGCCATAGATCTCCTGCAGCAGGTAGCTGACCCGGTCCGCCTGGCGGGCAGAGGGGCGTCTGCGCATCTGCCCCGCCGCCCCGCTCGAGGGCCCCTCCGCACCCACCTCCCAACACCCCCTCCCAGGTGCCAAGTGTGGCTGGTAACTCTGCCCAGCCCCGCCCGCACGGTGCGGGCACTACTGGGGCCAGGCAGGGCAACTGCCACCTGCTCAGCCCATCAGCAGCTCGGGCACCAGGCTGGCCAAGGGTGCGTTCACCCCAGAGGGCATGGAGCCAAGCTCTTCACAGGCCCGGCAACCACCCACCCTAGCGGACCCATCCCCAGAAGAAACCCTCCTCGGATCCCTCGTCACAGTCCCCTGCGCGATCAGGGCCAGGCCTCGAGCTGACCATGCTCACAGGTGGCGTGAGCCACGGCCCTTCCTGTAGTTCACAGACACCACCCGCCACAGCCCCGGCACAGCTGGTCAGCTCTGCCAGGACACTGGCCCTGAGCATCACTGGGGTCTCTGGCCCTCCTGCCACCTCCAGCGGCCAGACCGCCACTGTTCTCCTGCCCTCTCTTTTAAAAAACGCCAACGCCAATCATGGGTTATGGCGGACACACCCAAGCAGCTGCATACAAGGGCAACCTGATAATCACAGCTTCAGAAATAGACCCGCCATGGCCACTGTTCAGTCAGTCCCCGGAATTCCCATCGTGGCTTGGAGGTAACGAACCCACCTAGCATCCTTGAGGACGCGGGTTCAATCCCTGGCCTTGCTCAGTGTGTTAAGGATCCAGCATTGCAGGCCGGCAGCTGCAGCTCCAATTGGACCCCCAGCCTGGGAACTTCCATATGCTGCAGGTGCGGCCCTTAAAAAAAAAAAATCGGTCTCCATGAGCAGTTCTGGGGGCCCCACCGTCTAAATCCTCGCAGTACGAAGCCAAGCGGGAGGCCAGCAGGGTGACTCTTCCTGGTGGTGGACATGGAATGACCGTCCCCAGGAAAGCCTGTACTGGTCTCCAGCCCCCACTGGTTCCAAGACACTCTATCCTTCTCTTTAACGCGGATTAAGTTGATCAAAGTCTTGCCCCTACATGGAGCCGTTTTCAGCAGTTTGTAGGGAGGAGGAGGGAGGCTTCAGCGGGCGATTCTTGCCCCCTTCCTCCTCCCCTTCCCTGTCCGTCCGTCCATCCATCCATCCATTCAGCAAACCTCACTAAATGCTGAATTCAAGCTGAACAAGACTCTGGGCTACGCCGGTCGATGCAGGCACCTGAGGGTGAGCAGGACACGTGCTCACACCCAGTGACCCTGACCCTGACTCGCAGAGCCCAGGGCCCACAGCGACGGTGTCACCAGCCACTTCCACGGCAGCTGTGGTGGCCCAGGGAGAGTAAGCCAGAGACCTCTGGGCACGCGCACACGTGTCTTTTAAACCGAAGGCTCACAGGACTTCCTCTGACGGACTTACGATTTGCTTCTGCTTCAAAGGCTTCACGGAGAAGCTGCCGTCGACGTGCTGCAGGGGAGAAGCACAGAGGCTGACTCGGCCGCCAGGGCCCTTCTCGGTCGAGCTGCACCCACGGCCGGGAAAGGGGCACAGCTCAAGAGGCCAGCGTTTCTCAAAATGTGGTCCTGTGACCGGAGAATCTAACGATATCGCCTCCTGGGTCCCACCCTGACCAACAAAGCCCAAAGTGCCTGGAGCAGCTGGCAGACACACTCGAGTCCACACTCAAGTCCACCGCCATCAGCCACGTTCTGATGATGGGCGGGCGCCTCCCAGCAGGAAGTGGCAGCACCCAGACGGCGAGGGCTAAGCCGAGTGGTTCAGGTTTGGTCTAATGGCGAAGGCTGCAAAGGACGCCACGTGCCCGCGCCCACGACAGGGCACCCCAAGGCCCCGAGAACCGTGAGAACAGGACAGAGCCACCGTGTCTGTGTGACCTGGGGAGGCGTGTGGCTCTGAGTCCACGCAGTTAATCACTGGGCTCCACACCAGAGACACCGAATAGGCCAGCGCCTCACCAGAGCACAGAGACAAAGCCCAGCAGTCACCACCTCCGCTGACACGGCCGGCCCAGGAGGGAGGCGGCCATCTCTGCCAGGACACTAGTGTCGCCACGCCCTGGGAGGCCAGGGAGAGCTTGGAAAGACCCAGATCACGGGGAGGAGCTGGGCTCAGGGCTGCAGGCACACACGGGGCTGGGGCAGCCAGGCGTTGGCAGGACAGGGTCTGGACCTGGGTTCTTCATGGGGTCCCTGCAGGAGGACCACCCACTTGGCCACAGACGGTGCCGAGCCGTGGCCTTTTCAAATAGGACACACGCCCCACTACTTCTTCAGGGTTCTCGGGGAGCGGGGACCCTGCCCCAACACAGCCAGGCCCTTGCTTGCCGCATGGACAGATACACAGAACTGCCTGGCCCAACAAACAACAGGGCTGACAAGAGGTACACCCCTGACGGAGTTCCCCTTGTGGCGCGCAGAAATGAAACAAAAAGACAAAAGACAAAAAAAAAAAGAGAGAGAGAGAGAGAAAACCATCCCTGGAACCTGAGACACCCCAAGGCCGAGTCAGAGGTGAGACGGCCTGTCCTCATCACGAACCAACACCCCCACCACACTGTAAACACGGCCACAAAACAGCCAGGAGCCCAAGGACACTGTGTGGAGAAAAGGGGCAAACGCCTAGGCTTAAGCACACGTAACACTGAAGGCAGGCGTGAGCAAATCCTTCCATGTAGCTGGCCTCTTTGTATGCAGGGCACCCCTACCTTGGGGACCCCAGGAGCGTCTGCACATCCAGGGCTGCGCCAGGCAGGTGGCAGGCCCTCCTCCACCCGCCAGCGTTTACTGGGCACCTGCTGCGTGCAGGATGCGATGACAAGTGAGAGGTCACCAGGACAGTAAGGGGCGGGGCGGCACTTACCTTTTCAAAGGCAGCCAAGAGCACGTGGGCGTGGCCGGTCACTTCCACGACTGTCCGGGAGAGAGGAGAGAGGTCAGAGCCGGCCTCTGCCCCAGCCTGGGTTCTCCTCCCCAGCTCTCAGCCCACGGGCAGAGCCCAGACCTTCGGGGGGTCCTGGCCTTGCCTCGCCCTCCTCTGGCAGGGGCCCTGCAGCTCCCTCGCCCTCCCCACAAAGCCACCACTGCCAACCGCCTGAGGCCGGCTCCGGCTCTGCTTCTGTCGTGCTCAGCACATGGAGGGACTGCGGGCAGCACTGAGGAGCCCAGGGACAAGCCTAGGCCTGGCAGGGCTCCAGCACCTCACCCTGGCCTGGGAGAGGCCAGCAGGACCGGCAGGACGACGAAGGGCCGTGAGGGGCTGAGACAGCAGACTCGGGCCTGCCCGCTCCCTGCCAACTGCCTTGTCACCCACCTCCCTGCATGGACGTCAGAACCAGAGGACTGTCTGGCCGTTGTTGGTGCAGCGAGAGCCAGGCTCTGCCACAGGGGACAGGGCAGGCTGGCCCAGAGGAGGACCTGAGGGGGCGTGGGGACAGCACCACGCGCAGGAGACCCCACGGCCCCAAGCCCACTGAGCAGCCGAGCCAGCCTCCACGCTGTTCTCAGAGCCCCCGGCCGACAGGTGAGAAGGGCTCCTCCCAGGTCTGCAGGCCTCGAGGGGAGGCGGGAGGAAAGGCCACTCACCGTCCCCCTCATCCACCACGGCCTGGATGACCACTGGGAACACGCCCCGGTCCAGGTCGAAGTTCAGCTGTGGAGAAAAGGAGGCGAGAACAGTCAGCCCAGGCCCGAGGGAGCAGGCGTGCTGAGCGGCAGGCATCAAAGTGACAAGCAGCTGAGCAAAGACAGACGCCCCTTCTTCCTTGCGGTGAAATAGGTAAAAAGGGCACATCTGCACTCTGAACGTGTGATCAGGGTCATTACGCACACCCGTCAGGTCACGTGACCGTCGCACTGCCCTCCCAGAACGTTCTCATCTCCCCCCCTCCCCTCTGCGCCCGAACCTCCACTCCGTGTCCCACATCCCGGGCGCATGCCTGTCCTGCGCGTCTGCAGCCATGGAAGCACGTGGCTTCTGTCCTGCATCTGGCTTCTCCCTCCCCGCGCTGTCACCCGCCACCGGCACAGCCGCCTTAAGTCCAAGGCGCGGCCAGCCTGGCCGGACCCCACTGCCGGCCACCACCGGCTCCCAGACGCTGGTCCCCGCGGCTGTGCTCAGTGTGCTGCCTCTGATGCGCCCGGTTTCAGCTCCGCCGCGCCTACTGCGGCGGGAGACCCCGAGTTTACGCCTGTGAAGAAGGAAGGTGCCCCGTGTGGCCCAACAAGGATGGAGGGAGAGAGGAGGCCACGTGGCTGGAGCTCAGGGAGAAAGCTCCTCCCACGTTTCCGTCTCAGGCTGAAGTCCCCGCTGCAGGCCGCGCGTCTCCCCAGTGTCCCCTTGGGTGTAGCCCCCACAATGCCTCCTAGTGGGGGCCTCGGTGGCTGGGGGCGGGGGTGTCACAGAGAGGTGCCAGCCAGACACAGCAGCCAGGGGAGGGTGCCCCGTGGTCCTGGCTGTCGTGTCGGAGGGGCAGGGCGGGAGGGTCTGCCTCTACAACCTGGGCCTCAGTTTCGCGATCCACGGAAAAGGGATCTGAGCGAGCTCCAGCCACTCCAGCTGCGTGTGTCCGGGCGGCGGGAGCGCGGAGGGGGCTGGCCTGGGAGGACCACACGGCGCAGGGCTCCAGGGTGCGGACTTGGTGCCAATGTGCACCCGCAGTTGCACTCGGGAGGCATGGGACGTGTCCAGGCCCGCCCAGGACCTGTGACCTCGGGGTGGCAGGGCTGTGCCGCAGACACCTGGACCTGGGAGAGGAAGGGACACCCTGTCCCCCCTGCCTCGCTCTCGGGTGACCCACGGGCGGGAGCCGTGATGGCTGCAGACAGGAGACTCACGTCATCCCCAGCTCTCCTGTTCCTGCCCGCGCCACCCGGGCCAGGGCACGGGGAGCCATCTTGCCAACGACCATCCCAAAGTCACCCTGGTGACAATGTGAGGCTGGAGGACGCAGAAGCGCTGCCCTCTAGAGGCTGCAATTAAGCCCAGGAGGGGGCTGCTCAGGTGACAGAGGCTGGTGGGGAGCAGAGCTCATGGGGAGCGGGGCCGCCCTGCTGCTGGCGGTTGCCAGGCTCTGGAACACAGCCGCCGCCGTCAGCGCTGCCTCGGGAATCGGGGCTCCGAGCAACTGCCGAGAGCTGCTTGGCGCCAGCCGACAGGTGCAACGACGCGGCTCTGGGGAGGGGAGCATGGGGCCCACTAGCAGGGGTGGCCCCGGTCCGTCTCTCCTCCTGTCCCCCTGGCAGCCGGTGCTAAGCAAGCCCTCTGCACGGCAACTGCACGGCAACTGCACGAGCCCACCCAGGGGAGGGGCTGCTCCCACCTCTGCTGAAGACAGGAAAGCAGGGCCCCAGGGGTGGCGCAACTTGCTGATGCTCCGGAGAGAGTGACGGAGCCAGGGCTGTGCCAGGCCTCGCCTGCCTGTGTCCTCCCCGCTCCTGGAAAAGCCACCCATGCCTTGGCCACCAGACTTGTCCAAACCCTACGGGAAAGGTGCAAACGGCTGCCGTCTACCTGCCCAACATCCAGGCGCGCCCTTTTCAGGTGGCAGCACCCCAACTTTCCTTTAGGAAACTGGGAACAACTTCTCTCTGACCCTGGGCCTGGGGGGCCTGGCCTGCCCCAAGTGGGGACGAAGAGGGGCGCGCAGCCTATGACCGTGACTCCCGAGCGTTCTGGGACCCAGACGGGGACCACATCACCCCACTGGTCTGCAGGTACCAGCAGAGGGCAAGGCCAGCTCACTGTCCTGATGACACGGGCCCTATAGGGAACCACAGCCATTCAGCTTTTTCAGAATCAATGCTAATAAATTCCTTAAGTCAGACTGAGGTGTTTCTGTCGCCTGCAGCCAAGAGTCCTGACACAGACGCTGCTGTGAAGGCCCTGCCGCAGCAGCCTCCCCAGCGCGTCCCATGAACATTGTGAGTGTGGATCACGTGTCGTCCCAGGGCCCAGGGTGGCACCTGACACGTGGCATTCATTCCACTGACTCCACAAACCCAACGGAAGACTACGCTGGCCAAGCCCATGCTAGGCAGGGGACAGAGACGGAGACAACGGGGCTCCGTGGCCCCAGCTCTCCCCAGACAGCAGGGTCTGGGAGGAGGGACCCAGAGGGTGTGGGGGACCCAAGGAGCAAGGGCTGCCTCCCCCAAACTCCTGCTCTCCAGAGCTCGGCATTCGAGTCACGCACCGGAGCGAAGCGTGCTGGGAGGGGAGGCTTCCGTCCACCCGGGCTGTCTGTGGGCGGTGCTTATTTTTCACGCAGGAGACACTTTCTTAGGGAAGTGGCCGCAGGGCTGAGAGCGCCAGGCAGCTCTCGCCAGCCAGTCGCTCCCAGCCCCCAGCTCACATCCGCAGCAACCTCAAGCTCTGCGGTCAGACGAGGATCTCTGCAGAAGCCAGGCCAGATGGACACGCGGGAAGAGGGCAAGGCAAGGGCTGGGCAGGGGGACGGGGCCCCGACCGAGGGGATGGGGGGAAAACCGCAAAGAAGCCCCGCCGGCCACACGGAGCTCCGCAGGTAGTGACCCCGGAAGTCTCCACTATACGGTGGAGCAGGAACTAAGATGACACGCGTGTGGGGTAGGCAGCAAGCGGGCAAGCCCTGCACCTTGCTCTTAATTTTGCTCTCAATCTGAAACTACTCTAAAAGAGCCTTAAAATTAAATTTAAAAAAAGCAAACTGCAGCCAAGAGAAATGAAAACTCACATCCACGCCAACAACTTGCACATAAACGTTCACAGAAACATCGTTCACAACCACCAAAAGCTGGAAACAACCCGAATGTCCACTAGCCAATGAAGAGGTAAACAAGACGCGGGGCCAGCCACCCGATGGCCCTTATCCAGCCACGCGAAGGAACGCAGTGCAAACACACGCTACGTAGGTGGGCCTTGACGACATGATGCTGAGGGAAAGAAGCCACATGCGAAAGGTCACAGAGTGTGTGATTCTGTGTGTGTGAAACGCCCAGAACAGGCAAATCCAAAGACATGGATTAGCAGGAGTTCCCGCTGTGGCAGAACAGGTTTGGTAGCATCTCTGCAGCCCCAGGACACAGCTTCAATCCCTGGCCCACCCTGTGGGTCAAGGATCTGGTGTGGCCACAGCTGCAGCATAGCTCTGAGCTGTGGCTCAGATGTGATCTCTGGCTCAGGAATTCCATATGCCGTGGGGCAGCCAAAGAAGAAAAAGAAGGAAGAGGAGCTCCCATCGTGGCGTGGTGGAAACGAATCTAACTAGGAACCATGAGGTTGCAGGTTCGATCCCTGGCCTCGCTCAGTGGGTTAAGGATCTGCATTGCTGTGAGCTATGGTAGCTCGCAGACACAGCTCGGATCCCGTAGGTGGGAGCACCCACGTACCTCCCGCCCAGCGCCCCAGCCTTGGGGAGCACCCACTCCCCACTCACAGGAGGGCAGGCGGGGCCGGATGCACCTGAACGAGGAGCGTACACAGGCTGACGTGTGGGCCGTGTGCAGGGCCCAGGGACTGCGGTTCAGCTCTGCCTCTGACGTCAGCAGCCCACCCTTCGTCCAGAAGACCCATCTTTCTCAGGTGGTAACACAGAGGCAGCTTCTGCCGCTTGGCATCGAGGCCCCCTGAGCAGCCAGCATGGTCTGACCAGCCTTCAGGGTCTGATGTACTCATGACCTAGAACCTTCCTGGCAACTCCCGCACCTCAACATGCTCTGCTCCCTCCGATCCTTCCCCTTCGTATTTCAGTAACACAGTGTGTGGCTACCTTCCATCAGAAAAACTGGAGAATTCAGCTAAGTGAAAGAAGCCAGCCACGAAAGTCCATGCACTGTGTGGAATGTCTCCAACAGGAAAATCCAGGGAGACAAAAAGCAGACCAGCACCAGGGGCGGGCGCAGGACAGGGATCGACTGTGCGTGGGCAGGACAGATCCTCTGTGGTGGAGAGAAACGCCCTAACGCTGGACGGTGCCACCGGCTGTGACCACAGATTTACTCCAAACCTCAACGCGTAAGACAGGTGAGTGTTACAGCCAGCAAGGCTCTCCCTCAGAATTGAAGGACACATCAAAAGTTTTATGGACGAGCAAAGTTAAGAGAATTCAGCACCACTAAACCAGCTCTACAATAAATACTAAAGGACCTTCTCTTTGTGGAAAAGAAAAAAGCCACAACTAGAAACAAGAATATTACAAATGACAAGGCTCGTGGGTAAAAGGATACACGCAGTACAGGTAGTAAGTCATCCACACAAATATGCCACCGAAACCATGAGGAGGAGGGTACAAACGCAGGACACTGGAGATGCATTTGCAATGAAGACACCAACAACTTCAAACAATCTTGTAGGAGTTGCCGCTGTGGCTCAGCAGAAACCAATCTAGCATCCATAAGGACGCAGGTTCGTTCCCTGGCCTCGCTCAGTGGGTTAAGGATCCAGCGTTGCCGTGAGCTGTAGTGTAGGTGCAGACACAGCTCAGAGCCAGTGTTGCTGTGGTGTAGGCCAGCAGCTACAGCTCTAATTTGACCCCTCGCCTGGGAATGTCCATATGCCACAGGTGCGGCCCTAAAACGACAAAAAAAAAAAAAATCTTGTATATATAGAACTCCTATATCAGAACTTCATGGTAACTGCAAACCAAAAAACACTACCAGAAAACTGTTAGAGCCCACCAATGAATATAGCAAAATTGCAGCATACAAAGTTCATGTCAATGAAAAGACAGGAAAGCAGGAGTTGCAATACTCATATCAGACAACAGACTATAAAAGGAAGGCCATAAAAAAGGACAAAGAAGGACATTAATGTTAAAGGATCAATTCAAGAAGAGGACATTGCACTCATCAATATATATGCCCCTAATACGGGACCACCCAAGTACATACAGCAAAAACTAACAGACATAAAAGGAAAAATAGATGGGAATACATAACAGCAAGAGCCTTTAACATGCCACTCACATCGATGGACAGATCCTCTAGACAGAAAACCAATAAGGCAAAAGATCCTAAATGACACAATAGAAAAGTTAGACTTCATTGACATTTTCAGGACATTACATCCAAAAAAAATCAGAATATACATTCTTTTCAAGTACACATGGAACATTCTCAAGGACTGGCCACATACTGGGGCACAAAACTAACCTTAACAAATTTAACAGTATAGAAATTACTTCAAGCATCTTCTCTGACCACAATGGCAGGAAACTAGAAATCAGTCCCAGTCATACAGCAGACAGAGCTGCGGCAGCTGCTCCGAGGCTGTTGGCACCCAGGACGGAAGTAATCGCAGCACCCCCACTATCTGTGCGGGCGGCTCCCACCAAGCCGGTGCCCCAGCGCTCCTCCCGCCCCCGCCCCGCGCTGTTTCCCGGTTCACTGTTCCCAACAGGGCTGCAGGGAGCCTCCTCCCTGCTGCACTCAGCCCCGCGCTGGAGAACCACATAGAGCCATCACCGAGCCTCCGAGCGCTGCTCTGTCTGGCCGCGATCACCGGGTCCAGCCAGCGCCTGGACAGAGCCACGCGCCGCGGGCCGGGCAGCCACGACTGAGTGCACAGACCTCGGTCAGCAGCCCCGCCTGGCGCTCACCCGCCGCGAGAGGGCTCAAGGCAGCGACCCCGCTGCGCTGACGCCCAGGCCGAGGAACTTGGGAGGGGCCGGGTTACCTCATCATCCTTCCACTCGGTGAAGTCGATCCTGAAGGAGGGCAGGGAGAACTGCTGGCTCACCCCCCGCTTGTAGTGGACGGTCTCGGACTGCAGGGCAGGGCTCTTGGGGCTGTACCTGCGGCGGCCGCACAGAAAACCATGAGACAGTCCCCCCCCCGGCTCTGACCCACTCGCGCCTTCCAGAGCCCGCGCCCGCCTGTAACTGCTGCCTTTCCCGGCAGCCCACACCCTTCCATTTGTTCTTTATGTTCACTGACTTGTTCGAATGAACACGGTACAAAAATGCACACAGGGCAACGTGACCCCCATCCCTCACCCTCACGCTCGCTCCCAGCCACCAGCTCCGTCTGCAACGCGAGCATCGACCCCAGGCAGGTCGGCTGTCCCTTCCTGGTCCGCCCACACCCCGCTCCCACCACTCCCGCGCCGGCGCTGGCCCGCCTCATCACGCCCGGCATGACGGCAGCCGCGCGCTCCCGGACCACCGCACCGACTCGACCGCGGCTTTACTCAGGTTCAGTCCAGCCCCCACTGGTGGGTCACCAGGCGGTCTCCAACACCTTGCTGTCCCGACAAGGCTTCCGGGACCCTCTTCCACACACACCTTAACCACACACGCAAGCATGTGCCCAAGAAGAACTGCCAGGACGGGAACGGCTGGGTCAAGTAGCACACGTGTTTTGTTTTTTGTTTTTCCCACTTTTTAGGGCCATACCTGCTGCACGTGGAAGTTCCCAGGCTAGGGGTCCAATCAGAGCCACAGCTGCCAGCGTACATCACGGCTACAGTAACGCTGGATCTGAACCTCATCTGCGACCTATACCACAGCTCACAGCAACACTGAATCCTTAACCCACTGAGCGAGGCCAGGGATCGAACCAGCAACTTCATGGTTTATGGCCAGATTCATTTCTGCAGCGCCACAAAGGGAACTCCCAGCACGCACATTTTCAATGCTAATACCCTAGCATCTCCCTATCCAGGAATCCAGCACAGGCGCCGAGGGCCTCACCTAGTCTCTAGCACAAAGGACAGTCTCGAGGGCCTTGGCACACCTGGCCTGAGACTGGCTCTGGGGGCAGGGCTGCTCTTACAGGAACAAGGGCTCAGAGCTGAAGTTCTCGGCCACCACCCCACCCCCAACAGAAGCTGGCCTCCCAGGGCCTTCCTCCCACCAGACTGACAGGTGCATTTCTGCAGGTGGCCTTGCCGCCTGGAGGCAGCCCTGCCGTGGTTGTGCTCAAGTTGCAGATTTCAGGCTTGAGGAGCCAAGGGTTCTCTTATTTCAAATGAAACCTCCAAAAGCTCGAACACACAATATAGACAGAAGCAGAACTGCTGGGGGCCCCCGCCACCCGGGCCTGCCTGGCACCACAGGACTCACGTGGCTGTGCCGTTCAGGAACTCCTCCACCGCCTGGCAGTAGATGGTGATGGCCACCCGGGCGTCGGCATCGAAGGTGAACTCCAGGCTGTAGAGGACTCGGGGCTTCTCGCTGTCCTCGGTGGGGCTGTCGGCACCGTCTTTGTACCTGCGGAGGAGGCAGAGGGACAGGAGCGGGTCGGGGCCAGGCCTGGCAAAGCGCCCCCACCCGTATGGCACGCACCCTCCAGGGCCTGCAGGGTCAGCTGCCTGGCTTCCCACCTTCCTAGGAGCGTGGCGGAGGCCCGACATCGCAGAGGCCTCCGGCCCACGGAAGCAGGACGTGCGCCCTTGGTTTGGAGACGCCCAGACGCCGCAAGCCTCCCAGGTAGAAAGCTCAGCCCACAGCCACTCGGGCCCGGACCACGCGGGCTGGCCGTGGGGGCGTCCTGCACACGGTGCGGGGCTGAGCAGCTCACCAGAGTCCGGGAGCAGAGCGCCCCCCGCTGGGACAACCACGACTGTTCCTGGACACGGTCGCCTGGCTCCCTCACCCCAAGCCCTGGTCCCACACCCGGGTGGAGACTGAGCCCCGCGCCCAGCCCGGGGCGCCCGCAGAGCGGGTACAGGTTACCTCACGAGCCGGAGGGAGTCTTTGCGGATGTTCACCAGGCTCCTCAGCGTCTTCACTGGCTCGTGGGGGGCGGGGGTGACGTAGGGAAACTAGGAGGGAAAAGGAAGTCCAGGTAACCCCAGGACGAGGCGGGGACAGAAAAAAGGTCGCCGCCTGCCCGGTCCTCCCGGGCCCTCACCCTGACAGGACAGCCCCATCCTCGTCCACATCACAGGAAACCCCTGGCCACCTGGCCAGCACGTGGGAGAGCAGGGACTAGAACCGCCCTGAAGGATGCTGGCCACGGTCCCCAATTCCAAGAAGGTCCCCGGGGCAGTGGGCAGAGACGGGGCTTTCCAGCCACGTTCCTGGAGGTGGGACCTGCCACTGCACCGCTACCCTGAACAAGGCAGGCTGTCCACACAAGGACGACGGGCCACACAGACTCTGGAAGGGACGCAAGTGTGCGTGCGCGCTGTGAAACTGGCGGAATCTGGTGGGTGTGAGCGCATCGTCAGTGCTGCTAGTGACGGCTCACTGAGGCTTGGGAGACGCGGCAGGGAGCCAGGGAAAGGGCGCGTGGGTCTCTGCACCACTTCTCACAGTGCAGGTGACTCTGACGGCCTCAAGGAGAAAGTTACACGAGGCAAGATATTTACAGGCGGCCTGCAGGGCCAGCCCCGGGTCGGAGCCACGGCTGTGAAGCCGTGGAAGGCAGCGCAGATGGCTCAGTGTGACTGAGGCCCCACCGACCCCGCCGGGTGGGGGTGGGGCAGCACCCTGGGGCCCAGCCCCTTGCCTCTCATTGGGTGAAGGACCAAGACTTCAGGTCAACCAGCTGCTCCACGGCTAAAACAGCCTGGGGACCCCCAGTCCCGGACACCCCTCACCAAGCCCAGAGACACCCCAGGAATCAACCACTTTAGAGGACAGAGTCCAGGGTCTTCTGAGAGAGAGGGCCTCCCGCCCGGCCCCTCTGGGAACCATCATCTCGAGAAAGAACCCGGTGAGTTCCCGTGGCGGCTCAGCCAGTTAAGGACCCAATGCTGTCCCCGTGAGGACGCGGGTTGGATCCCTGGCCCCGTTCAGTGGGTTAAGGATCTGGCATTGCTGTAAGCTGTGGCACAGGTCACACATACGGCTCGGGTCCAGCGTCGCTATGGCTGTGGCTGGCAGCTGCAGCTCCAATTCGACCCTCGGCCCAGGAACATCCATATGCTGCAGGTGCGGCCAAAAAAAAAAAAAAAAGAACCCACTTCCTGCTCAGCATCCCTGAGGGTCTGCACCCCTATCTCTTCAGTCTCCACCCACCAAACGCTCTTCTTTATTGTCTTTGCCGCCCCAGGTGGGGTGCGGTCTGTCCTTGCCTCCAGTCCCTGGAAGAGTCCTAGGCACACAGCAGGTGCCACCTGTGCACTGAATGACCAAACAGCACTGTGCGCACAGGGTGCACTTCTCCGGTGCCTGGGGAGGGTGAACTGAGAGTGAAAAACCGCCCTGG
>PVHT021183594.1:5558503-5596851 GCA_004024745.2 Catagonus wagneri
AGGAAGGAAGGAAGGAAGGACAGACAAACCACAGACTGGAGAAAATATTTGCAAATCACAGAGCAGATAAATCAATTGTAACATTGTATCCAGACCCCCTGAAGTACTCTTACAACTCAATAAAAAGACAATCCAACTTTTAAAAAGTGAACAAGACTAAAATAGCCAAGCCCCTATACACACACACACACACACACACAAAATAAGCACATGCAAAGACGCTCAACATCATCAGTCGTCAGGGAAATGCAAATCTAACCCACACTGAGACAGCAGCTCACACCCACTAGCACCACTATAAGGAACAAGGCAGGCAGTGAGCGCTGACCAGGACGCGGAGGGCTGGGACCCTCACACGCTGCGGGGGGAGTAAACGCAAAATGCAACAGCCACCGTGGGAAAGTCTAGCCGCTCCTCAAAAAGTTAAACACAGAGTTAGCACATGACCCAGTAACTCCACTCCCCGTGTTTATCAGGGAACCAGCACACCAGTGTTAACCAGTGCTGACAGGGGCGTCATGCATTAACAGCTGGGAGGTAAAAACAACCCGAATGTTGGTTTACTGGTGAAGAGACAAAGAAAATGTGCTGTAACCACACAATCAAGCACAGCACGGATGACTCTCAAGAAAACTATGTGAAATGAAAGAAGTTAGACCTGCTGTGTGACTCCATCTATATGAAATGTCCAGAAAGGGCAAATATGAAGAGAGAAAGCAGGTCAGCGATGGGGGAGGGACGGGGCGACGGCACAGACTACCTGCCAACAGGCGCAAACAGGCACAAGGGAAGGGGGCCTTCAGGGGAGCTCCCGTCGTCACTCAGCGCTGTACTGACCCGACTAGCATCCATGAGGACGCTGCTGGATCCCTGGGCTTGCTCAGTGGGTTAGGGATAAAGCACCGCTGTGACCTGTGGTACGGGTCGCAGACACGGCTCGGATCCTGCGTTGCTGCGACACAGGCCAGCGGCTGCAGCTCCGATTCGACCCCTAGCCAGGGAACCTCCATATGCCGCGAGTGCGGCCAAAAAAAAAAAAAGAAAATTAGACAGGAGATTTTGTTTATTTTTTTAGGGCCACAGGTGTGGATATGGAAGTTCCCAGCTAGGGGTCAAATCGAAGCTACAGGAGTTCCCTTCGTGGCTCAGTGGTTAACGAATCCGACTAAGAACCACGAGGTTGCGGGTTCCATCCCTGGCCTTGCTCAGTGGGTTAAGGATCCGGCGTTGCCGTGAGCTGTGGCGTAGGTTGCAGGCGCGGCTCGGATCCCGCGTTGCTGTGGCTGTGGCAAAGGCCGGCGGCTACAGCTCCTGTTAGACCCCTAGCCTGGGAACCTCCATATGCCGCGGGTGCGGCTTTAGATAAAAAGGCAAAAAGACAAAAAAAAAGAAAACGAAGCTACAGCTGCCAGCCTCCACCACCGCCACAGCAACGCCAGATCCTTACCCACTGAGTGAGGCCAGGGATCAAACCCACATCCTCAAGAATAGTAGTCAGATTTGTTTCCACTGAGCCACAAGCGGAACTCATTTTTTATTCTTTAAGTTTTTTTGGCCACGCCCTTGTCATATGGAAGTTCTCAAACCAAGGATTTAATCTGAGCCTCAGCTGCGGCAACACAGGATCCTTAACATACTGTAGCTGGTCAGGGATTGAACCCACGCCCCAGTGGCAACAATGCCAGATCCTTAACCTGCTGCACCACAGAGGGAACTCACTGACAAGAGATTTTAGAAGTCCCCCCCTTCCCTCCCCCAAGACGGATGTGTTAAGTAATCTTACTGTGATAATCAGCTCCCGACAAACATATGTATCAAATCATTAGGTGTACAGCCTTAAACTTACACAACATTGTATGTCAATTACGTCTCAATAAAGCTGGGGAAAAAACACGGACATGTTAGAGGCGTTAGAAAAAATACTAGCAGTGACTCCATACAATCAACAAAGCTGGCACAGACTTGAAAAGATACCAACTTTCTCTTAAACGGACTATGGTCCCTCTCCCATCCGCATACCACCCTTGGGGAAACACACTAAAGTACCACTTAGCTCCCCAACTGCCTCCTGGAACAAGGTGGCCCAAGGGACAAGGAAGCAGAAAGGACAGCCTTTGGCTTCAACAGGCCCAAGAGAGCCTTGCTATCACCGGGAGCAGAACCGAGATGGCCCGTGGCGTCCAAATGCCAGCACCGATCGATTAGACGTGGCTGACTGTGGCAAAGCGCGGCCCAACTGATTCACGAAATCTGCCACACAGAACCCAAAAGTGGTGCTCCAAGTGCCTTTCTGTGATTTTGTCCAAACGCCCAGAGGAAAGGGCATCAAGTTTGCTCTGGCCCCAGAGCACAGCAAGTAGCACCTTAAAGTTTTTGCTGCCGCTGCCAAGCCACTGCTAACTGAGGTGACCAGCTCAGATTCTAATTGCAGTTAAACTTTTCTCATTTTCTTTTCAAGCCATTACAGCAGCTAATATTTTTTGAGGCTTTTAAATGCAGGTTTCCAGGCCACAGCGGGACCCCGGCAAGTCTGAGGAAGGGCCTGGGAAATGCTCCTTAAACAAGCTTTCCCCACAGGTGGTTCTGGACTACACTCAAAGGAAAGCTGGCCGGGGGTTGCCCGAAGGCCAGCTGCGAGGCCTGGAAGACCGTGACCTCAGATCGGATGCTTCAGAAGCCAGGATCAGAGGCTTCTCCTCCGTCCTCCTCCCTGTCCTTCTTTTTCTCTCCGTTCTGCGCAAATGAGCGGACGAGGAGACGGAGAGAGTGAGGAAGCCGAACTAAAGTTCCAGGTTAGGCCACGCTCATCATCAGAAACAGGACGGTGGGGTGGGTACAAACGTCTGCGAGTCCAACTCCAGGTCCTGCTCCCAGAGGCACTTCCATCCAGCCCTGAGACCTTGAGGAAGTCAAAGTCACTTCCCCCCGGAGGCTCAGGTCTCTCAGCCACAAAGCAGGACACAGGAGAGCCCGGCAAGCCTCCTCCAAGCGTTCCCTGGTTCTCCACTAAGGATTCCCAGCTGCTCTGGCATCCGTGGTAGCGGTGCCTCCTTGGGCCCACCCCCCGCCCCCCACCCGGCCAGGACCCAGGACAGCTAAACCTGTCCAGAGGGCACGGAGAGTGTCCAGAACCACGGGCCGGGTGTTCGCAGGAAGCGAAGAAGGGAAAACCCCCAAAAGAAGCGAAAACCCGGGGAAAAAGTGATGTCAATCACTTTAACAATAACCACTTCATAAGCACAAGCGAAGCGCCGGACACCCTGCTAAGCCCTCACCGGCGTCGCGCCCCTGAACCTCACCCCCGCCCTGGGGGTTTCCTCTTCAGTGCGCCCCAGTGTGCAGCCGCCGGAGCTGAGGCACGCAGGGGCGAACTGACTGACCCAAGGTCACGCAGCCGGGACCAGGCAGTCAGCGCCGGGCCAGACCCGCGCCCCGGGGTCCCGGTGGAGGAGCGCGCGCAGCTCCGGGCAGGGCTGCTGCAGAGCGGCCCGCAGGCCGACCAGGGCCCCCAGTCCACCCTCCGCGGAGAGGCCCGCGCCCCAGCCCGCGCCTCGCTGTCTGCGCCCAGGGCCGGGGCCGGGACAGCCGCTCACCGGACTTCGGTGGGTAGCGATAGGCCGAGTTCGCCTGGATGTCAATGTCCTCCACGCCCGCGATGCGGCGGCTCAGGATGGAGCCCATGGTGCGCGGCGGGCCGGGCCGAGGCTGGGACAGGGGCAGCTGCGGCGGCCTCACGCAGTCATGGCCCTGACCAGGCCGCACGGACGCCCGCCCACAGCCGCCGGCGCTCGGCCTCCGAGCCCCCACCCCCGGCTCGGCCTCGGGCCCGACGCCACGGCGGCCCTCCGCCCCCCGGCGCCGAGGCACCTCGGGAAACGGAGTCCCCTCGGCGCCAACGCTGCCCGGCGGCCGCGCGGGAAGCCCATCTAGGAACTACACTTCCCAGGAAGCTCCTCGCCCGGGCTCGCTGAAGTTGTTGACAAACGCTCTGGGACAAACCAAATGCAGGAAGCATCAACTGCAGTGCAAATTATCCCTCCCTCTGCATTCCAAGCACAAGTCTAACATCGTAGTGCCTTAGCCTTTTATTAATATTTTTATTCTCACCCATAGTCCTTTCTAGGAACCAACGCCTTTCATTTACTCCTTTCTGAAAAATCTCTCTGAATTACCATGGTTCTCCCCACTTCCCGGGATTAATCTCCTGGCCCGGCCAGCAGAGGGCAGACCCTTACCTGCCACCGGCAAAGAGCTGGGAGGCAACCCAAAATTACCCAGAGCGGTGCTCACTGCGGAAACGAGGCACCTTTCCCAAAACTCTAGGCTTCTGTCTAGCTCCGCGTCCAGAACAGTTACTTCGAAGGCATAATTTTAAAGCTTCCCGCAGAGGGAGCAGACCTCTCCCCACTATACATATAGGGAAACTGAGGCACAAAGGAGGGAGAGCCACACGGAATGGCGCTGAAGACAAGTTTATAAGATTCAGGTTACAGTTAAAGCCTCCTGGCAGATTGCAATATACTTTCTTGGTCTTGTTTACACAAAACTCTAAGCAGGCGTTTTTACCTACTTTTCAGTGGAGAAACGGCTATTCTGCGAAAACAGTGGCTTTCCCCAAGACAGGTGTTGGGAGGGAAGAGGCTGGTTAAGAGTCTCAGATGGCAAAATTCACCACAGTTTGCATTAAAGTGAGTCCTACAGTTTCTTAGAGGCCAGAGCCCAGAATAACCTATTTTCAGGGGACTTGGGAAGCCAAAAATAAAAATGAAGGTGAGGGACTTGTGTGATTCATGATGAGGGAGAGTCCAGGTCTTGAGGAAGCTTGATTTAAACTCTCTGCCCTGCAACCAAGATCCCCATTTACTGTGCACCAATGCTAGACATTGGTGTTGAGGGCTAGACACACATCCCCTTTATTTTTAATGGCCACACCTGCAGCATATGGACGTTCCTGGGCCAGGAATGGCATCCGAATCACAGCTGTAACCTACAGATCCTTTAACCCACTACACCTGGCCAGGAATGAACCTGTGCCTCCGAAGCAACCAGAACCGCTGCAATCAGGTTCTTAACCCACTGTGCCACAGCGGGAACTCCATACCCTCTCTTTTAATTCTCTGTTGTGGGTCCTATTTTCATTCCCAATTTACTGAAGGGAAAAGAGGCAGGAAAAGTAAAGAATCCCACTCACCTTGCATAGTAGATAAGTGGTAATAAAGCTGGAATTTGACCCAGGCCACTCCTTTTAATGCCAAACTCCCCTGCCACCCCCACCCACCCCCACCCCAGAGACAGGTACACTCCAGTGCCAGATTTCTTGTCTCTTACCCCCAGATGGGCCTGAAGACACCCCCATCCCATGTGACCTTCCTTTTTTTACTTTAAATTGCTTTCTGTTGAATCACATAACACCGTTGAATCATATATACACAAATAGATATACCAACACAGCATTCAATTTACCAGTCTCCCTGTATGGCAGGGAGGGGAGGAGAATACTAAGGGCCCAGATGTTCTGACTGAAAAACAACCCTCAGAGCATGTCCTCCCTATGGGTCGTGGGCCAGGGCGGTTGTTTCCATGGGCTGGATGTCTGATTAATTATGTCTTCCTCTTAATACAGCTTTGGACTTGAGGTGTTTTCAAATCAAACCTTTCTGATTTGATACTGGCTCTATTATCAACATCTTGGCTGATTCATTTATTTATTGAACAAATATTTATCATGCTACTGGGTGAAAAGCAATGAACCAGGTAGAGAGATTAAATGGTGAAACCAACAGATATGGAACATCTAGTGAGGAAACAGACACTAGAGGTGAACAAATGTATAAAAATACAAAATATGGGTGCTATAGGGGAATGGACTAAGGTGCAATGAAACACCAGGACAGATGTACTATTGATAAGGGAATCAGGGAAAGCTTCTCTGAGGAGGTGATATTTAAGCCTGGACTTGAAATACAAGTGAGAACCAACCAGGCAAACTTTGAAGGAGTAGGTGAGCCCAGGTTCCAGGCGGGGAGAACAGCACATGCAAAGGCCCTGAGGTAGCAGGCCCTGAGGAGCTGAGTAAGATCCCTGAGATCAAAGGCCAGTGTGGCTACAGTCAAGCAGGAGGGGGGTTCGGGTACAGAGGTCAAGAGTAAGGAAACGAGTAAGGGGCCAGATCTCAAGTCCCCTCAGTCAGTCAGCATCTGGTCCTTTGAATCATAAAGACCCACTTCATGGCTTCCTAGTTAGGAGTCCTTCAGGTCTTGACTTCTTGAGGGAGCAGATCGCTGCCGATTCATTCTTGTGCTCCCAGAGCCAGGCACCCAGTGGATGTCTGATAAACACATCTGCGGAGTGACTGCAGGAATGCCGTGGAGAGAAGGAGGCCAGGGCTCTGGGCCCTCCAACTCTGGCAAGGCCCTCAAGCTCCCTGGACCTCAGATAAGATGAAGGCACTGCCCCCAATGCCTTTTCTGCCTCCCTTCCCCCACCTACTGACCCCAACCGTCAGGCCCCATCTGAGCCTGCTAAGAAATCCAAAGTCCACCCTCCAGCCAGGCTGATCCTGGCTGAAAACAAGCTTGTTTTTCATTCCCTGCTGCCCCGGGGAAAACAAGCTGGCTGGGGGGGCGGTCACAGGGGCTCGAGGGCGGGCCTTCGCTCCTGCTAGCCCCACTGCCCCACGCCAGGCTGCTGGCCGACCTGGAAGAGCTCCTTCTAGGCTGGGCAGGTCTAGGCAGGCACCTGAGTGAAGGTACTCCCTGCCTCCCTAAGCAAGAAAAGCCCCCAGTGGGTCCTGCCAGGGCAGTGCCCACCCTCCTTTGCCAGAAACACACCTGCTGCTCACTGGGTTCCTGCTTTTCTCCGCTGGCTCTGAACACTGTCAAGAGTATAAGGAGGTTTGGATTCCAAACTCGGTTTCCTCATCTGTAAGATGGGACTTGGGTTCCCTAGAGCAGTTCAGATAGCGGCAAAGACCTGGGCACTAGAAACTCTGCTCTGAGCACCAAGCCCATGCCAAGCACCTCACAGGCATTAATCCACCACAGCAGTCCTGGGAGAGCTCTGAGCTCTCACCTTGGGTTTTGCAAATGAGGAAACTGAAGCTTAGAGCCAAAGGACCATGTCCCAACATCAAAATCATTAAGTGGCAGAGTCAAGACTGACGCTTAGGTTTGTCTGGCTCCAGAACCTGCTCACCTTCCACCATGCCCTGCTGTCCCAGTAGTAAGAATGCAGCAGTAACTACAATCAGAGCCGCCTACCCTCGTGCTGTGCCAAGAGCTTTGGCCACACTAATTAATGTTCACGATATTTTGTAAAGGTGAAGGGCCATTCTTTTTTTTTTTCTTTTCTGTCCTTTTTAGGGCCACACCCGTAGCATATGGAGGTTCCCAGGCTAGGGCTTGAATCCCAGCTGCAGCTGCTGGCCTACACCACAGCCACAGCAACGATAGATCCAAGCTGCCTCTGTGACCTACACCACAGCTCATGGCAACACCGGATTCTTAACACACTAAGCAAAGAGGTGAGCTCCAGGCTCCCCTCCCTCCCCCAGCTATCCCAGTGCCCCAGCCTCCCCTGAGCCCCATAACCTTGAGACATTTCAGAGGCAGTCCACTAGTCCCCCACGAAGCCCCTCCCACCAGCCAAAGATAACCCTTCCCGGAGGGGCTGAGGGACCCAGGTAGCCCTCTTCAGAGAGCACTGCAGGTCCTCCTTCCACCCACCCCCAACGCCAGGGTGGGACAGTGCTTTCACTGAATCCACTTCTGTAACAAGGCCCTGTGCAGGGACGGACGGCCCTTGAACCAGACAGACCCAGGACATCACCTGAACTGGAATGGACCTCTCTGCCACCATCTGGTCTCCACACTGTTCAGACACAGTGATCCTAATGCGGACACTGGATCAGATCTACTGAAGGCCCTCTGCGGCTGGCCTCTAACCCACCATCTCCAGGACCTGTGTTGGCTTGCTCCCTGAGGGCACGGCCCAAGCTTTCTACATCTGTCCTTGGAATTGGGGGGGGGGGCAAGCCCATACTGAGTGGCAGTTCCTAGGCTAGGGATCGAACCCCTGTCACAGCCGTAATCCGAGCCACAGTGGTGATAACGCCTGCTCCTTAACGGCCGCACCACAAGAGAACTCCTGTCCTTGGGATTTTTGACACATGCCCGACCCCCGCCACCAGCCCACCCTTTTAGAGTTTGTTCTCTGTACCTGGGGCCAGGCACAGAGTAAAGGCCTTGTTCATCTAATGAAACTGGGGCCCAGGGAGCGGGAGCAATCTGGATAAGGTCATTCAGGGCGGGGGTGACTGAGCCTTCCACCCCTCCCTCCAGCTCGGAATCGGCCAGGCACTCCGCACACCCAATCTGCGACGTCAACCGGAAGACGCGCGCGCGGAGCTGTAAACACAGCCCGCAACACCCCACCCCCCAGCGCTCTTCAGCCCCGCCCCCACCACACACGTGACGCGCCCCCGCCCGCCCCCGCCGCGGCCTCATTGGGCAGCCAGCTTTGTTTACCTTATATGGCCAGGTCCTAACACCTCGCGACCGCCCATTGGCTAAGGTGCGGCCTCACTCACTTGACGTCACTCAGGACTGAACGATGCAAATAAACCGGCGCATTCTGGGAAGTGGAGTTCAGGGTAATTCCGGAACTTGCTCCGCGCGGTCCTGGCGCCCGCAGGTTGAATCCCGAGATTCCCGGCAAAGCGCACGAGATTTTGCGTGGGAAAGTGGGAACTTTGAGCCGTGGGTACCCCTAGGCTCCTGAGCGGCTGCCGTTCCTTTGTCAGACATACCTCGAGGCTACTGTGAGCCTGGCCGAGGGCAGGCCGGGTAGGGACCCGCGTCGCGAGTGGGCAATGCGAGCTTGCACTCAGTGTTGGGGAGACTCGGAAGGCTTTCTGGAGGCGGTGACTTTAGGCAGAACTCTGAAGGGCAGACTCATTCATTCACGGAATGGGTATTTGTAAGCGCCTACTGTGTGCCGCGTGCCAGGCCTTCGGCGTCTTACGGCTCTAGTGCTGCCGATTTGTACTCAAATCCCAACCTTTCCCCCATCCCACTGCCCAGTGGCGCGCCCATTCAACACAGAGGGATGCCAACCACTCTGGGGGTCGAGGTCCTGGGATCCTAGCAAATGTCCTGCCACCCGCGCTTGCACCCATGCAGTCTGGGGCCCTCGCTTCCGGAACCCCTCAGTGTCGGGGATGGGGCGCGGGGGCCCCAGAGCTACGTGCTGGTCCTGCTCCTGCACACAGAAGGCGCCCAACGTTCAGACACACCCTCGGCCCGACCCGGCCCGTCCCGCAGCTCCCGTCCGGGCGAGGCGGAAGCGGCGCTGGACTACATCTCCCAGCATGCCCCCCGCGGCCCGGAGTGAGGCGAGGCTCGGTGAGTCAGAGCCGCACAGTAAATATTTGTATTAGCCGGAGCCGGCTCGCTAATGGTGGACGCGTGAGGCGGAGGAGCGCGCGGCGGCGGGAGGCCGGAGCGGGCAGGCGGCGACGGCGCCATGTCCGTGAACATGGATGAGCTCAAGCACCAGGTCATGATCAACCAGTTCGTGCTGACGGCGGGCTGCGCGGCCGACCAGGCGAAGCAGCTGCTGCAGGCGGCCCACTGGCAGTTCGAGGTGCGCAGCCGGGCCGGGGCGCGGGTGTCCGTCCCGCGTGGCGGCGCGTGTTGCGGGGCTTGTGCGGGCCGGTGTGGACACGTGCCGCTGCGCCGGGGCCTGGCCCGCGCACTCGCCCCGGTGTCCCGGCGGTCGCGCGCCCCGGCGTCCGGGCCCCAACGCGCACACGCGGCGTGTGGGTCAGGCCCGGCTGCGCGGCCGCGTCTACGCGGCCCCCGGAAACGCAGCCCGCTCTGGGTGGGCGGGAGGGGCAACCTGGTCCCGAATCCCCGCCCCCTCAGATTCCCCGGCGGCCGGGTTGCAGGGACTCCCCCCACCCCCGTTTCGTTCTGGTAACGGCCAGGGCGAGGCGGCGCTGAGGCCCCGACGGACGGTGGGGCGGGCGGCCGGAAGAAGGACGCCCCAGCACCGGACTGAGCTGGGCCCGCGCCGCCCCCATCTTGGCTATGGGAGCCCCGGGCCGGTGGGCGCAGTTGCCCGCCGTGTGTGAGTCTGAGGGTTTGCGTGCCGGTTGGGCAGCACGACGCCGCATGTCGACGTACATGTGCATTTGTATTTACGCACGCGCCACGCTGTGCGTGGGCACCTGTAAACACGCAGTCCACCCGAGGCACGGGTGCGGGGTGTGTGTTCTGTGTACACCCAGAGCATCGTTTTGCACACGGTGCTCACGCGTGTGCACAGCGAGTGTACAGGTGGTGTGTCGGAGCTCACACTACAGCTATGGGTGTGCATTGGTGTACCCGGCTCCAGAGGCTTGTCCAGGGGCCCTCCTCCGTGCTGGCTGGAGACTCTGCCAGGCCACCGTGTAAACGGTTCAGTAGTTTTCAGTCAGCTGGACAGGAGGTGGGGCTGCCCAGCTTGGCCCCCGCTGCCCCAGGCCTCCTGGACCTACAGAGCATTAGTGCCCAGGGCTTGTGTTGCCCGGAGGCCACCTGGCCTTCCCTAACTCGGCGGCCCCAGAAATAACTCAGGATGGTATCTAGGGATGAGGCCAGAGCCCCTTGAGCTCCGCCCCTCACAGGTGTAAGGTCACAGCCCCAGCCGCGCTGTAGAGTCTTGTGCCCAGTCCAGGCTTGGGAGTTCAGTCTCTAGATGGGGAGCCAGCTCAGAGAAGGTATCTGGGCGGCAGGAGGGACAGGAAGCCAGAGGACTCTGGAGTTGAGCTTCCTAGAGCCGCGATGGGGATCAGAATTCTTGCCTGAAGGTTGGGACAGTCTGGAGGTAGTGGCCTGTCCACTCAGAGGAATCTTGCTTACTTTCCTGCCAGAGATCTCAGGGGGCCTGCTGACCCCTGCGTGGTCCTCACAGCACAAGATGGGAGGCTGCTCTATCTCTGGGCAGGTCCTCTGGCCTCAGTTTCCTCAGCTGTATCTGGGGTGGTGTGAGTTGACCTCTAAGCAGCGAAAGGCCAGCGCCCCCCACCCACAACCCTAGTGGCCCCACCCTGCAGGAAGCTCCCTAATCAGCCCCTTTGTCTCTAGAGCTGGATGTGGCAAAACTTGCAAAACCACATTCATGGCCGTTTGCTTGAGTCCCACATCTGCATACACGGCTCCCCCCCCCCGCTGCCCGGGGCTGGGCAGGCAGGTGTCCAGTGGGAAGTGGCCCTACCTGTCACTGGCAATCCAGCCCACAGAGCCTGGCGCCAGCCCAGGTTGCTGTTACTTGGTCACAGGAATCAAAAATGTCGCTTTGAAGATTGCAGTGCCTGGGGGAAATCTCCGGAGGGTCAGGAGCAGCCCGCTACTCTGGCTCCCCCTGGGAGGAGCGCTGCGCCCTGGGCACTGCTCCTCGGCCTGTAAGATGAGGATGCAGACGGCGGGGAGGTTCACCTAAGGATAAAGTGGGCTGTGAACCTCCAGCCCTCCGGTCTTCTGGGCGTGAGTGGGGTTCCTCGTGGCTGACCCCCCTCTGTGCCTTCCACCCTTGGCTGGCAGTGTACTTGAGCTGAGGGCTGGCCCAGCTGGAGGCCCTGTTTTTGGGTCACGTTCTCTGTGATTTAGGTGTTAATGGGGACGGAAGGCTGCTGGGGGCAGGGGAACCTGAGTGCTTTCAACCCTGGAGGGGCTTCAGGAAGGCAGGAGAGGGGCAGCCATTTTCCCTGGAATTGTCACACACCGCTACTGCCGCCTCTGGAGCTGCTGCTGGAGGAGGAATGGTGTGTCCCTAGGGGCTTCTGCGGGGAGAGGGGGTGTCTCAAGGAGCTGCGTCCCCACCCCGCCCCCGGCCTCACACCCATGTTTGGGGATATTGGGCTAGAGCATCTCCAGCAGGAAGTTCCCAGAGTAATTCCTAAGACTCTCCTTTGATGATCAAGGCCCTAGGGTGAGCCCTGAGAGCCAGCTGAGTTTCTGGGTGCGCTGGGAGTCAGGGCGGGGGCTGGCCAGGGCTGGCTGTGGGGGCGGGGGCGAGTCTGAGGGGCAGCCTTGGAGGGCAGAGCTGCCCACATGTGACGGGCTCCCTCACCCAGTACTCTCACAGCAGCAGCTGGTTCCCTTATTTTCCTGGACGCCTCTCCTGCAGGGGCTGAACCAGGACACAGTGGTGCCAGCGGAGAGGCTGCCTGGGGGCCCCAACCCCCCAGAGCCACTAGATGAGCTGGTCTGGCCCAGGCTGGCTGCCCGCCCCCTGGAGACGGCACTCCCTGCGGAGACCGGAGGGGACAAAACCCAGACCATCCTACTTACTCGGGCTCCCTCAGCTGGACCGCGGGTCTGAGGAGGTCACTGCCGCCAGGGAGGGGACTGCAGCAGCGCAGATGGAGGAAGCCAGCCCTGGGGCGGGGTCCCTTGGTTGAGAGGAGCAGGCAGGTCACAGACTCCCAACACCTGGGTGCCTCTGCCACCCTTGGCCTCATAGACAAGAAAACCGAGGTTCAGGGAGGAATAGGGACTCGCCACCCACGGACTTGGTGACAGTAGGGCTGGAATCTCCTGGAGACCTTCCCTCATGAGACGAAGCCCCGCGTCACGGCGACCGTCCAGGTCGGAGTGAGCTGGCAGCACCTGGCGGCCTGGTGAGGGCCTTCCCTGCCCACCGGGCCTTGCCGGCACCTCTCTGGGCGAGGCTGAGGGTCAGGGGTGACGGGCGTGCTGCCTTAACCTGCCGTGCCAGGCCGCGGGCGTCCTGAGCGTAAGCGTGGGCCTTCCTTCCGCAGACGGCCCTCAGCGCGTTTTTCCAGGAGACCAGCATCCCCTACAGCCACCATCACCATCAGATGGTAAGTGTCCCCGTAGCCGCGGGGGCGCAGCGCAGGAGTCTCCTGGTTGGGGGCAGGGGGAAGCCGCCAGACCCTAGGAAGGTACAGGGGCCTTGGGCCACGGGGAACTGCTGGGATGGGGCCCCTCGGGGCCCATCAGCGGGTGCAGGGGCCAGCGCGTCCCGGCAGCGCACCCTTCCTCTGAGCCGGTGGACGTCTGGGGGGCGGGCTGCATCCAGGGAGGGGGCACTCACCCCGCTGTCTTTGTTCCTCTCTCCCCCACAGATGTGCACTCCTGCCAACACCCCCGCCACGCCCCCCAACTTCCCCGACGCCCTCACCATGTTCTCCCGTCTCAAGGCCTCCGAGAGCTTTCACAGCGGAGGCAGCGGCAGCCCGATGGCCACCACGGCCACCTCGCCCCCGCCGCACTTCCCGCACGCCGCCACCGGCAGCTTCGCGGCACCCAGCTGGCCGACGGCAGCCTCGCCCCCAGGGGGGCCACAGCACCACCCGCCGCAGCAGCCGCCCCTGTGGACTCCGGCACCCCCTTCCCCGGCGTCAGACTGGCCGCCCCTGGTGCCCCAACAGGCCGCCTCAGAACCCAGGGCCCACCCTGCCATGGAGGCTGAGAGATAAGGGAGGCCGCTCCCCCGTCCCGGAGGCCAGGACCCTGTGGGGCGGGGGAGAGGACTTTTCTGCAGGCCCCCTGCACCCTGTCTGCACCCCCATTCCCTGGAGCCCTGGAGGGGAGAGGCCGGGTCCTCGTGCCAGCACACAGGCTGCCCACACCCGCAGCGGCAGCACAGGCCTGCGGCACCCAACTTTCGTGGATCTGCTTCAGAGTCTGGGTGCTGGGGAGCAGAACTTCAGAGAACAAGCAGCCCTCCCCGGAGGATGCGCCCCGCCCCGGGGGCTGCGGAGAATCCGAGGCGAAGACTTGGCCAGCTCGTGCCTCGGAGCTCCTGGGCGGGCGGCAGGCTAGATCCCCACCCTCGGGAATGCAGAGCCTTCTCCGCATGTGTGCGTGTAGCTGTGTCTGTGTATTTATATGTATGTCGCTCTTTAAGAAGCAACCTAGTTTATGGGGCAGCTGGACTTTGCATGTTAGAGTGAACCCCCTCTCCCCTCGCCCGCCGCCCCTCTCTCCAGGGCCCTGCCCCTCTCCCCTGCCCCCTGGGCAGCCAGCCTTGCTGTTCCCTGTGGAGAAAAGGATTGTGGGAAACTCCAGGACTCTTCCCACCCATCCCCCAGCACCTGCCTGCTGGGGCTGCCTGCATGCCTCCCTCAGAGTCCAGGGGGACCCTGTCCCCAGTTCCTTTCCCCCTTTTAACAAAGGAGAAGAAAGAGTTCCAAACCACCGCCAGGCTCTGTGGTCTTGCCTCAAATCCTAAGCTTTGCTGCCAGCTGGCTCCGTGCGGACAGGGAGGGTGCCAGTGGAGCCTGAGCAGAGGCCCACCCCCCATTCCCGCCTGGCTCCACGCTGCTCCTGTCTGTCGCTGTCTTTTCAACCACAACATGCTCTGGAATCTTCCTGCCCACCCCAGGCTTTTCCCATGAAGTTAGTTCCTGGCCCGTGTTCCCAGAACCCCAGCCTCTGTCTGCTCACCCTTCCCCCTGCCCGGCTGGACAGGGATCCCGACCTCCAGGGCTAACAGCTGCCTTCCGGTCCGCCTGCCCTTCACTTAAGGACCTTTCTTCCTGTCTCAGGGCCCCAGTGACTGGCTGCAGGCTGGAAACTCGGCCTAATCTCCAGCAAACATGCTGGGTGGGGCAGGGCCCCCTCCCTGAGGAGGTGCAGGCCATGGCACCCGGACTCAGATAGCAGGCTCGGATGTACAGCCCGTGGGGGCTAGCGACAGGGACTCACGGCCAGGCAGAGCCCAACCTGCAGCTAAGCCTTTGTTACTATGGAAATGAGCCACTCAGGGGCAACAGACAGAACCCCTGGCTGCTCCCAGGTCCAGATGGGGCAGTGCCTGCTCCTGCTGTGGGGGAGAAGCCAGCGATGGCCACTCTGGCCTGGACCAGCAGAGACCATCCCTTGACCCGCACCTTTCTGTGAGGAGCAGGGACTGAGGAAGGAAGGAGGCCTGGGCGTCCTGGCTCCCAGCCCTCTGGATGGCGCCTGGCTGGAGAGTTCTGGTTTCGAGGTCTCCTGCCTGCCTGGCATCTCAGCACTTGCCATCCACAGTCCTGTGCCTGCTCGCTAGGGTCGCCGCGCTGCCATTGAGTCTCACCTCTACCCTGTCGGAACCTGGACAGGCTCTGGACCGCTGTCTGCCCCCTGCGTACTACTGACGACCAACTGCGGCACCTGGAAGCGAGTCCTCACCTTGAAACCCGCCCTCCTGCCTTCCGGAGTCCAGAGGGTTGTGTCTGCCTGGGGTGCCTGCAGCGAGGGACTGGGATGAGGCAGCATGAGAAGGGTGGGGCTATCCTGGGCTTCCAGAATTTTCACTGTAGTTTATCCTTTTGGATGGAAATTCTCAGGAAGCTGCAACACCCGCCTCCAAGTGTAGGAAAACTGCAAACGCAACTTCCTGGGTTATCTGCTACTTGGGAGTGAGCATGCCTGAGCTCCGCTGTGGTGGAGCCACACGAGACAGGTGCAGGGCCCAGGATGTGCAGGCTGGAGGCCTCCCAGGCAGGCCCCTGGGTGGTCTGTAAGTTAACCACAGCCTTGCTATTCAAAGAGTGGTGCGCAGACCAGCAGCAGCACCACCTGGAAGCCTGTTAAGAGATGCAAGACCTCAGGCCCCAGCCCAGACCACTGGGTCAGAATCTGACAGGATCCCTGCATGCCCAGGGGACATTCAAGTTTGAGAATGTTCCAACCTGGCACCTGGGCCATTGTGGGCTGGACCTGGCGGTCCCAGGCTGTCTCACAAAGGCTGGAAGAGACAGGTTCCTGCAGATGCACCCTGGGCACTGGACACTTGGGGCCGCATGGTTCTGTGCACTGTGGGATGCTGACCAGCCCCCTCCTGCTAGCAAATGGCAGTAGTACCCTCAGTGTGACAACCAAAAATGACTGTAGACGTGGGTGAAATGTCTCTGACTGCAGAATCTCTCCAGCGGAGGGCCCCTGCCCTGCTCTGTGGTTCCCTGGCTGACTTCACAGCAGACGGAGCCCCCTGGGAGTTCTTAGGCCCCATGGCATCAGAACCTCTGGGGAGATGTCCTGACAGATAGTTTAAAACATTCCCCAGAATACTGGTGATCAACTTGTGAATACACTAAAACCACTCAATCATACAAAGGATAACCTACAGTGTGTCACTTGGTCGTAGCTGCTACTAAAACAGCTTCCAGGGGCTTCAGATGGAGCTGCTCAGCACAAGCCCCTTGTGGCAGCTGGGAGCCGCCAGATTCCTTAGCCTCAAGCCCAGAGCATGAGTCCCCGGGGTGCCTGAGGCAGCTGTTCTGGAGGAGGGCCCAGGAATCTGATTTTAAGTAAGTGCCCCCAGGCTCAGTGGAAACCAGAGCAGGAAGAGGCAGAAGGCAGGGCTGGAGCTTTCCAGCAATGCTGAGGTGCTGCCAGCTGTGCTGGGCACGCCACCCCCCAGGTCTGAGCATCTCCCAGGCGAGTGGCGGGCGGCAAAAGGGGGTGGGAAAACTCTGGAGCCGGAGGGGCCACCTGGATGCCACGTGCCGCAGAACTCCCTCATCTCCCCCCAGCCTGGAGGCTTGGAAGCAAGACGGAAGGAGTCAGGAACCACCTACCACGCGTTCAAGTGTAAGCCGGCTGAAAAGCAGAGGTGCTGACGTACCTGTGGACCAGGCTCCCGTTTACAGCCGTCCTCAGCTGTCCTCGGGCACCTCCTGGCCCAGCCTCTCTGGGCTTCGTCCCTGCTCCCTGACCGCCAGACTTGAGCTCCAGATGACTTCACTTCCAGAGTTCCACTCTAAAAATCACCACTTGCATCCATGAGGTGGCTGGGGAGAATGGGATTGGAGTTCAGATGCCTCCTTTCTGAAGAGGGAAAGCGGCAGCACGTGGAACGGGGCTGGCCTCCACTGGAGCGGGAGCTGGCCCTTCAGGGCTGCTGCCGAATGATCGGCTCAGCCGCCTCAGGCCTTGCAGACTCGCAGGCCCCGGAGGTAAGCTGCTGGGCTCACACAGTGTTTTTTGACTTGTCTGCCAGCACTTTAAAATCAGGAGTTTACATGAAAAGCCTCGCTCTGGCTCACCCTAGCCAAGCTCCCTTAAGGCCACAACTGACCGAAGCTGACCACCAGAGTGGGGACGTAGCCCAGCCTGTCCCTGACCGGCAGCCACTCTGCCAGCCACCGCGGACACGTGCGTGTCCAGCTCCGGCCTCGGGGTTGGCCGCATGTCCTGGCCATGTGGAATAGATGGGAGCGGGGGGTGAAACGAGGCCCTGAGGTGCTCTGGGCGGGCAGATAGGGCGGCTCCTCAGGGCTTTAAAGTGAAGGGCTTGTTCTGAGATGCCCTTGCGCAAAGGTGGATGGTCCCGGGGCTGCTGAGTCCCCCGGGGGCCCCGAGGACACCCCGGCCAGCTGCAGACCATGCTGTCCCCAAGCCTGGCCCTCAGGTCGATGATGGCCCCGGAGGTCTGGGGGGCTGCAGGACTCACCTGAGGACGGACCGGGGCTTTGACTCCGATCGCTTCCCGGTGTCTGCTTCGGGGAGGCCGCCTGGGATGGCCCGAAGGAGAGCTCCTGCCACAAGGCCAGTTCCAGTGCCTGCATTCGGGGGGTCTCTGGTTGCGTCGCCACAGGTCGCGTTTGGGAATGTAAGCACTTCGAGTAAGTCTTAAAAGAACAAAGCTCTTTTAGGGGCGTGGGGGCCCTGCGTCCTTCTGGGAATGGCGAGGGGGGGCCCACCTCCTGGATGCCCGAGGCACTGGGGCTGTTGGCAGAGTTCTGCTACGCTTTCTGGGACCACTTCTCACCTCCTGGAGGCTGAGCTGCAAATATCGGGGGGCTCGTTTTCTGCAGCTCCTGGGGAAGCCCTGAGCAAGTGGAGGAAGGGGGCGAGAGAAGCCCTTCTCTGGGGGTTGTGTGTGTCTGGAGGGCTTCTGTCTGGAGCTCAGGGACCAAGCCAGCCCAGGTGGTGACAGGAGGACCTATATGTCCCTAAGAAGTCCCTCCACATAGAAGGCTTTTTCTCTAGTGCCTCAACTGCCCCCTCCTGCCTTCGGGTACCGGTGCTGCCTTTCTCCAAGGCGATCATCTGGTTTGGGACATGCTGGCTTTCATCAGTAGTTTACACCTTAGGGTTAATGAGTCTGTGGTCTTTGAAAGGAAGACAATGTTCAGTGACCCTTCGGCTGCACTTGCATCGGTGGGTCGTGGGGCTGTCACCACACACACTCCACTCCAGCGGCACCTGGAGGCAGGACCCCCGGTTGGCAGGAGCGTCTCATTCGTGTGGACCGTGGTATCCGGCCGGCCCACGTGCCTCTCTGCGCATGACTGGTGCGTCTCCATCTTCAAACGGAAGGTTCCAGGGATCCCCTTGGCTCTCAGATGGGCCAGGACAGCTGGTCACCCCACTCTCTGTCCTGCCTGGCCCCGCTGCCGCGTCCCAGGCCAGGAGCACTGTGGCCCCCCAGCACAGAAAGAGGGTGGGCCAGGGCTCCCCCAGTTCCCACTCTACTGGCTCCATCCCCGGTCTGTCCTGCTGGGGACGGCGGGGGGAGGGTCACCCTCCGGGGGCAGCAGCCCAGGAGCAGGTGCAGTACCTTCCTGCCAGCTACCAAGGCCAGCAGCCCTCCCCCCACCGGGGCTGGACCAGGGAAGGGGGTGTTCTGCCCGTGTCCTTGGCAAAGATTCTGTCTGCAGCTCCCACCTGGGACCAGGCCAAAGACTGGCTTCCCCACCAGCCCCACGGGGGCAGAACTGTCATCTTAGGATTGCCCCTGGTGGCAGTTGGGTTTGCAGTGACGCCTCTTCCAAAGTGCCCGGGAGGCCGGCCAGGATGCAGACGGCCACTCAGCGACCTGCCTTGGCCCCACTCCTCGCTCCCTGGGCTGCAGGAGCCCACCCAGCACTGATCCCACTGGTGAACCTAAGAGCTGGGCTGGGAAGGCAGCTGCGAGGGGCTGAGAGGGCAGGGCCTGGGTGCCCGTGGTTCCACACGTGTCAAGGCTGCGGGAGACGAGCCTGGCCGCACCTGGCACACGAGCCCCCACCTCTGTTTTCCAAGCCCAGACTACAGCTCCTGCCACGGGAGAGTTGACATGCTTGTGGAGAGCACCTGCCTCCTGGGCAGGCGGCCAGAGAGCCGAGGCCTCACTGTGAGACCCTGGGCAAGTCCCACCACTGCCCCTGCCCCCAGCTCTGACCTGCCCGCCACAGGACCAGGGCAGCATGGGGTGCTGTGCCACGGGGGGGATGTGCGATGAGGAGGGGAGGCCTGCTATAATTCTCTGGGGGGACTCTGACCCAGCGGTGGTGGCCCAAGAAGGGGCTGGCAGGTCCACCCACCATGTGACACAGGCAAGGCCACCCCTGCAGAGGACATGTGGCCAGTCACCCTAATCCACAGTCAGAAAAGTGAAATATTTTATTATGGGGGGAAGTTGACAAAAATACTCATCTGCGATAGGGGAACGGGGCCAAGGCTGCAGGGCCAGTGTCTCCCAAGGTAGCTCAGGTCGCCTGGGTCAGGAGGAGCCTGGCCTCACTTGGACACAGTCCTTGGAGAAAAGAAAGAGAGGTCAGGTCCAGGACGGCTGCAGGGGAAGAGTGGGGGGCAGGCACCGTCAGGCCCAAGGTCCTCCTCCAGGCCCGCACCCGGCCCCCGCGGGGTGGACCCCCAGGCAGCTCACCCCACCCCCTGAACCCACCACCACGAGCCCCAAAGCCATGCAGAGAGAAATTTTGTTTAGTCTTTGTGGAGCGTGACAGACGTGTCAGAAGCACACAGAGGGTGGAGGGTGCGGCTGGACGAGCCCAGGGGTGGGAAGAGGGGAGAGCGAGCCTCGGAGGGAGCGGCAGGACCGGCACGCCGTCCCAGGGGCAGAGAGCACCCCGGCTGCAGCCTCCCGCGGCGCCCCAACTCCAAATCAGGGCGCTCTGACCTCCCGCCTCACTCTCTGTTCCACCAAGTGCATGGGCAGCGAATGCAGGAACCAAGGGGCCAGAAAGATGTCAAACGGGACAGAGCGGTCCTGGGGGGTTCCAGCGCTGTTGCTCCGAGTGCCTCATGGACTGGCCAGAAGTAAATACAAACAATTGGGTTCTCTAAATATCCAATTCACAACAGCCATCACCGGTGGAAATAATCGATATAGAACAGGAAGGTGTGCACGCAGCGGGGTCTGGGTCCCGTGAGAAAAGCGGACCCGGTAGGAACAGCAGTCCCCAGTGAGAATGGACAGCAGCATCAGCTGTAACTGGAACTGATTCTGATGAAATCATTTCAGAAAAATAAAAAGGAAAGTGATTGTTTTTAAAACCATTTTAACTGTGTTGTACTGAAAATTGCTCAAGGAATTCAGGTGGTTTAGTGGAAAATTCACGCTAGAAAGCTGTGTTCTCCATGAAATGCAGCACAAGAAGGACTGGGCTGTGTGTATTTACATGGCCACTGGATCAAAACGAGTCCTTCATGGAGACCCTCTAAATCCAGGGCCCCTGTGCCCTCCCCAGGCCAGGCTCAGGGCACCGTCCCCACCACGGGGGAGGGGTTGGAGGGGATGCGGGCGGCGGTGGGGGCGCAGGGCTCACAGCTTGGTGGGCTCCTTGGCGGGCCGCACGCTGGCTCCAGACTCCAGGCACAGAGGCCTCGGGTACCTGGCAGGCCCTGGGGCGGGCTGGGGATCCTGCGGGGATGGCATCGGCGGTGGCAGCGGTGGCAAGGGCAGCAGAGACAGAGGCCAAGCTGGCTTTGTCGTCGTCGTTGGCTGGTGGTCCGAGGCAGGTGAGCCCAGGCTGGCACGGGGGTGCAGGGCTGGGAGGGGCCGGAGAGACCCAGGATGTGTCTCAAGAATGATCAGGAGAGAGGCCGGCCCCACGGGGTCCCCTTAAGCCTGGAGGTGCTTTATCTCCAGTCCCAGGCTCCCCACACATACTTCTGGGTGTGTGTGTGGGGGGGGTGTCTGCCCAGGAGAAACAAAACCAGAGAGGTAGAGTGCAAAGCAGGGACCTGAGAGGACACAGGGTTTGGTTTGGGGCCCAGGATCTCGGCTCCAGCCCAGCTCTGACTCCCCAGTTCCAAGTCGCTGTGTCTCAGCCCACGGCATGCAGAAATTCCTGGGTCAGGGATTGAACCTGCACTACAGCAGATCCCTAACTGCAAGGCCCCCAGGGAACTCCCTCTTTGCTTTAAAACGGGCAAGCTGGGGTGAGGACTGGGTGAGATAAGCGGGGAGGAGGTGGCTTGTACGCCGGAGAGCACGCACGGATGCCTGGCACATGGTGACGTGAACCCGGGGAGGCGTGGGTGCAGTTACCCCAGCCTGGCTCCCAGGTCCCCGGCACAGACACCCCAGGGGATGAACGGGCCCCCTTGTCCCACCCCTGCAGCCGGCTGGACACCTGCGGACAGGCGTCTAGGCCAGGAAGCCTGGGTGAAGGGTGAAGCTAGATCCCAGGACACCCAGGGTGCTGGGTGCTGGGTGGGGGCCCCTCAAGGGACCTGGTCCAGCCCAGGCCCAGGCGAAACAGGTGAGAGGTGGAAGGGCAGGAGAACCCCAGGCTGGTGCCAGACTCCCAGGGAGACCACCAGACTCCCTGCCAGACTCCCAGGGAGACGGGGACAGGCACTCACGGGAGTAGATGGCCCCGAGCAGGGCGCCCGGGCGCACAGCCTCACTTCGGTTTCGAGCTGGGGCATGCGGAGCTTTCACAGCTTAGCGGAGAAGGGGAAAGAGAGAGAGAGGAGCGGGTGGGGCTCCTCCAGGTCCTGGCCGCCCCAGGCCCACGTCCGGTCCTCTGGCCCCTGCGAAGGCCCTTCCTCCCTCCGGCGCGACCTGCCCAGCTGCCTGCTCGCCCCCTGTCCACACAGCCCACGCCCCGCCGCGTGCGGGACCTTCCTCCCTCCCGCCCCAGAGCCCCTCAAGCCTGAGACACTGGACCAAGGCTCCGTGAAAGAAGCTCAAGGCCGGGGAGGGTAGAGACAGGACTTCAGCGTAAGAGGATGCGGGTGACACGCCGGCCGGAGTGGCAGCTCTTCCGTCCTTCCCGCCAGGACCAGACCGCCACAGTGCCCGCCCACCCTCCGTCCCTCCACCTCCGTGTGTGCAGGCTTTTTGAGGAAAAATTCACATGAACTCGACCGTTCCAAGGGAACAAGTCAGTGGCATTAAGGTCACTCACGAGGTTGTGCAACCACCGTCTCCATCCGGTTCCAAAGCATCTCATCACCCCCAAAAGAAACCCAGGCCCGCGAGGCACTCACCCCCTTCTCCCTCCCCGCCCTGACGGGAGAGAAGCCGCTTTCTGTCTCCAAAATCTGCCTGTTCTGGACATGCTGGGGGCCAGGGAGGGCCGCACGATATATGGCCTTTGGGGTCCGGCCCCACTCTTTCCTTCTGTAGCCCCGGTGACCCTTTCTCCCCGGCCTCCAGGCCAAAGGCTGACCCACCAGCGAGGTGGGACCAGAGGCCGTGAGCGTGACGACGCAGGCGGCCGGGCAGGGCATGGGATCTAGAGGTGCCGGGCCGGGCCCCGGGGAGGGACCAGTTCCGGGAGCACGAAGCTCCTTCCCACGCAGGACCCCGACTGTCCCTCTGCTTGGACGGCTGGGTCCTTTCCGGGCTGTCTCCTGTGGACGTCCCTTCCCAGAGCCCTTCAGACCGCCTGCTCCACAGGGATGCCCCACCCGGGCATCCTCTCCCCCACGTCCATGCTTCTGCTTTTCACCCGCTAAACTTACTCACTGACATTTCCCATCCCTCCCCAGTGGCATCTGAAACACACCTGAGCTGAGGAGGGCTGAGGAATGACCAGCTGAGTGACCAGGCCACGTGGAAGCAGGAGGGGACCGCAGGGAGCTGACGGCCCCCACCTGTTAGCATCTCTGGCCAACGCGGCAGCACAGGCCCGGCCGTCCGTCCGCAGGGCAGTTTGCTTGCAAGGCCCTCACGGGCCGGCCTGGACTCAGCCCGTCCGCACAGCATCTGAGGGTCCCTCTGCCGCCTCCCTCCCTCCTCCCCTCTGCGAATGCCTCCCCAGCCCAAGCCTCTTGCATTCCTAACTCTGTCTCAGGGTCTGCGCCCTGGAGGCCCCGACCGACACAGGGGGCCACCGTGAGCCCCCCATTAGCCTTTGGGATACACATAGCTTGGGTCGTGTCCCTTGAACCCCAGTCCCACATGCTTCGCGGGTCTGGCCTAAGAGCAAATGCCCGGTTGAGGGTCACTCCCCGGCTCCAGCTCTGATCAGCAGTTGCCACCGGATCCGTCCACAGGTCAGAGGCAGGACCTGCCTACCAGCTGACCACCCAGACTGTCACCCGGCCTCCCTCCAGGGGAGGGACGCGGGCTGGGACAGATTCAGAACTGGGACCCAGCGAGGCCCGAGAGCCCAGCTCTGAGCCAGTGCTCCCCTCGCGGGCCCGCAGATGCCCTGGGTGCACAGGTCCAGACCCGAACTCGCGCCCTGACCCCAACACCTGCTCCTCCTAGGCTCCCCTCTGCGGCCTTTATGACATTCACCCAGTGCTGGTGAGGGCGGTGAGGCTGGTGACAGCTTCTCCTCCTGCTGCTCTGCCTACCTGAGCCCCACCTGCACTCGGCCCTCCCTCCACTGCGACTTCTGCGGAGGTCCAGCCTGCCTCTGGGAGCACTGCTCACCAGGGACCAGGTGATCCTCTGCCCGGCCTGACCCCAGTACAGGCATCGGGGGGCACAGGCGGGCTGGATGCCCCTCGGAGGCCCTGCAGGCAGAGGAAGGATGCACGCATCTGGCACAAGGCTAGACCTGCGCTTGTTTAGGTTCAGATACTGAGACTGGTGTCTTTTTTTCATTTTGCTTTTTAGGGCCATACCTGCCCTTAAAAAGCAAGTGGAGGTTCCCAGGCTAGGGGTCAAATCGGAGCTGCAGCTGCCGGCCTACACCACAGCCACAGCAATGCAGGATCTGAGCCACGTCTGCGACCTACACCACAGCTCCCAGCAATGCTGGATCCTTAACCCACTGAGTGAGGCCAGGGATCGGACCCACATCCTCATGAATCTGAGTTGGATTCATTAACCACTGAGCCTAGAAGGGAACTCCCTAGATACCGAGTCTGTTTTGATTAGAACTTTCTTTTTTTTTCAATGGCCATACCCACAGCATATGGAACTTCCCAGGCCACAGACTGAATCCAAGACTCTGGAGTTCCTGTCTTGGTGCATTGGAAATGAATCCGATGAGTATCCATGAGGTTGCGGGTTCGATCCCTGGCCTCACTCAGTGGGTCAGGGGTCTGGCATTGCTGAAAACTGTGGTGTAGGTCACAGGCACAGCTCGGATCCCACATTGCTGTGGTGTAGGCTGGGAACTGCGGGTTTGACCCCTAGCCTGGGAACTTCCATATGCTGCGGGTGTGGCCCTAAAAAGCAAAAAAAAAAAAGACTCAGCTGCAACCTACACCAGCTTCTTTAACCCACTGTGCTGGGCTGGGGATCAAACCTGTGCCTCTGTTGTAAAGCAAGCCGCTGCAGTCGGGGTCTTAACCCATTGTACCACATGGGGAAATCCTAGAATATGCTTTTGAGTCAATAAATGAGCAATAAGACAAACTGGTCAAAAGATCCATGCACAGATGGGTTTCAAACAGATTCCAACGGGTAGGTAGATTTGTGGGTCCCAAGCAGGTTAAAGCAACCCAGGCGTCCCAATTTAGTCCTGGCTTGTGGGTCTGGAGAGCAAGTGAGCTCTGGGCAGAAGAGCCCCTGGCTCGGGTGCCAGCCCCGGGTGGGGGTGGAGAGGGGACTGCCTGAAGGACGAGGGTGAGGTGTGACCGTCCCGGCCCCTCTGCCAAGGCTGCGCTCACGGCCACCTGCCCTCACCGCCCTTTGGTACGAAACGCCTCGCGGCGGCTGCAGGGTGAAAGGAGGCAGCACAGGGCCTGACAGGAGGCTGGGCTCGTCACACGTGGCTATCCTGCCTGGCGATCCCAGAAGCCCAGCCGAGTCTCCTCCCGACAGCATCTGTGCTGGGGGCCCGGAGTGGCCAAGCCTCGCCCAGGAGCTGGTAACACTGCAAGGGCCCTAGGAGTGGAGGGTCTGAGATGAAGTCCTGTCCTCCTGGGCCCAGGCGGGGCCTGCGGGGGGCTGAACGGCAGCCCCCAGAAGGACACGTTCCCCGTGAAACCTGTGAACCTGACCTTCTTTGAAGAAAAGGTCTCTGCAGACATAACAAAGTGAAAGATCTTGAGATGATGGCACCTGAGTCAAGCTGGGCACTAAACCCAGTACGAGACAGGAGAGGGGAAGACGTGGGGAGGCGGCCACGAAGGCGGAGGCAGAGATGGGAGTGAGGTGGTCACCAGCCCAGGAAGGCCGCCCCCGGAGAAGCATGGCCCTGCCAACACCGTGATTTTGGATTTGGGACCTGAACAGTGAGCACTCACTTCAGCTGCCCTAAGCCGTCCAGTCTGTGGGCATCTGCTGCCGCCCCAGGGCTCTAAAGCCGGGCGCTGTCCTCTTTGTCCGGCACATCTAACAAGAGCCCCTTTCCTTTGCCTGGGTGTCTGGTGGCTGGTGCACAAGCCAGCGGGGGCCAAGCGGGCTGAGGAAGGATACTACGGGCCGAATTTAACCCTCTGGCCACCGTGCGGCTCCAAGACCAGCCCCTTAGGGCAGTGTGTGGAACCCCTCATCCAGAGGGAAAACCTCAAGGGGCAAGCAGAGAAGGCACCCTTAGGATACCATGGGCCCAGGGCCTGAGCTGAGTAGAAGCCAGCTGTGCCCGGGGCCTCGACACTGCAGCAACCAGAGCGACTCATTCCACGTGTCTCCCCCTGGTCCAACCCTCCCCCACCCCGGACAACAGGGCTCTGACCTCCAGGGTTACCACGCCGAGCCCAGCCCCGACCCCAACTCCGGCAGCCCCACCTTATTGCGTTCCTGACTGAGCCCGCCTTCCGCCCACCGGGACCACTGCGCCTGCTACGCCCTCCCCCTGGACTGCTCTCCTCCCACCCGACCCTTCATCCAGCTAGGCCCTATTTCCTCTTCAGGGGCCTCGGAAATTCAGGACCTCCTCCTTGGACCAGTGTCCCTTGTCACAGCTATCCCATCAGTGCCCAGCACTCCTTCCGTGGGGAGGCCCTCCGGACCCCCTTCCAGCCCCCTTTGTCCCCGAGCAGCGCCCCCTCTGTCACAGCTGCCCCTGAGCAGTGCCTGGCATAAAGGAGGACCCCAGGTGCGCAGGTGGCTGTGTGAGGAGCCGGCCCTGGGCCCCACCTGCATCATACTGGGCTTCGCGCTGCCTAGGAAAGGCAGGATACCTGGGCAGGGGTGCCCAGGAAGGCCTGACGCCACTCACCTGCCAGCTCCTGCTCGGCCCCAGTCACCAGCCGCACCCGGTCTCTGCTGTTCATTCGACCCTTGTACAGGATCCTGTCCACTCCCAGGATGTCCACCTCGGCCTGTGGGGCGGCCCAAGCCCTGGGTCAGGGAGTGTCCTCCAGCCTCTTTTGTACACAGAGGCCACAGGGTCTGGCCATCGCAGCATCGCCCACTACTGGGGGCTGTGGCCTGACTCACGCTGTCATAGTTCAGCAACTCGGGGTCCCCGTAGGCGTAGAGTGTTGATAGGTCACATGACTTGAACTTCAGGTTGGCATCATTTCCGGGGCCATCACCCCAGTCCTGCTGGGAGCCCAGCGAGTCCAGGTCCCTCTCCTGGGCTCCAAGGTTCTGCAGCTTCTGCAGTCGCTGCTGTTCCCTGGGGAGGAACAGTGGGGTTAGCAGCTACCTAGAGACCCCTCCGCCCCAGAGGAGCCTTGGGTCGGGTCTGAGGGCCCAGACAGCAAGGAGGGAGACTGGAATTTCTTCCAGCTGGAGTTGGGACAATGCAGCGGGGCAGGCTGGGGGCTGGCTGGGTGCATTCGGACAAGCACTGGGGGGCAGGGGGAGAAGCTGAAACGTGTGTTTCCCCAGACCTGAAGCCCTGATCTGGCTGGCCAAGCACGGGCTCTGAGCCTCTCATCTCAAGAAGGAGCCAGGCTGACTGAAGGGGAAATGCTGGGGGAGGGACGGACAGGGAGGCCGGGTCGGCATACGCACAGCGCCACACACCGAACCGATAGCTAACAAACGACCTACTGTAAAGTTCGGGGAAATCCATTCAACACCTGTGATGGCCTATGTGGGGAAAGAGCCTGGAAAAGAATGGACATCTACGTACGGCTGATTCACTCTGCCACACCTGACACTGACAGCCTGAAGTCACCTACACTCCAATAAAATCTATTAAAAAAAAAAAAAAGGATCTGGGCAACGGAAGGCGGGGGCATCGGGCACGGGCCCCCAGGCCCCTCCCCTCCCCTTCGTGAGGCTGTGGTTGCTGCTCAGCCGCCACACCCTCAGCTGGCAGGGGAAGGGTGGGCTCTGACTGCTCCCTTCAACTGCGAAATGGGATGGGAGCGGAACGACCTCAAAGCGGAGGCGTAAGCGGGCAAGGAGGTCAGGCCTGCCAAAGCGCTTAGCCCAGTACCTGCCCGGCCACAGCAAGCCCCACGGACCAGGGTCAGGGCTAGCTTCTTCCAGCGGGAAGGGGGCACATGAACCCTAGCCTACAGCAGGGTGTGGATTTGAGAGCGCCTCCCCCTACCAGCTCTTAGCCTGTTACGACACCCAGTAAACACATCTGTTCCTCTCCCCGTGACCCCCACCGCCTGGGATGTCTCCCCCGCAGGTGGCAGGCGGCACCCTGGCACAGTCTTCGCGTCCTGGGACTGGAGTTCACGCCTCTGCAGGCGCCTGGGCTCCCAATGACCTCTGCGGGGTGGGCCCCCACCTGCTCACCTCATCTGTTGCCGCTGCAGGTACTCATAGCTGTTGGCGCTGGCCGGCCGCAGCCGCGAGAGCAGGTGGGCATTGCGGACGGTGATGAGTTGCCTGTGGAGGGCAAGAGCCGGGCAGGAGGCGGAGGGCCCAGCTGCCACCTCCTCCACGAAGCCCGCCCTCGAACACGGCCTTCCCTCCACAAAGATCCAGAGCACGGGGCCACCATGCTCTTGGTATGTCCTGAAGAACAATTGTTCCCCCACTTTTTTTTTTGTCTTTTTAAGGCTGCACCCATGGCATATGGAGGTTCCCAGGCTAGGGGTCCAATCGGAGCTACAGCTGCTGGCCTGCACCACAGCCACAGCAATGCCATATCCGAGCAGCATCAGCAAGCGACACCACAGCTCATGGCAACACTGGATCCTTAACCCACTGAGCAAGGCCAGGGATCAAACCCACATCCTCATGGATGCTAGTCGGGTTCATTAACCGCTAAGCCACATCAGGAGCTCCCAAGAACAACTGTTCTGATAATAAAAGTAAAAACCAGAACAGGTGAATTCTAGAAATGGGACGCAGGTTGGAGTTTGCCAGGGGCTGGGGGGAGGAGGCTGGGGAGAAGGGGCGGGGGGGGGGACTGCTCTAGGCTCTGGGACCCAGGCTGCTGCAGTGACAACGCTGGATCCTTAAACCGCTGTGACAAGATACTTGATCTTAAATCACATGAGAGTGTTGTCTGGTGGTTCCTCAAAAAGTTAACCGTGGAGCTGCGATATGACTCAGCACTTCCACTCCTACATTTGTAGTGAAAACAAGGGTCCAAATCTATGTCCGCAGCAGCACTATTCCCAGGCGCTTAGAGGTGGGAACAAACCAAATGTCCATCAACGTGTTAACGGATCAACCAGTGCGGTCTGTCCACACAACGGGATGTTACTCAGCCACAAACGGAAAGACGCGCTGACACAGGGCTACAGCACGCGTGGACCCTGAAAACATGATGCTCATGGAAAGAAGCCAGACACAGAAGGCCACATACTCTATGATTCCACCTACATGAAATGTCCGGAACAGGCCAATCAATCCATGGAGACGGAGAGCAGAACGGGGGTTGTCAGGGGTTGGGGAGGTGGAGGAGTGAGGGCTGATGGGTCTCGGGTTTCCTTTGGGGAGACGAAACTATTTTGATATGAGGTGAATGGGCACTAAATCGCACTGATCACTTTAAAACAGGCTGATTTTAAGCGTTATCTTGCGGTGAGCTGGGTTCAGGATCCAGCGCTGTCACTGAAGCAGTTTGGACTGCGGCTACAGAATGGGTTTGATCCCTGGCCCAGGAACCTCCACATGCCGAGGGCATGGCAAAAAGGGGGGGGTGGCTTTATGTTATGTGAGGTTCACCTCAATAAATAAAAAGAAGTATTAGACTCTAAAAATACATGCAAGAAAGTCCCACAAAGCTCAGCTTTCCCCTGGGGTTTCCTTCCATCCTTTTCCTCTTGGGGTCGGCCCTGCCTCTGGACGCAAGGGACACCAGACAAAGCTGGTGAGCGGAGGGACGCCAGGACCGTGCTCAGGGCAGGCGCTAACGCAACGACCCGCACACAACAGTGTACACGGACGTGCATGTAAGTGCTGCCAGTGGAAGCCCGCGGGCAGCAGGTGAGGGATGTGGGGGAGCGAGACGGCTGGGCTACTCACGGGCCGGCCATCATCTCCACGGGCCGGTCGCAGGAGATGCATTTCACCCGCTCGAACAGCTTCCTGGAGGACACCAGCTCCGTCAGCTGCTGCAGCGGCCAGGCCCTGCGAGGCCACCCCTGCCCGCTGCAGTGCTGGGGGAAGGCCCCAGGTCCACCTGAGCGTCAGGGCCAGGGCTTTCCCCACGTGCTTCTCCCGCTCAGCTCCACTGGCCCCCACTGGCCCCCACCTGCCACCACTGGGCAGCAGTGTGTGACAAAAATGCGTGTAGTTTATCTCCTCGCCCAAACACAGTGCAGGTCTTCAAATCCAGGGAAAGCCACCCTTCACGGTGGGCATTTGGGAGCAGGAGGGGTGATCTGAGCACAGGAGCCCCCACGAACATCAAGTCACTCTGTCTGGGGCTCTGTCTGGATGGGGGAGGCGGCTCTAGTCCTAGACCTGCCCAGGCTCCCGGTGTGGCCGCACAGGCCTCCCCCGAGCCTGTCTGGAGAACGGGGATGCACCTGGGGGTCCCTCTGCCGCCAAGGTCAGAGCTGCCCATCTCAGCTGCCCACCCATCCACCTGGATGCTCTCAGCCCCAACCCCCACCCCACCAGCCTGGAAGCCCCCCTGACAGAGAGGGGCGCCCAGCCTCTGGGCGCTGCAACCCTCCTGGGGACGGGCTCACTTCCTAAAGCCGGCAGCGCTATCGGGATCAAATCGGAGGCCTTCAATCAGCAGCTTCCTCACTATTTTCCAGACCTCATCTATGTCTTTCTTCAGATTGTCCAAATCACTGTCAACCAGCTGTGAGCAGCCGAAGGGAAGAAGAGCATGTTTAGTCAATCAGTTCACACCCTGCCCCTTTCCAGAAGAGTACTTGCAGCAACCTGCAAAGTTACTAGAGTGTAACAACGTTCATCAAGAAAAGCGAGGAGTTCCCTGGTGGCCTAACAGTTAAGGATCCAGATCCGGCGTTGTCACTGCTGTGCTGGGCTGTATGGCGGTCTGCATGTATGCCCAGCTTCTGAGAAAAATGTCAGACTGTTTTCCACAGTGTGAGTTTTGAATATTTATTTATTACTAGCTGATGTTTACTTATTTATTGGAATATAATTGATTTCTAATGTGTTGGTTGCAGGTATACAGCAAAGTGAATCAAACTGGGCATATACACACCCATTCTTTTCCAGACTCTTTTCCCATAGAAGTTATTAGAGAACACGGCGTAGCGTTCCCTGTGCTATCCAGCAGGTTCCTGTTGATGACTATTTTTTTAGGGCCACACCCGCAGCATATGGAAGTTCCTGGAACAAGGACTGAACCCAAGCTGAAGCTGCGGCAATACCAGATCCTTTAACCCACTGCGTCAGGGTGGGGATCGAACACACGCCTCTGCAGCAACCCAAGCCTCTGCAGTCTGATTCTTAACCCACTGCGCCACAGTGGGAATTCCATGATTATCTATTTTATATACGGTAATGGGTATATGTTAATTCCAAACTCCGAATTCACTCCTTGCCCCCACGTTTCCCTTTTGGTAACCACATGTTGATTTTAAAATCTGTGAGTCCTCCTCACATTTTCTTTTTTTATGGCTGCACCTGCACATGGAAGCTCCCAGGCTAGGGGTTGAATCGGAGCTGCAGCTGCAGGCCTATGCCGCAGCCACAGCAACACTGGATCCAGGCCACATCTGTGACCTGTGCCACAGCTTGGGGCGATGGTGGATCCTTATCCCACTGAGCGAGGCCAGGGATTGAACCTATATCCTCACAGACACTATGTCAGGTTCTTTTTTTTTTTGTCTTTTGTCTTTTTAGGGCCACACCCACGGCATATGGAAGTTCCCAGGCTAGGGGTCTAATCAGAGCCGAGCAAGGCCACTGAGTGAGGTCAGGGATCAAACCTGCAACCTCATGGTTCCTAGTCAGATTTGTTTCCATTGTGCCATGATGGGAACTCCCTATGTCATGTTGCTGCAAATGGCATTATTTTGTTCTTTTTTATGGCTGAGTAGTATTCCACTGTGTATATATACCACATTTTCTTAACCCGTTCTTCTGTTGACGGACATTTAGGTTGTTTCCAGGTCTTGGCTATTGTGAATAGTGCTGCAATGAACATGCAGGTGCATGTGTCTTTTTCAAGGAAAGTTTTGTCTGGACATATGCCTAAGAGTGGGATTGCTGGGTCATATGTCAGGTTCTTAACTCACAGTGCCACAATGGGAACTCCTGGGTCTTGAAATTTTTTTTAAGATTTTTACTAATTTTTCTTACTATAGTTGACTTACAATGTTCTGTCAATTTCTGCTATACAACAAAATGACCCAGTCATATATACACACACATTTTTTTTCTCATATTATTCTCTATCATGCTTCATCATAAGTGACTAGATAGAGTTCCCTGTGCTATACAGCAGGATTTTTTTTTAATTTTGTCTTTTTAGGGCCACACCTGTGGCATATGAGGTTCCCAGGCTAGAGGTCAAATCAGAGTTACAGCTGCTGGCCTACGCCACAGTCATAGTAACGCCAGATCCGAGCCACGTCCGTGACTTACACCACAACTCACAGCAACACCAGATCCCCAACCCACTGAACAAGGCCAGGGACCAAACCTGCAACCTCATCGTTCCAGTCGGATTCATTTCTGCTGTGCCTGACAGGAACTACAGGATTGAATTTTTAGAGTGTTTCTTCCAGTGCCCAGATTTTAATCTTGAAACACCATTCCCCCAAAAAGGAACCACCAAGAAATATCTGGTTCAGATCTGAGGAAGGGAATATTGAAGATGAAACTGGAACATCTTGTCATTTAAGAAAGCAAGACAGCTATCCAAGACAGAGGGTCACCATCAAAGGCCTCAGGGGCCAGCTCTCAAGCATAAGATGAGACCACATGGGTGACAAAATAGTAACTAAATGAACACAATGAATATTTTAAAATCCATGATTCGTAGTGACATCCACGAAAAAGAAAAAAAATATAGAAGCCCTAATCTGCTGCCATATACTGGACCATGAAAACTAAATGAATTAAAGAAAATAATTCATCACTGTTCCTGTCTTTCCCGCAAGAACCATATTTTATGGTAATCAGCTCAAGTTGACGAGGGAAAGCTCTTCTTTATAGATTTCTAGCAGATACAGAAGCAAAGCTACAGGAGCAGAAAATGTCCATTTTGCAACACTTAATGAAATAACTGGTTCAGGCAACAACCCTCGATTTAGGAGGAAACTACTAGGAGAATGGCCCACGAGGCAATGGCCATTCCCAGGGTGCTACACAGTCACTCCCAAATCATCTGCTACTTACAAGGGGAGAATATAGGTCTACACTGGCGGTGTCAGCACTGCTGTGCCCTGAGGAAGCCGCACCTCACTGCTGCGGAGGCCGCCTGCCAGCGTGACCCGACCGCTAATCAGACTCCCCAGGAAGTGCAGAGCATCCCCAGAAATCCTTTTCCCCAACTCGCTATTTCAAAAACTTTTAAACTTACAGGAAAGTTGAAGGAGGAGTGTCCGTTGTGGCTCAGTGGTAATGAATCCGACTAGTATCCATGAGGATGCTGGTTTGATCCCTGGCCTCACTCAGGAAGTTAAGGATCTGGCGTTGCTGTGAGCTGTGGTGTAGGTCACAGCCGTGGCTAATCAGACCCTGTGTTACTGTGGCTGTGGCTGTGGCTGGAGGCTGCAGCTCCGATCTGACCTATAACCTGGGAACTTCCATATGCTGCGGATGTGGCCCAAAAGAAAAACAGAAAAGAAAGTTGCAGGACTAGTCCAAAGGACACTCTGATTTTCACTTAAATTCACCACTTTTTAGCATTTTGCCATGTTTTCTTTATCTGCACACATACATGTGTAGTTATTTTCTGAACAACTTGAGAGTTAATGGCAGCCATCAGGCTGTATCGCCCCTACAAAAAGCTAAACACAGAATTATCATAGGACCCAGCAATTCCACTCTTGGAGATCTACCCAAAAGAACTGAAAACAGGTGTTCAAACAAAAACCTGTACCCGATTGTTCATAGCAGCATTATTCACATTAGTCAAAAGGTGGAAATAACCCAAGCATCCTTCAACAGATGAATTAAGTAAAAAAAAAAGGTGGTCTATCCATTTGATGGACTATTACTCAGCCATAAAAAAAAAAGTTCTGATTCATCGAAGTCCATGCTACAGCATGGATAACCCTTGAAAACATGGTGCTAAGTGCAAGAAGCAGGACACAAAAGGTCACACACCGTGTGATTCCCTTTACAGGAAATGATCAAAACAGGCCAATCACAGTTAGAGACAGAGAGTAGATGAGTGGTCGCCAGGGGCCGGGGAGCAGGGACTGCTTAATGGGTCTAGGGTTTCCTCTGGGGGGAATTGAAACACCCTGGGTCCAGATGGAGGCAGTACTTGCGTAACACTGGGAATGTACTAAAGTCATGGAATTAGTCACTTTAAAATGGTTAACGGTTGCCTGGTGGCCCAGCAGGTTAAGGATCCGGTGTTGTCACTGCTGTGGCGTGAGTCACTGATCCCTGGTTTGGGAACTTCTGTATGCTGTGGGGGCAGCCAGCAAAAAAGTACACAAAGAAAAAGATAAGATCACTGAAAACAACAAACAACAAAAAGCTTTCAATCGGGAAAAAAATTCAAACACAGAGATGAAAAGACTAGAATTATTAACCCAGATATATCCGCCATCTAGATTTAATAATTATTAACATGTTGCCATATCTGCCTGATTTGCTTGATGCAGTGTTGTTTTTTTTTTTAAAGTTATAGAAATCGTGACATTTCACTCATAAATATTTCAGTAATTTTCTTACTTAACCACAATACCGCTATCTCATCTAACGTAATGAGCAGTGCTTCCCAACTTCAACCCAATTCCCAGCCCATTTTTAGAGCTGGAGCAACTGACCCAGGAAACAAGGAAATTCTCCTCGTGTGTTGCATCTGGTTGTTTTGTCTCTTGAGATTTTCAATCTAGAACAGCCTCTGTCCCACTTTCCTTCACTCTGCCATTGAATTATTAAAAAAAAAAAAAAAAAAAGCAAAACAAAACAGGTCAGCTGTTCTGCAGATGACGGCGTTACTCCGGCTATAATTCCGCATGGACTTATATGATTTAATGACAAATGTGTCCCACATCTGTTTTGCTTATCCTCATACCCTCAGTGACCAGCACTGGAGGCACCGATATGTAGATCCAAGGTGAATAAGCCCTCATTTTATAGAGTGGAAACCGAGGCTTGCAGAGGTTCTGTAACTCAGGGCACTGCTGCTCACGGGGGGGCTGCCACTCTAACTTGGAGCTGCAGGATTCTAAACCCACTCTCTCTTGCCCAGACCAACCACCCCAGCTGCAGGAACCCCACAGCACTGAAATTGTTGGCCTGACTTCCTGTCTCTCTATTGCATAGTTCAAATTACGGCTATGACCCCTCATCGACACTGTCAGTAAATGACAAATGAATAAGTGGATGACGAGCAGGATACCCCCGCCACCCTGCCACATGTCCACATGTCCCTCGGCTTGCCCGGACAGGAGCGTGATGGTAGTCAGCCTCCAAGACACTCCCCAGTTACACATCTTGGTATCACAGCCCCATGTGGTCCCCATTGGACATTTCAGAAATGATGGAGTGTGACTTCTGGGGCCAAGTCCAAGAAGCCTGGCTCTCTTGGACCATGTGCCCTGGCGGGGAGGGACTACTTGCTGCCATGCTGTAAGGCCACTCAACCAGCCCTAAGGAGGTGTCCATGTGATGAGGAAGTGAGGAGTCTGGCCCGCTGCCATGTGAGGGCGCCACCTTGGAAGTGACTCCTCCAGCCCCAGTCAAGCCTCAGATGACTGCAGCCCTGGACATCTGAACCACAGCCCCGTGGGAGAGCCTGAGCCACCCAGCTACGCTGCTCCCAAATTCTAGACCCCCAGGAACTGTGAACATTTCCTAAATCTCGGGATGGCTTGTTTCGCAGCAAGTGGTGGCTAACACAGGGGTGCCCACCTTGGTGCGCAGGTCCTTGCCCAGCTGATCCACGGCCTTTTTCCAGTCATCCTCGTGGGCCGTGACCCTGAGGAGCATCCCCTGAATCATCTCGTTCAGCTCCATCGCCATTGTGTCCAGGTCAGCCTGGCTGGCCTTGCTTGCCAGGGTGCTCCTGTCAGCTTTCTAGGGAGAGATGGGATTCAAGGAGGCAGGGCTGCTGCAGTGGGAGCAGGAGGAGGCTGGGGGAGATCAGATCACTTTGGTCAGTTTTTCTAATTTGGGAACCTGGACACCTAGACTTGGCTTAAACTCCACCTTGGGGTCTGCGCTGGCTCAAATGCAACCATGAGATCTAAGCCAGTGTTTTCCTGTGACGGAGAAGTCAGGGCATGGTTTTTTAGGTTCACATAATAAGTTGTCACTAATCCTGAGTTACTAAAAATAGAAGCTGATGGGACAACTTTTTTTTTTGTTCTTTTTAGGGCCGCCCCTGCAGCATATTGAAGTTCCCAGCCCAGGGGTGGAATCAGAGCTGCAGCTGCCAGCCTACACCACAGCCACAGCAACGCCAGATCCAAGCCACATCTGTGATCTACACCACAGCTCATGGCAATGCCAGATCTTTAACCCACTGAGCAAGGCTAAGGATCAAACCTTCAACCTCATGGCTCCTAGTCAGATTTGTTTCCACTGTGCCATGACGGGAACTCCATAATGGGACAACTTTTTTGAGAACCTCCTCAACCTTTCTAAGATAAAGGTGGAAGGAAATGCCAGGAGTTTGTCTGCCGGGTGACTCCACGTCCTCAGGTGGGAGAGCGGGCTCGGGGGTGGGGGGGAGGGAAAACCCACTCACTCACCTCTTTTAGCTCCTGCTCTATCACAGTTTTGTCCGCCTTGTACATTTCTAGGTTTTTAATTTGAGAATGGACGACCTAAGGACAGAAGCAGAGGGCATGTCAGACACTCCTGGATGCTGAGGATGGCGTTGACCCACGTCCACCTTTGCCGTGTGCCAGCAAAGGACCGTGAGGCCAGGTGGACAGCAGGTGGGGGTCACACGTTGGAAGGCCTGGGCTCCAGGTCCCCAGATTAGAAGGGAAGGAACTCGAGACTTGGGACAAGCTGTCCCCTTGGAGGTGGCATCATAGGTTCTTTGCTACACAGGGAAGGAAGGAAGATCCACCCAAGGAAGGAAAGCACAAGCCAATGCTGAGGCTTTGGGTCCCTGGACGTTTACGGTAAGTGCACCTCTTCTGACCTGTAGTGGGGTCCCCGTGAGAACAGCATTCTATTCATCAACCAAGCACTTATATGCCACACACACTGTGTACCAGTGTCAGGGGAAAGCCCTTATTTTCCATCCCTGTGACTCCATGAAGAACCAGCCCCTTGGCATTGATTCTGCCCTCTCTCCACTTACTGGACCCTCCCTATGACAGCAGCAGCCAGCTAACCTACTTGGGAAGAGCCTCACACCCTGGGCCGTGTCCTCAGAAAGTAGAGTTACATTTCCTCTAAAGTGGAAGCAGGCTTCTGCTTCTCATTTCATATCTGTTCTCCCTTTCACCCTCAGAAACAGAACTCTCAACTTTTAGCTGGCACCTGCAGCCTAGAATCATGATTATATCTCAGTCTCCCTTATAGCTAGATGTGACCACTACGGTGTAAATGGAAGTGGGTAAGTGTCCTCTTCACTGCTGGCTTGAATGCAGAGTTAATGACTGGAGCACCAGCAGCCATCCTGGTCCATGAGGTGACCTTGTGAATGGAAGTCACACACCATGGAGTTCTGTACCAGCTGAGTTTCCTGAATGTAAAAGAGAAATACACTTACGGCTATTTAAGTCAGTAATCTGGGGTTCTACATTTTTCAAAGATGAACCTAATACCTTTTTTTTTCTTTTTCTTTTTAGGGCCACACCTGTGGCATATGGAAGAACCCAGGCTAGGGGTCGAATCAGAACTGCAGCCGCCAGCCTACGCCACAGCCACAGCAACAATGGATCCGAGCCTCATCTGCAACCTATGCCAAAGCTTGCAGCAAGGCCAGATCCTTAACCCCCTGAGCAATGACAGGGATGGAAGCTGTATCCTTGTGGATACTAGTTGGGTTCTTAACTGATGAGCCACGAAGAGAACTCCAATCCTAATTCTTTTCTTTTTTGTTGTCTTTTTAGGGCTGCACCCGTGGCATACGCAGGTTCCCAGGCTAGGGTTTTAATTGGAGCTGTTGCCGCCAGCCTACACCACAGCCACAGCAACGCCAGATCCAAGCTGCATCTGCAACCTACAACACAGCTCATGGCAACGTCAGATCCTTAACCCACTGAGCGAGGCCAGGGATGGAACCCATGTCCTCACGGATGCTAGTCAGGTTCGTTAACTGCTGAGCCACAGAGGGAACTCCCTAATTCCAATCAATGCAACTCTCCTGCACTTCCACCTTGCCCCAGGTGGGTTCCAAGGTGTAATACAGGCAGTGGAGGGAGGAAAGGGAGTTCCTGCTTGGGCTTCCTGTCAGGCTGCTTCCTCCAAGCCCACATTAGAAGAGAATCCTGACCTTTCAGAGTCATCAGGCCCAACATTAACATTCAGATTCCCACTTCACTCTTCCCAGTTAAAAATCTACAAGTAAAAAGGAGTGATTAGAGAGTTCCCGTTGTGGCTCAGTGGTTAACGAACAGACTAGTGTCCATGGGAACATGGGTTCAACCCCTGGCCTCGCTCAGTGGGTTAAAGGTCTGGTGTTGCCACGAGCTGTGGTGTGGGTCACAGACACGGCTCGGATCTGGCATTGCTGTGGCTGTGTGATAGGCTGGCATCTGTAGTTCCAATTTGACCCCTGGCCTGGGAACTTCCATATGCTGCGTGTGCAGTCTTTTTTTTTTTTTTTTTTC